>OX438845.1:5567500-6126865 GCA_949315975.1 Eudonia truncicolella | reverse complement strand
CGCACCTGGCACCTCAACGACCAGCGCAAGATGTTCATTGAGATGGACAAATTCGTCCATCAGCGTAAGGATATCATCATCACCAGCTCATTTGATTTCCCTAGTGCTGGGCGCGAGTGTTCCCTATTGATGGATAGGGAGGACGGGTCATAAAACCAACACGCGGGCCCAGTGCAGATTGGTGGTTTTTTAACGACTTCTAATGCAGCCGGGACCAACAGCTTTACGTGCCTTCCGATGCACGGAGGAGCTCGACGTGATAAAAATTTTGATCACCCATCCGATAACCGTCGTTTGCGAAAGTTACTTAGCCTCAGCACTTGCAGACCGGGCGCGTTAACCAATGCGCTATCGAGCTCCTCAGAACCATTGCGCCATCAAGCTCCTCAAGTCGTAAAGATTCACTTAGAGGTAATTAGATTTAAATATTATTGTCAATGCGCTATTAACACTATAACTAATAGCAAATAGTCCTTTTATCCTGAGAGCTAACATGCTTTTGTTAAAGGTCGGCTCAGAATGGTATCATAGCTTTAGTTAATCGTTCTGAGGGGGTGGGTTTACCTCAGATGTCTAACGAAGCTATGGGGATGGGGATAGAGAAGCTAGTTATTGTTCTTAGGCCTGTGGGCAATGTGGGCATAGAGCATCATCCGTTTGGCTATCGCCAGAGACGGACGCCTAACAAACAATCTTGAGTCGTGTCGTGCGTGACCATTGCATTAATTAATTTTTCATTAAGAATCGCCTATTCTCTTCGATTCGAATTCCAAAATGCAATAGTGGGTCATTATTTTATTTTCCTTTAATTAATGGCTTCGTGCGATTAGCACATTTAGCCAGTGTCAAAGATATTTTTCTTACAAGTAGGTAATACTTAAATAAACAATATTTTCTTCCTGTATGATGATGATAAATGATAACAGAAATGAGAAGTAAAAAATGATAGACTCCCCAACCCCTCGAGTATCTCAGTAAAGATGTGGGGCTTTACCAAGTTCTCACGCGGACTTCTTGAAAGAATTTGAAAAGTGCACTGTTTTGTTTCATTTGCCAACACTCATGCACACTCACGAACACATAACGGTTAATAATCAACCATTATTTCACATTAATATTCGACACAACACAAATTTTCGAAAATAAAACATAACCGCACACATGGCTCTTCACTTTCTTGCCAATAAGTCCTGGGTCATTGTTCTTGTTCGACAGAGTGTGGATCGGATTCTGTGTTCTGTGGATGGCGGGACCGAGCAGCGCGCGTGCTCTAGTGATGTCCCGTTGCGTTATGCTAACGTTATTCCATTGTGTTACATGGTCGAGGCCAAGCTTACCAGCCTCGCACACCGGCTTCGTGTCGCCTGCCTGTGTTTTTACCGACTTTACTACGGAAAGTGTGCCGGGGAGCTTTTCGAGTTCATACCATCATCGCCCTTTTACCACCGAACCTCCAGACGTACTGCAGGATATCACCCCTACCTAGTTCCACTGTGTCGCACTAAGCGCTTCATGTCATCTTTTTTACTGCGCACTGGCAAGGAGTGGAATTCTCTGCCATCGTCTGTGTTCCCAAAAACTTATAACCTGAATGCCTTCAAGGCGAGAGTTAATAGGCATCTTCTGGGGCAGCTCGCTCCACCGTAGACCTCATCTACGCTCACCATCAGGCGAGATCGAGGTCAAGAGCTGTCTTAAAAAAAAAAGATGAGATTTGACGTATTTTTTCAGAGTTTGTTACGGGACAATTCTTTGTGTAGGAGTCCAGCTCATTCATCGCCCGTTTTTCAGGACCCATGATAACAATAAACAAATGATTTGTTTAAGTGAGCCCCGGCCGCAATACGATCGTGCGCCAGTCGTCGGAGTCGTCGGTGTCGATTCCGTTCGAGCAGACTTTCCGGGACCTGAGCAGGACCGGCACGGACCCGCTGGACCCCGTCAATCTGGAGTTCAACTTCTGCGGCTGCGGCTGGCCCCAGCACATGCTCGTGCCGCGCGGCACCGAGGGCGGCAAACAGTACACACTGTTTGTTATGCTCTCGAACTACGACCTAGATAGGGTAACAAACACGTTGTTTATTTTATAACGCATACGGCTCCTATTCTAACATTCGGCCAGACTCTAGTAGAAAATAAAATAATACTGCAACCATTACCGCCACTTTCCCAAACAAACTTCCATGAACTCGTAGAGCCTTAATCTTACTTTGTGTTGCTATTCTATCGTTAAAATATTATTTTTTGTAATTTAAATCAAGTGACTTTGTCCTAATTTGTAAGGTGTACCCCAAGGCTACAACTTTGAGCCTACTCTATAACTGCACCGACATGTCCAATTATTCTTTAACCTTAACCTTGTCTACCTTGGAATTCAGGTTGAGCTTGCCAATGTGAGCCGCGAGATGACATGCAAAGAGGCTTCCAGTTACTGCGGGCTGCGCGGACGACTGTACCCGGACAAGCGGGCTATGGGCTTCCCCTTCGACAGACCCTCACGGACCGCCTTCCACTTAGACGATTTCTTAACCTCCAACATGGCGACCAAAGACATCACCATCCGCCTTAGTGACGTCACTGAAAATAACCCAAGAAATCCTGACAATTAGATGGCTATATTCTATCTGACTTTTATAAATACTGTTATAATTTAAAAAAAACTGAAAGGGTAATCTTAAGAATTGTAAATATATTTATGTTGTACATAATTTGCAGAAACTGTTAAAAAAATAAATGTGACCCAATATTATATTCTGGCCTGTAAGGTAGCAAAATAAAGTATTTAAAGCAAAATAAATAGTTTATTTTTAACTTTACGTTAGCGTTTGGCCTAATATCAGACAAAGTGTGTTTAAAATTTTACGCAGCAACTTATGCTTGGGTTCGTGATCAAATCGCACCCATAATCGCAACGCACTGCATAACTTGAAGGGATTACTTGACCCCAATTATAGATGCATTTTCCCATAAGTGGGACAATGTATTGACTACATGTTTATTTTACTACAGAATATTCACTTACAAAGACAAAGCCTGTAAATAAAATTAATTAAAAAAAGATTTTGTGATGTAATGCCAATTAGTAATTAGATAATGATTTTGGTAATTAACAAAATACTTTAATCTCACTGATGCCTGAATAATAAAATATACAGGTTAATACAAAAATAATATAAACCATAATATAGTAAAATACCGGTACAAAATAATGGAAATAAGAACTTACTATTATAAGTAAATTATAATCTCTTTCCACTTTTTTGTGGAGCCTTGTGGCTGATTCTATCGTGGAGCAATCTATACAGTTGGTTGTGCTGATGATTTAGTCATCACCGTCAGTGGGAAATTTCCCTTTACGGTATCGGGTTTAATGCAACGATACCTGGGTTTGCTGGATGAATGGTGCATTGCCAATCTGTGATCTGTTAACCCGGGAAAACCACAGCCAATTCTCTTACAAGAATGAAAAATACTACGGGACTGGGTAACCTAGCACTCCATGGTACCCAACTCCCTTGGTCCAGGTAAGTGAAATATCTAGGCTTAAAGTTGGATAGGAAACTTACCTAGAAACAGCATGTGGATACGACCGTTGCTAAGGCTTAATAGAGTCTTAGGCATATGTCGGTCTGTCTACCCATGGGAAGACGTGAGGACTCCCAAAAAATGCCCTATATTCATGTTTGAAAAGAAATTCAAAATATATTTCCCAACCAAGGCCGAATGGAAACGAGGACCGCCGCCTCTAAAACAAGTCAGCCTAATCGGATATACCGACGGATGAGCAGGCATTTTTAACAACGATTTCAATTCAAGCACAGTAAATTTGCCAGCATAACCATCCAAAGTGACAACCAAGCCGCGCCCAATTCACTTATATTGCCCCGACTCGACTCTGGTCTTGTACTAGAAACCACAAAAGCCCTAAACAAGCTAGTTAGACATAACAAGGTGAGATTGTCCTGAGCCGTTTCTGGCACTTGCCACAAGTACCATAACAACGCCTTAAAAGATATTTGCATCGAAAACAGGCACGGCAACGAATGGAAAGTGCAGCCGGTATGAGACACTGCAAACTCTTTCTAGGTGAAAATGCCCTGGGACGGAGTTCATATGCGGAGGTAGGCCCGATTAACCATCATGCCTCGTCGGGGTACTAATCCAAATGCTCCACAAAATGCATCTATCTGCAAACAGCTTGTGTAGGGCATGTGGATAGGAAACGGAGTCAATGCAGCACCTGCTGACCGACTGTTAATCTCTGACTAGGAAAAGAATTTTCAAATTGTGATTTGTTCGCAACAAAATTTTCGTAAAATCATATACAACCATAATCATAGTCAATAAGCAATTTTAAACTTTGATTTACTTGCTTGACACATAACACAATGTCAAGCTGTACCTAGCTTAGAAAAAAATACTACATAATAATACTAGTCATTATTATATTACTACTATTACTAGTTATCTTTATAGCCTTGACAAAATGGCGATGGCGATTACGCCATCCACTAAAATGCTTTATACTTATTTTGCTTAACGTTTTTCAACTCGTTTGGTTAGTATGGCGTTTAGTTTTGTTTAAACGAAAAGCAGTCAACATTTTAGGCGTTTCACTGTCAACGCAGCTTGTAGTACCTTTTGACAATATCAACTATTCAACTGAAATTCCACATCCTTAAAAGTTTTCGTTAACAACTCTGTAATGTAATGTATGCCTCTTACAAAAGTAAAAAAAGTAAAGTAAATAGCCTGTATATAACTGTCCCGCTGCTGGGCAAAGGCCTCCATCATTGAAATCAAGTCATTACTGCAATTGATGGGTAATGGCTTAATCCTCTTAAACAAATAAGTAATAACTATAAGTTAAAGTAAATAGCTTATCTGTACGTTTAAAAAATTATAACGTTTATTTAATTGTTATAAAAAATAGCAGTTTTTCCGTTTTTTGTCTACTCTAGTATTTGAAACTGGCAATCTTTTTGGTTTGACGTTTAGATATATATATATTTTACACATTCATTCATTTAATTCTATCTATCAATTTCTCATCTCATTTTGTAAAGTAAGTGTAATTTTTAGGATATAAATAGACTCGGGGTATTTTTAAGGGTAATCGATTTACTGAGGGTATTTTTCAGGGCAAGCTGTACGAATTACCTACATTAACAAGTAATATCGTAAGGATTTTAAAACTAAATCTAACACTGTGACGTTATGTAGGTAGGTAGGCACCTAATGTAATGTTAAGTATTGGCTTTAATTTTTATTTGTTAAAATAGAGTTAGGTAGGATCGGTGCAAATGAATTGCAATGCACCTTCACAAATCTCTAAGTCACAAATGCATCTTTACATTCTCTTTGTCACTTCGGTTGTCACAGAATAAAGTTTTTGTACACAAAAATGGCGGAATTGTGCTCAGAACAATAACTAATAGCTTTAGTTAATATTCTGAGGAATTTGTGTTCGGCAATAGACACAAAACATGCCATAAATAAAAAAGAAGAAAAAAGTTGTTGTTTCTTTGATAAATAAAATGGCGTCTGTCGTCGAATTCGAGTACCTACTAATGTTACGCGTTCAAGTGCAAAAAAAATACACACAAAGGTACTGCAAAGATTGGGAGTTTGACCAAAATTTAAAAGGTACCTATATCCAGTAGTCCAGTATTTTATTAAGATTTTCAAAGAAATTTAATCGAGGTTATAAGAAATTTCAGCGACCAGCAACTTCTTGCATTGTTGTGGTTATTTATGTATAAAAAAATTTTTATTTAAAAAGTATAAAGCTATTTCATTACCCCGCAAGTTTTATAGCGTAAAGGTAGGTATGTATGTATCTAGTGTATTTATTTAAAATTAAAAAATACAGAGGCGTTTAGGGTAATTTTTCAAAATAACGCGAATTCTAGGGTAAATTAACACCATGTCTGGGGTAATCCGAAATTTAGACCTAGCAACACATGTCATCTCATTCTAATGAGGACTTCTTGGCGGGAAAGTGAAGAGTCATGTCTGCGGTTTTGTTTTATTTTCTAAAATTGTGTTATGTCGAATATTAATGTGAAATAATGGTGGATTATTAACCGTTAAGTGTTCGTGAGTGTGCATGAGTGTTGGCAAATGAAACAAAACAGTGCAATGTTACTTTTCAAATTCTCACAAGAAGTCTGCGTGAGGACTTAATAAAGCCCCACATCTTTACTGAGATACTCGAGGGGTTGGGGGGGTAATATCATTTCTCATTTCTATTATCATTCATCATCATCAATATTGTTTATTTATGTATTACAATGAAATTAAGAAACTATGTAAGATTTCGGCATATGGACACGAATCCCTGCCATGTACAACTTCAAATAAAATAAAAAAAACATTCTAATGAGACTTCTTGGCGGGAAAGTGAAGAAACATGTCTGCGGTTTTGTTTTATTTTCTAAAATTGTGTTATGTCGAATATTAATGTGAAATAATGGTGGATTATTAACCGTTAAGTGTTCGTAAGTGTGCATGAGTGTTGGCAAATGAAACAAAACAGTGCAACTTTACTTTTCAAATTCTCTCAAGAAGTCCGCCGAGGAATTAGTAAAGCCCACATCTTTACTGAGATACTCGAGAGGTTGGGGGTATATCATTTCTCACTTCTCATTTTTATTATCATTCATCATCATACTGACTGGAAGGAAATATTGTTGTATATTTATGTATTACTTGTAAGAAAAATTACTTTGACACTGGCTAAATGTGCTAATCGCACGAAGCCATCAACTAAAAGAAAGAAAAAAAAAAGCATTCTAATGATCTCAATTTCATTATTCGTCTCATTCTTCGTCTGTTTGACTTTTGTCTGTATAACTTTGATCTTTCTCATGTCATGTCATTTAAGTTACTAGAATCAATCAGGTAAGAGACTATTTTTATTATTTCAATCATTATATCATATTCAAACAAATGTAATGATTATAGCAGCAAGTAGGTATTGTAGAAGAAAAAATATTTCTAAATATCTGTCTCCACTCTCCATTCGTTAACCTCGTGCCCACGACCCCACGTGGTATTAAGATTTCATGCGTTATTGAAATATCCTACTATCTTTTATCGGGTTTATCAGTTGATAAAATTACTATATAGTAGAAAAGTCTTCAATCGTTTTTATGTGGCTTTCTCAAGATAAGATTACTTGGTTAGGTTATGTAGGTACTCCATCACCGCGTCGTTATGTAAACTTTTTAGGTGGCGACAATGTAGCATTGCCCTGACTACTACAATATCAAACATTACTTGCTATATAATCCTTATCACATTTTAAGATACCTTTAAATCCGTATCTTAAACAAATGATGACTAGACACGAGCCAAAAAGTATTACTCTGAAAACCACGTGATAATAAATGATAGGACTGATTAAAACTAGACATAATATATTACTTAATTATATATTTTTAGATGTGTGTTTAACCCCTATGTATGTTTTGCATGTTTCAGGTAATTTCTGCGGGAGATAAGTTTCTATTGAGGTTAGTAAAATACTTAATCCATTTTTTTTTTTCAAAGTGTAAAGTGCTGCCCACACATTTCCGGGTTACCTACCGTCCCTGAGTCAGGGACGGTAGGTCATGTTCCGTCAGGGACCCTGACGGAACATGACAGGGACGGAAAAAATAATCAGTAACATACGATTTGTGCGAACTTGTTCACACATCGTCATGTCAGTAGGATCCGGATCGTCAGTGTTCCGGAGCACGCTCGGATGCACGGATGCTCTGACAGCTATCTGATTTTTTCTATGTGGACTAGGCAACATTTTGTGCAAGTGACCATCAACACAGAAAAGTTGATAGAACTATTGCAATCATTGCCTATTCTTCTGTGTTAAACAAAGACATCAGGTTGTGTGCATATCAGCCACCAAAACAGACTACACTGACACCGATTTCCCTGATATGTGTAGACATGGGTGGCGGATGGTCGGGAACACAGACACAAACAACTCTGAACTCGGATGGCCCTGACCCGGAAATGTGTGGACAAAGCTTAAACCATCCTGATCTGAAATGTCCATAACAAGTAATATGATTTGTTGTCAACAATGTCATTAACTTCTTATGATGATAACAAACACGAGCCAAATATGTGTTAAATTGATAACCACATGATATTTAATGATAGGTCTGATTATTGATAGTCAAACAAAATTAACTATTTTATTCTTCGGACAATTTTTTATTGTTTTTTTTTATTTCAGGTAAAGAGCATCTTTAATTTGTTCCATTGTGTTTTAGTAAGTTATAACAATAGCATAGAAGACTTGTATGTTAATTAATTTGTAAGGTATTTTTAAAATACAAAATTAAAAGATTATTAAAAGCAATTTGTTTTTGTTTTTAATCTACCATCTAAAGAAAAGTGTGTAAACGATTTCCTTCAAATCGCACTATTCCTGGAAGAAAGTCGTAAGAGAAAAATAACGACTTTTTAGGAGCGTAAAAAAACCGTCCCAAAAATTCATTATTAGTCTTAAAAATATGCAGTATACAGCAAATGAAAACTAAAACTAACTGTGAGGGGACCAACGTATTTATATTCTTATTTATCTAATGCACATAGAAAAAAACTTAAAAAGGAGTGTTGCATAATTATTCTTCGACACATATAAAATAATTAATTGAGTAATTGTGAATGTTGCTTCGTTGATACGTTACAGAAATCTCGCTGTTTGATGTAAATGCAGATAACCCTTTATGTTCGTTCCGATTTAGCCGTACATTCAATGTGTAAGTGTGGTTACGCCTTTTTTCCACGAGTAACGCATTTGTGTAATAAGGGTTGCGTACTTTTTTATTGTGAAACATTATCTTACTAATAGTTGCATTTGAAATTATAGCTTTAATTAAAAGAAAAAAGTAAAAGATTTTTTTACGTAATATTGAATACCCAGGTTTTACAGGGATTAATTTTAATATCAATAAGTTGCTTATTAACGATAAACTACCACAATAATAGTGTACTCTATAAATAATACACTTCATGGTAAACCAAGGGTGAGATAGCTATTATTATTCTTTCTAATCGACCTAGTAAGTGGTTTCCATGGATAGGATGCAATGGAAAGAGGGAAGGGAGGGCTTTACCTTGCAGTGGGCCTACGAGCTAAAAAGAATAGTAAATTGCCTTTGAGAGTAACGTAGAAGAAATAAAGAATTGTAATTAGTTAAATATTTGTAAATGATATTATGTAAAATCTTATAACCAATTATATTATATATACTAGGCGATTTTTTGTACCAATGTCTGTATGTTGTAAGCATTTAAATATGTAGTTGGGAAAGTATGAAATAAGTAATCCAACAATCAATGAAAACTTTTTTAATTAGGTCCATGGAAAATCAACAAGGACATACTTTACTATTCAACATAATTAGGTATTGATTTATATAGTGCTAAATCAGCAAGTTTAAAAATGAGCAAATTTAATGACAAGTCAGAATCATTGTCGGTCTCTACATCAAAATTGTTGCCATTACCAGCAGATTGTGGAAGTAAATTTTTATAAAAGGTCTGATAGTGTGGCGGAATATGATTATTTCTACACAAACTCATTAAATCTTTGTATAGATTTTCAGATATCGGTAGTGGTGCATCGTACAATTGAGTTAATACAAATGGCCTCTCTAAATCTTCGCAACCTGATGTTTTTTTTCTCCTTCCAGTCCTATTGCATTGATTTGTGTCTACAATTGTTGGTGTCTCATCATCAAAGTCATATCTTATTAGTAGCCTTCCAGGTGATAAAGGGTCTACAGAAATCTCTTTTATTTTAATTTTTTCTCCAGATATGTCCTTTACCCAATTTGTATTATTATTTATCAAATTTTTTTAAATCAAAAAAATCTTCCTTAGACATTTCTTTTACTTTATATTTCTGTCCTTGTACTTTAGCATTTCTAATAATGGAGTAAATTTCTTCTGGAACATACAATACATGTTTCTTTTTGCTTTTTTCAATGCACGAGTGCATTGAGTCGCCCTCGTTTTGAGTATGGCCCCTTTGCAAAAATCTGTGAGTGATTTTAAGACGTAATTTTATAGATGCATGAATATATAAAGCAAAGACAAATCTGTTCCTGTTCTGTCCAGTGCAATTATCGGAATAAAATGACACCTCTTTGATTCCTTTCTCTGCTTCAACTTATAAATAACTCCACAAACAGCTGGCAATCACATTAGCCCCTCTTTTTGCAATTTCAGCATGCCAGACATAACAGTGTCCACTTTTTGTTAAAATGTTGTAGACCGTGAAGTTGTAAACGGGGTATTTTCGTTTGTAATGAAATACCCCAACATCTGACTGGGGCAAACTCAACACCTTTTCTAAATCGAAACAGGCTACTGTTTTTGTTGTTGAGTTTGATGTTTTCTTTTCCTCATCTTTAATTTTTCTAACAAGCTCTTTATTCTTTGGGTGAAGTTCGTAGTCTATCTTTAATTGTTCTTTTCTTTCTGAGTCACTCTCCTCGTATAAAGTGCATGTCTCATATCTGTCTTTTTTAGGTTGAAAAAACCCTATATTAAATTATGAGCTGAATAAAAGGTAATACCATCGTTCTGTTGCCAGTTTGACATTTGGATACACTTCCGAATTAGCTTTCATCCATTTTACGTAAAGGTAATACATTTTTGCACAATTCAGTTTTTCATCCAAATAGTCTCTTTGACTCTGCTTGCGAAGATAATGAGACTCTTTACGGGGAATTAAGTTTATATGATCGATTACACTTTTGGTTGTATTCTCGTCGATTTTGTTATGCCTGTTTGTGTGGTGGCCTCGTAGGTCTTTGACAGTTTGAGTTTCTTGCTGAAGCAAGGCCGTGAATATGGTCCTTTCATTTATATTTAAAGTCTGCAAAAACATTTTTTTGCAAACTTTTATTAAATCTTGCCCATTTCTTGCTGGTAACGAATATATCAAGGTTTGTGTTCTAGGCCTTTGAGAGTTTACAACTGCAACACGTGTGGGTTTTGTGTTAACACATCTAGCGATAAAGTCTCACTGACGTTCGTGGTTTCCTAATCCCCAATAGGCATCGAACGCTCTCATCCTCACAGAGTTATCTATTCTTTCAGTGCATGTATTTTTACATGTACATGGGTCACCCATAACTTTGCCGCGTCTCTCTTTTTTCGTAGCTTTTGAATGATACCGTTTTCCTGAATTTTTTAACAGTTTATTTTTATTGATTTGCCATGAGCTTTCGTCTCGTTTTCTTTTACAGCTACGCTGTTTCATTATTTCTGGCTCAATGTTTTCGGAAATTGAGTCCATAACATAGATAGTAGCCTCTGGCGCGATAAAGTTAACATGTATGGGGTTGGTTTCGCTTTCGGTGTAAATAGAACTAGAAGATTGAATTGAAAATTGCGTATTATTATGAGAAACTACTTTGTTATTTGCAAAATGTAAAAGGATAGATAACTCTGTCAGGATGAGAGCGTTTGATGCCTATGGATTAGGAAACCACGAACGTCAGTGGGACTTTATTGGTAGATGTGTTAACACAAAACCCACACGTGTTGCAGTTGTAAACTCTCAAAGGCCTAGAACACAAACCTTGATATATTCGTTACCAGCAAGAAATGGGCAAGATTTAATAAAAGTTTGCAAAAAAATGTTTTTGCAGACTTTAAATATAAATGAAAGGACCGTATTCACGGCCTTGATGAAGCAAGAAACTCAAACTGTCAAAGATCTACGAGGCCGCCACCCAAACAGGCATAACAAAATCGACGAGAATACAGCCAAATGTGTAACCGATCATATAAACTTATTTCCCCGTATAGAGTCTCATTATATTCGCAAGCAGAGTCAAAGAGACTATTTGGATGAAAAACTGAATTTTGCAAAAATGTATCGCCTTTACTTAGAATGGATGAAAGCTAATTCGGAAGTGTATTCAAATGTCAAACTGGCAACAGAACGATGGTATTACCATTTATTCAGCTCAAAATTTAATATAGGGTTTTTTCAACCTAAAAAAGACAGATATGAGACATGCACTTTATACGAGGAGAGTGACTCAGAATGAAAAGAACAATTAAAGATAGACTACGAACTTCACCTAAAGAATAAAGAGCTTGTTAGAAAAATTAAAGATGAGGAAAAGAAAACATCAAACTCAACAACAAAAACAGTAGCCTGTTTCGATTTAGAAAAGGTGTTGAGTTTGCCCCAGTCAGATGTTGGGGTATTTCATTACAAACGAAAATACCCCGTTTACAACTTTACGGTCTATAACATTTTGACAAAAAGTGGACACTGTTATGTCTGGCATGCTAAAATTGCAAAAAGAGGGGCTAATGAGATTGCCAGCTGTTTGTGGAGTTATTTACAAGTTGAAGCAGAGAAAGGAATCAAAGAGGTGTCATTTTATTCCGATAATTGCACTGGACAGAACAGGAACAGATTTGTCTTTGCTTTATATATTCATGCATCTATAAAATTACGTCTTTAAATCACTCACAGATTTTTGCAAAAGGGCCGTACTCAAAACAAGGGCGACTCAATGCACTCGTGCATTGAAAAAAGCAAAAAAAAACATGTATTGTATGTTCCAGAAGAAATTTACTCAATTATTAGAAATGCTAAAAGTACAAGGACAGAATTATAAAGTAAAAGAAATGTCTCGAGCGCGGGACGAGGGGCGGACGCACGCCGCGCGCCGCACCTCGTCCCGCGAACGCCGGCCATCTCCCTTGCACGTAACAACAATTAACTTATATCGCTAGAATATTTTCATGTGGAAATAAATAAGTTTCGCTAATGATGACACTAAAAGTCATTACCAGTTTTACTTAATTGGTTTTGCGCCATGAAACTTATAAAGATATTTCAAAGAATAATTAAGTATTACTAATTACGAACTATTAAAGTTAAAAATAACGTTGATCAAAGAAGTAACTCTAATTACATCTAAACTATTTCCAAACTCTACTTAGATAAATAGCGTATCAATAGTTAGACGATATAATGTCAACAAAACTTTCGCGGAAGAAGTAAGCAACTAGACTTGCACAACGATACCTATATAATAATATCCTATAACAAGTATTCAAGTACAGTTAAGCGTAGATATTTTTAAAAATCTTTGTTAAAGATTTACGTTAGTATAAATGCAGCATTATTTATAAGGAAAATTAGTACATAATTTAAGCGTAAATGTGTTAACTTCGTTGTTATGGTGGAATTATGTTTATATTAATGTTGCAATATTTTAATTTTTCATATGTATTTCCTTCATTTTTTTAGATAAATTTACGAAAAAAATTGTCAATGTGTATTACCTTTTTCTCGATTTTTTAATGCAATAAAAAAATAATCACGGAATTGCACTTACAACTTTGTTCCAGGAGTGGTGCGAAATGAGCTTGCATTAGTTTTCCGCCACAGATGGATGCATGGGAGTGGTATCTATATAAATTCAATTAATTTTTAAAATTGGGACAGGTTGAAGTAAAAAATATATAGTTTTTATATTTGTATTGCTATGTTAAATGGGTCATTATTAGCTTACTCTAAAATATGTACAATATTTAACTTTTCTAAAATACAACTAAATAATCGGCCTTTCTTTTTAAATGCTACTTAAATATTAGAGATACAAGGTCATATCACGTCATATTATGATTTGAGCAGATAATTAATTGTCAATATAGTTATCATTATCAATAAGACAGCTGTTATCTGAAAGATAGTACCAAGTTTAACAATTCTATGTACCTACCTACATAATGCAATAACATACACAGAAAGGCAAAACTAGGGATACAGTTGACAGCAAAGCAACTGATGATTAATCAAGTTTCAATGTATTAAATCGGTATGAATATTTTGTAAACTTCGTGACTACAGGCATAATTACAGTTACAAAATAAACTAACTTCATTTTGAAATCTAGAAAACGTCATCTACTTTTGCTGTACTCCGCAGTTTCAGTGTGATCTAAGTGGCTGTTGTGGGCGGATTCCTAGGGTTAGGTTCGGTCACGTTCTGCAGGCGCACTGTGATGTCCTGCAGCGCCATGTTGGATTGGATGAAGGACTCTATGTTGGTGACGGTGCGCGAGGGCCGGTCGAAGGGGAAGCCCATTGCGCGTCGGTCCGGGTAGAGACGGTCGCGAAGGCCGCAAAAGCTGGACGCCTCTTTACATGTTATTTCCGTACCGGCAGGCTGCTCAAGCTGTATGAAAAAATAATAATTTTTAAGAATATTTTATTTAAAATTTAGGTTTACTCAAAAAATCAACAGTGTATTCATATAATTTATTTCATTTTAGTGCTTTAAACTTTAAGTATGTCCAATAAAAGGTTTCCTTTAGGTGCACACGCTTGTTCATCAGACTACCCCTAACTTCTAACTATCAAATTTCTTCAATAGACTTTGAACTTTATTGCATATAGTTGAACATTTAATGAAGAAATTTGACAGTTTTAGAGATAGATGCGCAGGCGTATGTGTACATTTTGGTTCAGTTGAAGTGATGTTGGTTAGGAAGGTATTTAGCAATTTTCTTTTTTATCACCCAAAGTTGCCTAAAAGAGATTGCTTGCTAATAATAATAATAATAATAATTCCGTTTCCGATTATTTCCGTTAAAAAAATAGATACAATTTATAAATTTTAGTTTATGGATCTGGACCCAGATTGATTTGTCCAGATACTGCACACATATTTGTATCCTTGCCTTGAAAATTTTTAGGTTGTGATTCAAGAAACTGATCCGCCCGAATGGAATTTCAATAGTCTCCTGTCGGCATCAAAAATTATGACGCAACGCGCTTTGTACGTATAGACAGATAGTGACAGCATAAGAGTGTGATTTAGCCCGCGTATATAGGTACTATTACAATATTGTTGATATAAATCACTCACCGCATCCAAGTCGTAGTTGGACAGCATGACGAAGAGCACGAACGGCATACCCGCCTCGGTGCCTTTAGGAACCAGCATGTGCTGTGGCCACCCGCAGCCACAGAAGTTGAAAGCGGCGAGGTCCTGGCGGCGCGGGTCCTCGCCCTGGACTGACAGGTCGCGGAACGTCTGCTCGAATGGAATGGTGAAGGTCGACTCTGAAGACTGGCGAGTTATTGTGTTTTCGCCGGCGTTCACTGTGACAGAATGAAATGTCATTTATAGTTACGATACAATGGAATAAGAGTCAAAATTTAAAAGTAGATGTTAATGCTCATCAATGATACTTTACATTGAGGTTTTAAATAACGTAATAGCAATAGTTTTATCAAATTCGGATGTGAAATATTTAATGGTAGCGAAAACAAAACGGCAAACAAATGCGATCACTTTCTCAGTAGGGTAGGTACCTACTGGATATCAAAATGGGTCATGGTCAGTTCAAGCTAACCATCAAATTGCCTTTAGCACAGAATAGTTCCATAATAAGAATTAAGACCGAAGAAGAAAGTAACTAGATATTTGGTCTGTGAAAGTAACCTATTTTATTAGAAAGTTACATAAAAATTTTAAGGATACTCGTAAGGATCAATGCTAGTATAGCATAGCAAACTTTTTTATAGGGTCAATCAATCGCCTATAATAAAAATATATAAGTAATTATGTATATATCCAAAGTATTTATAAAAAGTAAAATGAATATTCTGCCTCATACATGGTGTCACGAATCTGTCCATCTCTATGAACATCTTGCGCTGGTCCGAAAGAGCCCAGGGGAGGTTCCTTTCGTCGTTCTTGGGACAAATGAAGATTCGGACAGTGGTGCGCCGGGCGTTGCTTGTGTTGTTCACGTTTATTCTGAAAGAAAAAAATTATAGATAAACTACCGATCTCCGACAAGCGTTTGCAAACTGTCGTATCCTTGGGCATTTCGTAGATTATTCCTTACCACCCAAGATATGCCCACAACCCTTGTCACCCAGAAGGTCGAACTGGTTGGCAGGCCCGCTAACGTGCTATTTAAACTTAATCAAAAGGTCTGTGGTTGTGATTGTGCGAGCGTAGACTGGGCCTCGGTTGGAGAAGTCCAGCCCGCGCGTCAGATCTACGTCTGGTCATCCAGAAGGATCTGATCTGGTCGGTATTCCCGCGTGTACTTACACATAAGAGAAGGGCCTGTGGTTGAGATGCGTGAATCGCGCGTAGACTGGGCCTCGGTTGGAGAAGTCCAGTCCGCGCGAGAGGTCCACGTCGCTGGTCATCCAGAAGGTGCTGAGTTGATTGGCGGGCCCGCCCTGCGTCGCGATGCTAGCTGACGTCACTGTCACGCCGGGGTTGCTAAGCTAGAAGGACAAAGAAGAGGTACTATGTAATAATCTGCTGATGAAACTAAATCTACATGCGAGAGTGGAGAGCTCGATGGCGCCCGGTCTGCGATTGCTAAAGTTAAGCAAATTTTGCAAAGGCCGGTCATCGGATGGGTGACCAAAGTTTTATTATCTCGAGCTCCTCTGTAAGGAAAGCACGTGAAGCCGTTGGTCCCGGCTGCATTAGCAGTCGTTAATAAACGCTATCCGCACTGGCCCGCGTGGTAGTTATGGCCAGTTCTCCCTATCCATCCATAGGGAAGGCACGTGTCCGTGCAGTGGTGACATTATAAATAAGCTGTTGGTGAACATGGGAGTAAAGGAACGCACAAGTCTATTGCTGTGCACGTTTGCTGTTTCCATGGAAACCACCTGTAGCCACGCGTAGCTCGGATGTGTGGACTGAATACTCGTTTATAGCACTGCACTTTTGTATTCTACATCCGCAGATCCGTAGATCCTTATGTTACTATTAACATACCTACATAAAATATCCGTTGGAGGAGGGGGACGAATACCCTACAAATTTGGTCGTCATCCTTACCTTGACTTCCATTTTATATTTATAAATACGTAAATCTTATCAGTACCTCTTTATCGTAATTTCCTTCTCTATTTACAGGTGACTTCGACAACAATCGACAAATTTTTAGGGGAGGTTCTATTGCTGATATACATAACATTTGCGAAGGAAAAAAAAAAGTTTTTCATCCTTTTAGTTTTCTATATCAATTGTATTACTGTAGGTAGGTGCTGTAGCTCGCTTACTGTAGTACCACTAACAGACTACTCTATGCGCCCTATGCACGCTACGCTAGGGACAGCAGCGCGCAAAATACGCCAGCTGCAGTTTATATCTGCGATATATAATTTCTATGAATATTATTCCATTGAGGCATATACTTGTATTTTATCATTATTTATAAGCATTACAATGTCCTCTAAAATTTTGTCGACTATTGATAAAATCAGCCTGTAGATAACAGAGGCAGAGAAGACAAATTAGTAGATTCCATTATCAGTCATAGTAATAGTATACTTTAGAATTTAGATTATTATTACGGAGAAGAACATTAAAGTCGATGATGATGCATAGCATATGTACTATGCAGTCTGAGCCAAGTAATACGATGTTAATGATAATGGAAGCTGGTTAAATAAATAAATATCTGTTAACCTCGGAGGCGGTGTAGGGGCGCACTGAGGCGGACTCCTTGTGCTTCTGGAAGAAGTCATCGATCCATGCGTGCCAGCGGTAGAAAAACGGGTCGCGCATCGTCGTCGCCTCGTCAGCAATTACGCCAAAGGATTCCTGTGGGACAGACGGGTTAAAAGTTTTTTTCGACATTAAATACCTACTATTTCGTTGCATGGGGGTCGTGAGCGCTACAGTACGTACCAAGTAGCGTTACTGCGGGTCGCGCATGTAGGTACTCATATGAGCACAGAATGACGATCGATTTAAGTTTATTACATTTTGTATAGAACAAACACAACTTGTACAAGTGGGTGGAGCTGCTTTTATTCCATACAAATGGTAGTTAACTTTCACTCGATCGAATATACGCCATCTAAGGCGGTTATGAGCAGAACGCCGCGTCGTCGTAGTAGCCATTTCAGTTTTTGCACAAGAATACCTGTTGCCTACAACAAAATGATAGGTGCTACAGTACGTACTAAGTAGGTACTGAGGCTGAGGCTGAAGAAAGAATACTTACTATTTCGTTGCCTGCAATGTTAGTGGTATTGGCAACGGCAATGGCACAAGTGTTCGACATGAACCAGCGATTGACATTTTTTTTCCTTGAATCATCAAAAATAGAAGTCAACAACTGATTTTAGTGTTTAGCTACAATTTTATACGTACACCACCTGTTTTCAAGCTGTCATCTAGTAAAATTCAATGGAAACCTAAGTTATTTTTTGGCGACCAAAATTGTGTCGAGCACGGCGCTGCTATACACGAAGACTTTTTATCGATGATCAGGACCTACTGATTCCGACTAAGTTAATGATAGCCATTGCAATAATAATAAAACTTACATGTCAGCGTTCCATTTTTTCTTTATTTGTCTAGGAAGTAAAGTTAATAACTATGAATATTAAAATCATGGTCATCCTACTCCTTGTTACAAATAAAACCTCTTCATAAGTACAGGTACAATGATGATAACAAACCTCATTAAAGATTTACTGCCTTACAAAGAAACAAAGATTATGGTCCGAATAGTTAATCCGTGTTTTGTTCGTGTTATGTAAACGTCATTTCAAATTAGAGTAAAAGAGACAAAACACGGAATAACTATTCTGACCTTATTCTTTGTTTATTTGTAAGGGGGTTTTTTAAATTTTTCATGTTTGAGGTAGAAAACTGTCAAATGGCAGACAACGTAAAAAAATCTCTTCAACCTTCACTTCATAAAAATGTAGGAATACTAAGTATACATTCTAATTAATTTTGGTTACCTAATTAAAAATACAAAATTAAATTTATAAAAAGAAAACATGTAACTACTATTATTATTGCAATGGGCATCATTTGCTTAGTGGGAATCAGTAGGTCCTGATCACCGATAAGTCTTCGTGTATAACTAAATCAGGTGGCTACAAAACGTACCAAGTAGCGGTGATCCGGGTCGTGCATGTAGGCGGAGAAGCTGTGCCCGTTGTTGTGCACGCTGCCGTACAGCTCGCGGTTGGGGGACAGGACGCTGGCCTCCAGCATGTTTCCCAGTATGTCGATGTCCAGCGGCATTGTGCTGCCGTTGGCCTGTTAACATTACAATCAGTTGTACTAGCATCTCTTTTAGTAATTGAGGTTCGTGTTGTTCGCGAATTCAGGAGACATCTGTTAAAAGTAGTGCCCAACCGGTAGCTTGCGAGCCCCTGGTAGCTCGCGGCCTGTTTTCTAGGCGCTCGGCGCTCGCGAATCAAATCGAATAAAGAATACTAAGTCTCGCATAAACTTTATGCTGTTGTGGTCTATTCATTTTGAAGTGTAGTGTCAATTATCGGTCAATATCGGTGTTACCTACAATTTCCAAAATATTAGAAACATTAATAAATTCTAGGCTTTTAAATTATCTTGACAAATTTAATCTCCTATCTTCATCTCAATATCAATAGATCTTAATAGATCTCAAAATCGGAATCTGAAAATATTATTTTAATATGATCATGATTTCCAACTTTCAGATCATTAACTGAGTAACCGCTTTTTTTGAACAATAATTACTGATTGTCTGATGCGGCATTTTCAGCGTCACCGGACTTTTTTGAGGGCGGCGAGAAACTTAAAGGGTTCCTCAAGTTGTGTGAAACGAAGCACCGTTAGTTTTTCTAGGGGTAACGGTATCACGCATTAGTGCGTGCCCCTGTACTCTACTAGATTCTCAGAGGTTCGGATCGGATCGGATCGGATGAATAACAGCTGTAGCGGCGAATATGTTAGTACCTTACAATACCTACCAATCTGACAGTTCCAGTAGCGACAGCCTCCTCCAGATTCTTCCTCCACCTCTGCATATCGGCTATGGTGACGTTAAGACCGTCGACGGGCCTGTTCATGTCCTGCCACGACATGTTAGCCTGCCGGGGGGGCCAGCCGCGCGATGACGTCAGGCTGTCCAGTTTAGGGAAGTAGGCCTCGGGAATCGGCTCCTGCCAGTTGCTGAACTTCTTCACCCTCATTAGGGAGTTGCAGAGACGCTCGCAGTTGTAACTGTAAAAGTAGTTGCATAAAATAGAATATATAATGATTATTTATTACCACGTCTGTGGTCTAGGTTTGGTTGGTCGTCTGGTAGCACAGATGAGATAGCCTTTGCCACAGTAGCTGAGAATGCAGGGTGAAGTGTGCTTACACCATTGGCCTTATCATAACTTCAGATCAGGTGAATCGAAACATACAATATAAAATAGTATCATCATCAACATCAGCCCATATTAGTCCACTCCTAGATTATTTACATGAAATAATCTATGATGTCATAAGTATAAAATAATTGCCTTCATAAGAAAGAAGGATTACAGAATCTTACCGAGCAATAATTTGTTGGTGCATGTAGAAGAACAATTCACCGCGACGGTCCTTTGCTACGATGGATCTGTCGGTGGCAGTGAACGGGTAGACAAGATGCCAGTGCCAATGGTGCAGGTTGATGCCGATGTCTTCACGCCAGTACGCCAAGCGATGTTCCGTTTCCAAATCAGTTGCGGTATAGTCCCGTGGAATTATTATTGGAATGCGCTGTGAAAATATGTAAATATTTAAAGTGCGTACTAAAAGGAACGGTGGGGACTTCTTGGCGGGAAAGTTGTCGCGACGTTTCGCGAAACTACCAACACTACCATATTAACCATAACAATGGCAACACTGGAAGATACTTTGCGCCGAAGTTGGCGCCATTTCATTTCCAAAACTTTTCCGTAAGTGCTAGGCAGATGCCATTTGTTTTGATTTAAAGTTGTGATTAAAAGTGATTGACTAATGCCAGCGAGGAATGTTGAAAGCTAAGTAACTCTTAATCAGTATTCTTTAGCATTGTGATGATTGTAAGGAAGTATATATCTAAACATTGAATTTTACTTTTATTGCTAATCAGATAACCTAAAAGGATAATTTGTTTTCTCATATTATTGTCTTTAACTTAGTTCGAACTATATGAAAGTCATGAGAATGACGACAGTCATGAGACTGATGGTACAGTGGGAAGTACCGAGAAAGTGCACATATGAGCTTCGGCTGGGCAAACAGTGCCTGAATGGTGATCACCCTTAGGTCAGTGGTTGTAGCACTTAACGATGACTGTTGAGTCGTCCTTAGGGTAGGAACTGGTTGTAGCACCCAGATACGGGGCTGTTGAGTCACCCTTAGGGGTTTGGTTATAGCACCAATGTATCCAGTACTAGAATAATGTTACATACCAAAGGGCAGAGTTATGCCTGTAACATTAACGCGCCAGTGCAAGTTACATCAAGAAAGGTGACGAAAGGCCTGTAACGCTAGGGGCAACCGTTACCTCAAGAAGGACAGTCCCAAGTTCCGTAACTAAGGGAGCCCGCACAGTGACGGCTGTAGAGCCCGAACGTTTGGCTTCTAGTACAGTGACGGCAGTGAGCCCGAACATAGAGGGATACCTAGTACAGTGACGGCAGTGGTGCCTGAACATTTTGGCCAGTTGGTCAGTACTATGAGCAGGTTTGAGACCTGAGGCATGATATGGGGGAATGCGGCGGTAGCTTGCCTTATTCCTTGCCATGGCCAATTACGATGTAGAAAGTGTGTAATAAATAATTCAAACTTACTATTATAGAGAAAGATTAATGTTACATGTACACACACTATCGCCTTTCAGATAGCAATCTTTAAGGGATAGAAGTTGGTTTAGTGAATGTGATTCAATTGTTATTATTGATACTGTCTGATACTTAAATCCAGTTAAGTTATACTAATAGATAAACAAGAGATGATACTTTAATACCTATAGTCTATTTACTTTATTATCTAACTTCACAATGCTAACAGAATCAATTAGATTCTGAGTGTTTAGGAAACCTTACATTTGGTTTCATTGTTTGTTATAAATATGCTACAGATTCATCATAAGGAGAAAGGGATTTCTACTGTAATCATTCGAGTGTGAGTTCAAGCTACAAAGGTCCAAATAAAGAGAGGAACGCCAAGCTTCAGCTGCGGTGAGTTTAAGCAGATTATTAAACCCTCAGATATTATGTCGCCGCGGCATCTGAGGTGTTTTACTCAGTTACACAAGAGCCCCATAAAAGCCCGCGGCGACATGGTGGAGGTGCTGGGATCTATTTGGAACCAAAGCAGCTCGAATGAGAAGAAGGTTTTGAAGAAAGGTTTCCTTCAAAACAGAATATTATGATGAAAGCTCATTTTTGTTTGGAATCTTGTATGAGGAGAAAATGCGAGTAACATCACATGGATGGCACTGCTTGTCACGAGCGGAGAAAAATGAAAGGGCGAAAATCACTATTTTCGGAAAATATACACATATCTTTGTGGGAAGATGCATCTCATTGATAATCATCATCATTGAGAATGATCTCTACATTCTTAAATACATACTGGTATGAAATAAAGCTAAAACATAGGTGAAAGTCAAAATGAAAATCACGGACGACGCCATTGTCTCATCAAATTGGTAGTACTCGTTTCGAAAGATCTACGGTAATCAATTGTCGACTACTTTATTATGAAAACATTTTTAAATGTATGTTATTTTACAATTTCGTCACGAAAAATCTTCCTTGTATTTAATTTAACATACAAGTGAATAAACACGCATTTCTTTATCAAAATTACTTATAAAAGATCACTCAATATTTCTAATTATGTCTCAATGTTACCGTTTATGAGTTGTGTTTTGGCAAAAAAGGGAAAAATAATTATGATGGGAATTGATTTAAAAGGTAATAAGCAGAATAAAAGAAGAAAACTATGTAAATTACAAGTGTATACAGCATTTATTACATAAGTCGTTATTTATAACGTGATATATTATGAATAAATGGGTCAATTGCATACTAAGGCATATTGATTCAAATTTACCGCGCTTTAGTACAGGGGTAAATTACGGATGTTGTTAGTGACAACACATGAGTGAAGAAAACTTTTCTTTACGTCATTTCTGGTCGTGCGGTCGGTCACCGCGCGGGAAGCGTCAGATGAAACTTTTCGGCCATAAGTTTATAAGTTACTAAAAGTGTATACTAAGTTATTGGATAATAGTAAGTGACTGCGATTAAGGCTGAAGTGAAACAAATTAATCATCTCCTTGGATGGTAAAAGTTTACCTAAAATCTGAAAGCGAAGCTAAGAATCCATTGGTAAGTCTTGTCTTGATTTGATATATATTTCTGCTCATCGTAAGAATACGCGAGTTATTCTACATATGAAAATACTTATAAACAACGGAACATCTTAATCTTTTGTTTTACGACAAACAAGATGTTAGCTACCTACATCATGGCGGATAACATTTTTCAACAAAACTTACATTTTATGGAAATCAGGTAAAAACAGAATAAATTGCATTTTGCGTAACCCTGATTAATATCTAACAAGATATTAACATCATTGCAAAGAAATTAAACCATATTAAGTCGATGAAATCCGATTGAAATTTGAAAACGAATTTCAATGGAGAAATATTTTACCACTATAGGTACCTAACTATTGAAATTTGGTAATGGTAATTTTCTACTTTTAATCAACCTTGCTACTATTTTCCGGTACAAACTAACAACTTCACGAGAAAAGTGAGATAGTTTGTGAAAACCGGCGAAAACACTTACCTACTGATAGTACCTACATGCCTCGATTGAACGAGGTGCGATAGGGTGAAATATTAAGGATACCGGGAAAACTGCATTGCATCGTCACACTGCAGTGGATGGAGTTAATTGTGCAACGATTTTGTGTAGATTAAAAACGAAGTGATTACTGGTTAATCTGTTTATTGAAAACCTATATGTTGCGTTTCCAGGAAACAAGAGTATAGAATAGACTGTGTACAGTCTGGCTCACAGAGCGAGCATTAGCATTACCAAAGGAATACTAAATGTGAGTACATATTCTTCCATATACTTACGTGTCTATAGTTACCCATATGATGCATGATAATTTCTTGCATAGTATCCTAATTACAGTTTGTTACCACTTGGGTACATACAGAGTGCATAAAGTAAAGACTGCTAATAATTATAATGTAATTCTTATAGAGCAGACATTCTGATTTTGTAAGAATGTACTGTGGACATCTGCAAAACATAATTTTAAATAATAATTTGAGAATGTGATATTAATCATAAAACAAAGGAATATTTTTTTTTTTTTTTTTTTTAATGGCTTCGTGCGGTTTGCACATAGCCAAAAGGAATATTTAATGTGTTACTTATCCAAACTTATTTTTCTTTCTATGAAAATAGTTTGCAATACTTATTTGATGATATTACAATAACACAATAAGAGAGATTTGTCATCACTAGGAAAACAAATATGAACAATAAAATTATTTCTTTCCAAGTATAGAGATTGAACATAATAAGCCAGAAAGAAGATATCCTGTTGATTCATTCCTTGATCATGAATGTTTCTCACTGATGATAATTTATTGATTATATACAAACTTATTTTTCTTAACTATTCCATGGAATGTATATGAAAAATTGAAAAAATATTTATGTGTAATTTATGAAGTGGAATGGAAAGTAATCTTAAAAATAAAATTAAGAAGAAAACAAAAATAAATTTAAAATAAATAAATAAATGAAGAAATTTTTAATTTTCATTTTAATTTTTGAACATAATGTACTTATGAAGGAGAACATATAATAGAAGAATTAATTATTATTTACAGAGCGTCAAAATGGAGAATGTTATGATCTCACGTCTTAGAGATATTATTACAAAAATGCAGGCTCTCACGGTTGAAAGTGTTGATCTCAATACCAACACACTCACATCTGACATGACAATTAAAGCAGACATAATCTGCAAAAAACTAGAGAATTTGCATAAGAGATTCTCTATTGAATTGAACGAATATTTCCGACTCAGTACTCAACCGTCAGCTGATGAAATTTCTATGTTCAGTACTTCACAACTACAGTCTGAAGAAATCCTAATGGAATTAACTGTTAAATTACAAAACTTAAGAAAATGTTACAAACAACAAGAAAATGCTCCTTTGACAAGTAAACTACCTAAACTCAACTTACCTGAATTTAATGGAGATATACTGCAGTGGCAACAATTTTACGACCACTTCAGTTCAAATATTGGCAATCGAAATTTGCCGGAAGTAGATAAATTACTTTATCTCAAATCATCATTAACTGGAGATGCACTGAAAACTATCGAAGGTCTGGAAATAACTCACAAAAATTATGATATTGCAATGACAACGTTGCAAGGACGTTATGGTAAACCCAGTCAAGTAATTGATGCGCATTACGCTTCTTTGTACAAAATAAAGGTAGCTGATGCTACGCCAACAGATTGTCGCAGAACGCTTAATGAAATAGAGCGACATATTCGAGTATTGTGTTCACTGGGAGAGAACACTAATCATAGTCATCTTCGTTTCATTATTATAGAAAAATTTCCGGAAGAAATCATTTATGAAATGAAGAGAGCAATCACGTCGGACTCTATCGAAGAAATGAGAAGACACCTTGAAATAATCATATCTGCAAAAGAAGATGCTTATAAAATTACAACAGAAAAGAATCAAAAGGAAACTCCACATTACACCGTAGAAACGCTTTTGAGTAAAACTAATAACTTCAGTAAAAATCGAAAATCTCTGAACAAACATCATAGATCATTATGTCCACAAAAATTTGATAAGTTTCATAAGAAAGAAAGTACCTAGACTATACATACCTACACACAACAAATGTCAGCATATGTAACTATATTACAAACAGCAGTGATCAAAGCTACTTCAGAAAATGATACATCACTACAAGTTAAATGTCGATTACTGATGGACTCTGGTAGTCAGCGATCTTACGTCACTCAAAACATAGCAAAAAGATTAAATCTACCAATTGAAGAAGAACAACATCTATCAGTATTCACTTTCGGAGCTGACGAACCGCGTGAATACCATAGCCCATTAGTAAAATTACGTATTTTAACAAGAACCAATGTAGAACTAGTCATATGTGCTAACGTTGTACCTACCATAGCACAAGATCTACAATACCCAAAAGAAGAGATCGATCGTTGGAAAGGCAATGAAATCTTAGCTGACGATGGATCAATAGAGGGATCAGTAGATATATTAATAGGCAATGATTATTACTTCAATTTCATTCTGCCAGAAAAGAAACAAATTAGAGAAAATTTGTACTTAGTCAACTCTGAATTAGGATGGATTCTAAGTGGAAAGGTAAGGACTGAAGAAGACCAAATAAACGATGAAATAACGATTGTTACATATTTCCAGTCAAATGAAAGCAAATTACAGAAACCAGATTTACCACTTAATAACATTACCATGAAGGCACTATGGGATTTGGAATCTATAGGTATTACAGATTCACCAAACACCACTAAAGAAGAAGAGGCATTAAACAATTTCAACAATAAGACTACATTCGAAAATCAGCGATATTCAATATCATGGCCGTGGAAAGAATATCCACCTAATTTACCCACGAACATGGGATTGGTTCATGGAAGGTTAATTAGTCTACTGAAACGAATGAATAAAAATTCATTAAAGTCTTATGATGATACAATAAGAGAACAACTTAGTAAAGGAATAATAGAAGAAGTTCCTCCTGATAGGATACCACAAGGTGAATATCCTATCCACTATTTGGCACACCATGGTGTCACGTCACCAGGGAAACCTACACGTCTTGTTTACGACGCATCTGCAAAATTAAAAGACAATAATAGTCTTAATGAATGTTTACATGCAGGACCTATATTGTTAGAAGATCTAACAGGTCTACTAATCAGGTTTAGATCTCATAAAATAGCTTTAACAGCTGATGTGGAAAAGGCTTTCCTACAAATTGCATTGAAACCAGATAGTAAAGATGTAACAAGATTTTTATGGATCAAAAATCTTCTTAAACCCGCAACAGAAGATAATATTCTACATTTACGTTTCTGTAGAGTTCCATTTGGAATAATTTCCAGTCCATTTATTTTGAATGCTACCATCAAACATCATTTAATGAGATCACCTAATAAAATCATACAAAATACTGCGAATGACATATACGTAGATAATTTACTCACCGGAACCATGACAACATTACAAGCTATTAAGTTGTATGATAACTTGAAGAGAGAATTCAAAAATATGTCGATGAACTTAAGAGAATGGTCATCGAACTCAAAAGAACTAAAACAAATGATACCCGACTCTTGCAAAGATGATATAGTGAAAGTTCTTGGATTAGATTGGAATACCCAAGACGATACTATTCAACTAAGACACAAAAATATGAACTTCAAAACCACGAAAAGAGGAGTTCTAAAAACAGTTGCTTCAGTGTACGACCCTTGCGGTTACGCTGCACCATCTTTACTACCATCAAAATTATTTCTACAAGAGTTATGGAAAAGGAAAATAAACTGGGATTCTACACTGCCAAAAGAAATGTTGGAAGATTGGAATAAAATACATAAAGAATTATTGACAATACAAGTAAATCTACCGAGGTATTATATTAAAGATACAGAAAAATTACAAAATCAACTACACTGTTTTGCGGACGCATCAACTAAAGCTTACGCAGCAGTAGTTTATCTTGTTAATAACAATGGGAAAGCATTCGTTATTGGAAAATCTCGACTGGTACCAATCAAAGATCAAGAAAACTTAAAGATTCCAAGATTGGAATTGTTAGGAGCATTGATTGGTAACAGATTACTACAATATGTTGAAACTTCATTACAAATAGAAATAACACATCATTTCTTATGGTTAGATAGCCAAATTGTCATAGATTGGTATAATTCTGACAAACTTCTTACACCATTTGTGGCTAGAAGACTTAAAGAAATCAAAAATAATAAAAAGTTAACATTAAGATATGTCCCTACAGACATAAACCCAGCGGATGTCGCTACGCGACCCATCACATCAACGAACGATAAATCTATATGGTTAAAAGGACCTGATTTTCTATTACAACAGTCAGATAGTTGGCCTACAAATATGTTGAAAGAACTGTCATTCTTGGCTCGGGAGGATCTGTCCGATGGATCGGACAGAAATACCAGAAAAAATAAAATCTTTAAAACTGGACAGACTGAAGTAACACCTGAAAAGGAAAAGAACAAAGTTATTAATTACAATAGTGAAATAGAAAAGAGCAAAATTGATGAAATTAGAACAGTTCAAGAAAATTATTTCCCCGAAGAAGTCAACAAAAAAGAAACTAATCTTACACGTAATTTAAAGTTATTTCAAGATGAAAATGGTCTGCTAAGAAGCCGAGGAAGATTAGAAAATTCTGATCTGTCTTATGAGTTAAAATATCCAATACTTTTGCCAAAGGATTGTGATTTTACCAATGATTTAATTTTGAAAGTACACAAAGATAATTATCATGTGGGAGCAAATCACACTTTAAGCATCATTCAACAAAATTATTGGATACCAAGAGGAAAGGCACAGGTTATGAAAATATTGAAACGTTGCCCGGCATGTGTAAAACATGGCGGAGGTCCATTTAAATTACCACCAACACCGGCACTTCCTGCAGAAAGAATAAATTACAGTTCACCTTATACATTTACAGGCTTGGATTATTTAGGTCCAATCCTGGTCAAGACTGACAAGGGTACAGAGAAAAGGTGGATATGTTTATTTACATGTTTAGCTATCAGAGCTATACATCTGGAGATAGTCAAAGATTTAACAGCTGAAGAAGGTCTTTTAGCTGTAAGAAGAATGATTGCAAGCCGAGGAATTCCGGCAGTAATTACATCTGATAACGCATCACAATTCAAATTGATTGCGGAAATATTAAACAGTTCATATTGTGTTCAGAATAACATAAGATGGAAATTTATTCCACAACTTGCTCCATGGTTTGGAGGATTCTATGAACGCTTAATAGGATTAGTAAAACACTGTTTGAAGAGATCACTACAAAAACATTTATTAAAAGATTCTCAAATATCTACAGTAATTAAAGAAATAGAAGCCATTCTCAATACGAGACCACTTACCTGCGTAGATTCAGAAATGGTTCATGTATTGAAACCGGCAGATTTCTTGACGATTGGTAAAAGCTTGACGACAAGGATGACTTGTAATGATATCAACTTAAAGGGTACCATTACTAAGTCTGATTTAATAACAAGCTGGAAAAGAACTCTCAAACTCTTAGAAGAATTTAAAACTATGTTTATAAATCGATATCTTTCAAGCCTAAGAGAAAGATACCATCATTCACATAAAGAACCGAGAATTACATCTCACATTATGCCTCAAGTAGGTTTAATAGTACAAATTAAAGGAGACAACAAGAACAGAGAAGATTGGAAGGTAGGAAAATTAATAGAACTTATAAAAGGAAAAGATGGACTTTGCAGAGTAGCCAAGGTTCAAGTCGATAACAAAGAATTCATAAGATCTATTTCACAATTATATCCATTAGAGATAGAAGAAAATGAAACTGAATCCGAATACTTCAGAAATGAAACAGCTAACGAAAACTTTAATAACCTTCCCTCCATTACAAGGGAAGGAGATCAAGATTCAATAATAAATTGTGAAGACACATCAAGTAGTAAAGTGTTGGAAACACCAAAAGACACTTCTTCCAATGAAGAAGATACTGAATTTATGTCACAGTCGTTTGATAAATCAGAACATGAAATTGTCAATGTCAATGAACAGAATGAGAACCATGAAGACCTATCACATCAAGATCAAAATCAAATTGTTGAAGAAGATTTTGAAGACAATCCAATGCAAACGAAACCACGACGTGTCGCGGCCACAAGAGCTCTGGAAAAGATCAGAGAGTGGACGTGTGCACTTGTCAATTTGTTTTAAGTCGAGCCGTCGGGAGTGTCGCGACGTTTCGCGAAACTACCAACACTACCATATTAACCATAACAATGGCAACACTGGAAGATACTTTGCGCCGAAGTTGGCGCCATTTCATTTCCAAAACTTTTCCGTAAGTGCTAGGCAGATGCCATTTGTTTTGATTTAAAGTTGTGATTAAAAGTGATTGACTAATGCCAGCGAGGAATGTTGAAAGCTAAGTAACTCTTAATCAGTATTCTTTAGCATTGTGATGATTGTAAGGAAGTATATATCTAAACATTGAATTTTACTTTTATTGCTAATCAGATAACCTAAAAGGATAATTTGTTTTCTCATATTATTGTCTTTAACTTAGTTCGAACTATATGAAAGTCATGAGAATGACGACAGTCATGAGACTGATGGTACAGTGGGAAGTACCGAGAAAGTGCACATATGAGCTTCGGCTGGGCAAACAGTGCCTGAATGGTGATCACCCTTAGGTCAGTGGTTGTAGCACTTAACGATGACTGTTGAGTCGTCCTTAGGGTAGGAACTGGTTGTAGCACCCAGATACGGGGCTGTTGAGTCACCCTTAGGGGTTTGGTTATAGCACCAATGTATCCAGTACTAGAATAATGTTACATACCAAAGGGCAGAGTTATGCCTGTAACATTAACGCGCCAGTGCAAGTTACATCAAGAAAGGTGACGAAAGGCCTGTAACGCTAGGGGCAACCGTTACCTCAAGAAGGACAGTCCCAAGTTCCGTAACTAAGGGAGCCCGCACAGTGACGGCTGTAGAGCCCGAACGTTTGGCTTCTAGTACAGTGACGGCAGTGAGCCCGAACATAGAGGGATACCTAGTACAGTGACGGCAGTGGTGCCTGAACATTTTGGCCAGTTGGTCAGTACTATGAGCAGGTTTGAGACCTGAGGCATGATATGGGGGAATGCGGCGGTAGCTTGCCTTATTCCTTGCCATGGCCAATTACGATGTAGAAAGTGTGTAATAAATAATTCAAACTTACTATTATAGAGAAAGATTAATGTTACATGTACACACACTATCGCCTTTCAGATAGCAATCTTTAAGGGATAGAAGTTGGTTTAGTGAATGTGATTCAATTGTTATTATTGATACTGTCTGATACTTAAATCCAGTTAAGTTATACTAATAGATAAACAAGAGATGATACTTTAATACCTATAGTCTATTTACTTTATTATCTAACTTCACAATGCTAACAGAATCAATTAGATTCTGAGTGTTTAGGAAACCTTACATTTGGTTTCATTGTTTGTTATAAATATGCTACAGATTCATCATAAGGAGAAAGGGATTTCTACTGTAATCATTCGAGTGTGAGTTCAAGCTACAAAGGTCCAAATAAAGAGAGGAACGCCAAGCTTCAGCTGCGGTGAGTTTAAGCAGATTATTAAACCCTTAGATATTATGTCGCCGCGGCATCTGAGGTGTTTTACTCAGTTACACAAGAGCCCCATAAAAGCCCGCGGCGACAAAAGTTGAAGGGTCTGTTGGTTTTGTTTTATTTTCCAAAATTTGTGTTATGTCGAATATTAATGTGAAATAGTGGTGGATTATTAACCGTTATGTGTTCGTGAACGTGCATGAATGTTGGCAAATAAAATAAAACAGTGCAACGTCACTTTTTAAATTCTCTCAAGAAGTCCGCTTGAGGACTTAGTAAAGCCCCACGTTTTTACTGAGATACTCAAGGGATATATAATTTCTCACTTCTCATGATTTAATATCATTTATCATCATCATGTAATAACAAAAGATTTATCTACAGGTTGTGGTTTTGAACAGTTGCCAAATTTAAGGAGGCGATTATGTTAATGTAACTGATAATAAATCCATTTAAAAAAAATACGTAAAAAAAAATACGAAAAAGATTTTGTTTCTGTTGCATGTCATTCTTTTGAATATACTACGCTGTGCTACTACTTTGGCTCTGCGCTAGGTGCGCAAAACAAATGCCTACAAATGCCGCCGCTTGCGCCGGCTTTTGTCGGCTAGCCACCACCCGCTCAAAGCGGGAACCGACGACGATTCAACGGTCGCCGCTCGCTCAGTCTCCCGCTAACCGCGAGCGCGCGCACACGTTTGACAAAAAAAATCCGGGCCGTTTTCAAACGTAGGTACGATGTCGCGTTATTCTAATCACGACTACGTTGAAATGGTGCGGATGTATGCCCTCGCCGGTAACAGCTTGAGGGGTGCAGTGAAGATGTTCGCGGAGAGGTGGCCAGACCGACCAACGCCGTCCCGAACGACGATGCTGGCTGCTACACAACGCCTACTGGATTACGGGCAGTTCAGTATCCCAGCGCACGCCAGTGGTCGAGGCAACGTGGGCCTGCCCGTCGACTTACAGGAGCAGATCTTGCAGTTCTTCGACGACGAGCCACGCGCCAGTACACGTGATGCTGGGCGGCACTTTGGCTTTGATCACACCATCGTTTGGCGCTTGTTGAAGAAGAACCAGCAGCACCCATTCCATTTTCGACGAGTTCAGGATTTGCTTCCCACTGACCAGTCCAGCCGAGTCGAGTTTTGTACGTGGCTCCTCGAACATCAGCACGTTAATATTCTGTGGACTGACGAGGCGCAGTTCACAAGGGTCGGCGTCTACAACGTGCATAATGAGCATTGGTGGGCACACAGAGAACAGAACCCTCATGTCACAAAAAAAGACTCCTTCCAAAGACGTTTCAGCCTAAATGTTTGGGTTGGTATTATTGGCCCTTATTTACTGGGGCCTTATTTCATTGAAGGTCATCTCAACAGCCTTACCTACCTAGATCTGCTGCACCACGTTGTAGATGAGCTGTTGATGGACATTCCACTGGCATTCCACAGAGACCTCTTCTACCAGCAGGATGGTGCTCCACCACATTATGGACAAGCTAAACGATACATTTGGATCGCAGTGGGTGGGACGTGGCGGTCCAGTGTCTTGGCCTCCTCGCTCCCTGGACCTAACACCGCTAGATTTTTATTTGTGGGGTGATGTAAAAAGGCTAGTGTATTCTGAGGAGGTTACAAGTGTAGTGCAATTGCGTACGCGAGTGGTGTCCGCTTTTGAAACGGTGAGAGAAAACATTTACGTTCTCAACCAATTAAAAGAAAATTCTCGGCGTCGTGCTGCTTTGTGTATCGCTCGTAATGGGGCACATTTTGAACACTTGTTACGAGTAACATAGGTAAGTCAAAGTTTTGCTTAAGCACATTTTCATTTAATTTAATTTCCATACCTACATACTAATAGCATAAGTACGTAGTTTATTTTTTTCTGAATCGAGTAATTCTGTCGAGTAACTGGGAATCGAACCAAGAAACTTTTAATAGGAAGTGGCTAAGTAACATTCATACCTAGACTAAATAACGTAGGTACCTATTTAGTTTCTAGGATGTAGTAGCGTTAAATAGCCACGACAGCAATGTTTGTTTACGTTAACGGTCGTTGACCTCGGAGTAGTACATGTGAATTTCGAATAGAAACGTGAGATGTTACGAAAGATATAGGACACCAACCAATAGGTAATATTTTTTTTTAATATTTTTATTTAAATTATAAGTATTTGTTCTACACTTGTGTACAATATGGCGACTGTTCAAAACCACAACCTGTATATTACTTGTAAAAAAAATACTTTGACACTGGCTAAATGTGCTAACTGCACAAAGCCATAAAAAAAGGAACGGTGGTGTTGCGATTCTATACAATATGAAATAAAATATAATTTATGGACAGTTTAAATACATATCCTTTTGTTTTGTAAATAATAAAATAATGTATTTCAATTTCATTAATTTCCAATTATTTAAATTCCAAATAACAGATATTTTATTAATTAAACTATTTCAATCAAGCGTTTCGTAACAATTCTGACTTTCAAAGTTGACTGACGTTTCCGTAAAACGAAACGTAAAACTTTACAAAAGTCACGTAGGCCATCGAATTATTCGCGCGTGTTGTTGTTATTTTATAAATTTATTAACCTATCGTTTAATTCAGTGTCGAATTTCATATAGAAATGAATCTAAAGTGTGTCTTTGTCTAAAATGGAAGACTTCGCACTAAATCCGGGTGTGGTTGTGATTCGAGCAAAGCCAGAAGGACAGAGAAAAACATTCAAACCAAATATTCGGTCTCTAAACAAAATTCCTGATGCTTTACTTAATGATCCTTTAATAAATAGAGCCTGTGAAGCTTTGCCACAAAACTATAACTTCGAAATCCACAAGACCATATGGAGAATACGATCTCTAAACGCGAAGAGAGTGGCACTTCAAATGCCCGAAGGTACCATTAGCAGAATAGGTACTGTATTGTTTTGTGATTATGTGTATCATTACAGCTTTTTTCTTTTATTTCAGGGTTAACAATGTTTGCAACAACACTATGTGATATAATAGAGACATTCACTGAAGCCGATACTGTAATAATGGGTGATGTCACGTATGGCGCCTGCTGTATCGACGACTTCACGGCGCTGGCGCTTGGCGTGGAGCTGCTTGTACATTATGGACATTCTTGCTTGATCCCCATAGACCAGACAACTGATGTGAAAGTGCTTTACATATTTGTAGATATAAAAATAGACCCTTCCCACTTTGTAGAAACTATCAAAGTCAACTTTCCTAAAGGAACGCATTTAGCATTGGTTAGTACAATACAATTTATCACAACTCTACACTCTGTTAGTAAAAATCTTCGCAGTGATGGATACACTGTGACAGTGCCTCAGTGTAAACCTTTATCTCCCGGTGAGATACTTGGCTGCACGGCTCCTAAGTTAACAGCCGATGTCATTGTATACCTTGGTGATGGCAGATTCCATCTAGAATCTATAATGATAGCTAACCCAAATATTTCTGCATACAAATATGATCCTTATGACAAGAAATTTACATCTGAAGTTTATGAACATCAGCTGATGCAAACAAATAGAATGAACCAAATAAAGACAGCAGAGAATGCCGGCAGCTTTGGCTTGATATTTGGAACATTGGGAAGGCAAGGGAGTCCAAAAGTTTTGGCCAATTTAGAGAAACAAATTAGTAATTCAGATAAGAGGTATGTGAAAATACTTTTATCTGAAATATTTCCTAGTAAACTTGCTTTGTTTGGATTAGATGCTTTTGTTCAAGTGGCCTGTCCAAGGCTTTCTATAGACTGGGGTACGGCTTTCCCACAGCCTTTGCTAACTCCGTATGAGTTCTCAGTAACACTAGGTAACAGCAAGTGGTTAAAAGAAGATGGCACCTACCCCATGGACTTCTATTCAAATGATAGCTTGGGGCCCTGGACACCTAATTATAAGCCAGTGCTCTGTTCAGGTACAGACAATAAATGTGAAAACTGTTGTAAAGGTACTGGCAATAAATAGAGAGAATTAACTTACTGGAACATTTGCTGGTATAACAGCGGCCGATTCACGGGCTTGTGAGAATACTTGCGAGTCCAAGAATTTGGAGGGGAAAGTCTCTGCAAAGTTGGGTATCTTGATGTCTCTGGTGTCACGCCTGTAGTAAAGAAAATGAGTAAAATCTCATTGTGGCACTTCATGTATGTGGTTTTGAGATCAATAAAATCATTATTATTTCAACAAAGTAACTAATGTTATATAATTTAATGCAAATTTTGTTACGAACAAATTACAATTGGAAAAACAAGTATTTTTCAAAGTAGGTAACCAATTATTTTTATTGGACAGTGGTGTTGTGTAGATATGTACAAAGTTGGATAGGTAACAAAACAATACTTAACAATAGGAAATAAATAAATATAATTGTAACTTTAATGTAACAATTGGTATGAGTAGCTAATATGTTTTCTTCTATAATGCTAATTGCTAATTGCATATGAAATTTGCATTGGTACACACGCCTGCACATCAACCTACCACAAACTGTCAAATTTCCTTAATAGACTTTGAACTTTATGCTTTAAATATATGGTTGAAAATGTATTGAAGAAATGTGACAGTTTTGGATTGGTTGATGTGCAGGCGTCTGTACTTCAACTATTTCTTGTTACTATTATGTTACATCTAGTTGAAATAGTTACATCCGGTAACCAGAATTTAAAAATTTAATATAATTATTGTCTAACTTACCTATGCATTAGAGCCACAGAATAACAATAATTGAATAACTGTGGGTTCAGGTTAGTCCTTGCAAACACGCAGGTAGATAGCAGCTCTTGAAGCTGGTCAGCTGGGACACCTACAACAATATTGTTTATGAGATATTTATTTATTTAAAAAAACCCCTATAAATGTTATTGGGTTAAACTTTTTATATTGTACCTGTAACTTTGAATACTATTTATGATGTTCTAATAATATCTTTTATTTACATTGCCAATATCTAGGAATCCCACTATCTAATGTATTGCTAAATCGTATGTAGGTAGGTAATCTATTATAGACTATTTATCGCCCGCTACTTATTCGCACAGGAACCTGTAACCGGCATAAAAAGTATCTTATGTCCTAGTCCGGGTCACGGTCTGTCTTATGCTTTAGCTATATATTAATACGTAAAGCAAAAACTTTGTACCCCTTTTTACGAAAATTGCGCGGACGGAAGAATGAAACTTCGTACACTTATAGTTTATATAGAGTAGGAGTGCAGAAAATTAATATTTTTTTAAATTATGCATTTATATTACATTAGATCAATCAATAAAACAAACATTACACACACTACCATGTATTTGACACACACCCATATGTATTTGACACACGCGCTTAATATACTCTTTTAAAAAATGGAAGAAGAGCGGCCGAAATCTGTCAATGCCAATCCAAACTCACATTCTATTCTTTTTTAATTTTTCATTAGCATACAATCCGTGATGCCTTAATAAAATTACGGTCAAATTTCGACCACTGGGCGACCACTAGTATAGATAAATAAAGCAAACTGTAATTTGTTTAGTTTTGAACAAGATTAAGATCGGATAATGGTAAGGTCCTAGTACGGCTCATCTTGGCATGGCAACCAACTCTAAATCTGACTAGATAGTACTAGATAGTACTAGATGAATATAGATAGTATGTCGAAATATGTCTCCAAATATCAGAGTTTGTCGGTCTACCATTCATAAGTTATAAGGGGTCATAGGTGGCCATGCCAGGATGAGCCTCACCACCCTATTGTTCAATTTTTAATTATACCACCATGGACTAAGTACCACGCTTACTTGAAGCGACCATAAAAACTGAACGATATGCAAATATAGTCCGTCTAGTAACGTCTCGAGCTGTCACTATTTATGTGGTGTACCTACACACGCCTGCACATCAGACTACCACAAATTGTTCCAAATTTCTTCGATAGACTTGAAACTTTTGTAAATATGGCAAATGATTGAACATTTATTGAATAAATTTGACAGTTTTGGATATGTTGACGTGCAGGCGTTTGTACCTATAGCAATATAATCGGTAAGAGGGAGGACAAGACAACCCCTACTTTTATTATATTTGTTCAGGCACCCACTGAAAACCGTTAAGGGTTAATTTATACTAGCGCAGAGTCGAAGCACATCGAGACGATAAATTTTTTACAACTAAAGCGAAGCTGTACGAATGCGCATCAGCGTTGGTCGCGCGCATATTGTTATGTTAAGTTTTGGATTGACGCTTCGATGCGCTTCGACTCTGCGCTAGTATACTACTCAAAACAAAATAAGGGCCACGAGGTATTTTTTAATTTTGGTGTAAATTATTAAACATTTACATATTGAAAGTAGTAAAATATTGAGTATACAAACTCTTTGATACCTAAACTTTTTAATATTGTAGTATTCATCTAATGCTGGCAACAATTTTAAATAAAATTTGATTTAAAATTATTTTTGAAAATTTTGATTCCATTTTCTTTGACGATTTGCTTTCCTTAGCTTCTTGGTTTATTAGAAATTATCAGAGTTCATTGATATCTCGAGTCAGAAACATCTTTTGCAATATGCCACAAGCACGCAGGCGTCATATGGACTCGCTGACAGCAACCAGAGCCGTTACAATGATTGAAGAAGGTCATTCGCAGCGATCTGTGGGTTTGCAATTGGGATTTTCTCGAAGAGCTATTCAAAATCTATGGAATCGTTTCCAAGAGACCGGCAGTGTTAGAAGAAGACCTGGTTCGGGCAGAGTTCGCATTACAACAGCTCAAGAGGATCGTTACATTCGATTAAGTGCGCGCCGAGATCGCACAACGACGGCCCGCAAGCTGCAAAATCGTTTACGGCTCACAACGGGTACTCGTGTCAGTGACCAAACTATTCGTAATCGATTGCATGAAGACCAGCAGGCATCAAGAAGGCGAGTTGTCCGTATTCCATTAACCAGAAATCATCGTGCAAATCGTTTAAGATTTCCCGTCAACATTTGGACTGGGACATAAACCAATGGGGCATGATGCTCTTCACAGACGAGTTTTTTAACGACGATCGGCGTATTAGAGTATGGAGAAGACGCGGCGAGAGATTTTCAGAAGCCTGCATCCATGAAGTCGATCGTTTTGGTGGTCCAAATGTAATGATTTGGGGCGGGATAAGCTTACACGGCAAAACTGAGCTCGCTATTTTAAATGAGGGTACTGTTACTGCTCAGCGGTATATTGAGGAAGTCGTCAGACCACATGTGATCCCATTTGCCCAGCGAGCGGGTCCTGGATTCATCTTGATGCAAGACAATGCTCGTGCACACACGGCTCAAGCGACTCGGTTTGTACTGGAAGCGTCTCAAATTCAAGTCTTGCCGTGGCCGGCGAACAGTCCGGACTTAAATCCAATAGAGCACATGTGGGATCAGTTGAAACGAAGAGTTAGAGACGGTGATCAGGAAATCCACAACCAACAGCAACTCATCAACGCTGTTAAAAGGGCCTGGGAAGAGATTCCAATGGAAAATGTCAGGCATTTGATTGAGAGCATGCACTCCAGGCTTCAGGAGTGCGTAACGAAACGAGGGGGGCATACCCGTTACTAAAAGATGAGCATGGAGTATTTTCTTTTGTTTTCAGTAACTTTACATTGTTTTTATTTTTAACCTTAAATGTGTTTTTTCTTTCAAAAGCAAATAAACTTTTTAATCATTATTATTGGAATAAATTTATTGGTCTACACGGTAAAAACAACATTAGTTTTCGTTATGGAGACAAAAAAAATAATATTGGTTTTATTATTTTCATGGTACAGACAAAATACCTCGTGGCCCTTATTTTGTTTTGAGTAGTATATAAATATATATATCAAATAATATTGGATTGTTAATCGTTAAGTGTTCGTGAACGTACACGAGTGTTGGCAAATGAAACAAAACAGTGCAACTTCGCTTTTTAAATTCTCTAAAGACGTCCGCGTGAGGTCTCCCGTAAAGCCCCACATCTTCACTGATTCTCATGGGGTTGGGGGAATATCATTTATCACTACTCATTTCTATTCTCATTCATTTATCATCTAATAACTAAACTAAATTAAATATTGTTTATTTTTATATAATTTGTATGAAAAATACTTTGACACTGGTTAAATGTGCTAACCGCAAGAAGCCATAACTAAGAGAGAAAAAACACTAACCCATGAGCACATCGATGACTTCAGTGGCCATCTCCTGGTGGCGCGGCAGGAAGAGTGAGAAGTCTGCGTCGGTGGGCAGCTGCGACGCGATCGGGAATTGCGGCACCTTACTCAGGTTCTGCAGCGGGATCCTCTCGCTGGCATCGTCACCGAAACGGTTGTTTAACTCGATGCCATTGTTTTCGTAGTCTTTTGGCTGAAAAAACCATGTTTATCATTGAAGTGAAAATGTTTTTTTATTTAAAGGCAACATGAAAGCTAAAACCCTTTATATCTACCGTTGTTATTAATTGCTAAGTGCCTAGTGCAAGATTTATTTGCCATTTGATCAAGTTTTGAAAGTCTTCTTGTTGGTTAACTGGGATGCGATTTTTGAACCGATGGATAATTCTCACGCTATGCTATCAAAGGATATCAATTACGATTGCTTCTTCTTAGTAACAATTTTGACGTCAAAAATTCTCAAACCATGTGTACCCATCCTAATAATCAAATTGCAAATAATGCAAAAAATATTATATTTCATAGTGTAGGTACTTCATGTCACTTTTTAATTTCGAGATTACTGGTGAGATTCTACCGCCAGGTAGGCGCCTCGCGCTGTGGCCGCACCGCTTCAATGCTATACAAATTCTTATTGACGTGATTGAATAGCAAATAGAACTCGCACTAGGCACCCTGGAGACCAATTAATATTGGCCAGGGCAAGAAAATTCAAACACGGATTGATAATTATTAATAATACAAAGAGTCTTGTTACAAGACTCTTATACTAAAAGTAAATGTACTAACTAAAGTACCTAATAGTATTGAATAGTCTCACCAGTAGTTGTTCCGTTAGTTGGAAAAGAGCATTGTCCTCGCCTTTAGGAGTAATCAAAGGCTCATTTGGACGATCGAACAATAACTGGAAACTCCTTTTGAGGTCTGCCATTTTGCAAGAATCAAATTTAAAATGTAACTTTTGAAACGTGTGCTCACTTCACAGGAGCTGTGAAGTGGGTTTGTATCCGGTGTTCAGTGTCGAGTCTTTTATACCATACCAAGTTGTTTTGATTCGAAGAACCATGCCGGGTGCAAAACCGCAGCAACAATGATAGTGATGAAAATGAACGTGAGAGAACTCTTATCAAGCTTCAGCGACAAAGTTGTTTTGTGGTTGACGATTCAAAAGATAACTTATGGGACACACTTTTTTAATGGTAAGTACCTCTTTAATGCAATGTAGGTACCTCAATTATTGTACCTCATCTTTACTGTTTTACAGGATTAACCTTCATATACCCGCGCGTTGGTCTGTGAAACCAAATAATGAAATAATGAATAATTATTATTTTTGCGAGCGACGCGACGAAATACATTTTTGTGTTTTTTTCTTTGAATAGAAACGCTGTGAAGTCAAGTCTTTTGCTAGCTGCCGGATTTTTGAGTTCTGTTTTTGTAGTAAACCTACTTAAAAAAGTCGATTTTTAAGCTGTTGATTCAAAGACTGATAGTCAGTAAAAAAATTATAAAAAAGCAAGTGAAAAACACCTATTGTTTCTTTAAATCTATAGATAGAATAGAATAGAAACTATTGCTGTCCTTTTCATTTTAAGCATGACGTCATAGACATTTTGTTTTGTAAAGAATTTCGTGCATAGCCGTTTACGATACCTACTTAGGTATATTCTAGGCCGTCTGGCAGAGGGGTTCGAATCCCGGTCGGAACAAATGTTTGTGTGATGAGCACGTTCCTTTAGTTTCGAGTCATGGATGTTTGTATGTATATTTAAGTATATCTTCATGAATCTATCTACATGTGTATAGTTTATTGTGTAATAAAAAAAATGTTCTGTTGTTTAGTATCCATAACACAAGCAAGCTCATAATGATGCGTACTTTGGGTTAGTATATTAATGTTTTTTAGGGTAAAAAACATTAACATTGTAAGCAATAAAACTTATTGAAAATAGATGTAAACCTCATTGCTAATGAGTATGACTTATTGTTATTTATTATTTCGTATTTAATTTTACTTGTGTACTTAATTAAAATGAACAGATTCCGTATTAAGGACAAAATGAGCAGTTTCAAACAAGTTATTTCGAATGTCATACAGAACACTAACACCCGTTTGCACTAAACTTATGAATCGCCTAAGTCTTGGCTTATTTATTACCCGGTCAAGTTAACTCAGCACTTGGCTCGAAAACGTCGCTTACACTCAAGTGCCTAGTTAACTTGACCGGGTAATAGTTAGGCAAAGGTTTAGGCGATTCATAAGTTTAGTGCAAACGGGTGTAAATCTCTCAGCGGGTGTATAAAAAACCAAAACATTTTTAGCTTTACTGTAACCATATTTATGGCGGTTTGACTGAACCGATCTATATGACATTTATGTCTCGACCTTTTGAGCGACTATATTGGTTGCGTCTATTTATTTGAGTAGGTACTCCGAGTGTCACTAACTATATGACGCTGACTGTACATAGGTAATATGCGGTCTTACATTATTTGATTAGATCCTGATGATTAGTAATGCAGGTAACCTAACTTCAAATTGTTAACCAAGAAATTATGTTAACTTAGTGGTTAGTCTTCTTCAAAACTAAAATTAGCACCTAAATAGACGACTTGCTTTAGATGGGACTCGAACCTACGTCTTTTGGTAATCCAGGCGACATGACATAGCTTTTTCTACTTAGTACGAGATATTATTTTTCCCTAACCATCGAATTTTTAAAGTGCTTATTTTATAACGCTTTAAACCAATAGCATAAAACAATAAGATATCTTCTTCTAATATATAAAATTCTCGTGTCACGGTGTACGTTATTGAACTCCTCTGAAACGGCTTGACCGATTTTCGTGAATCTTAGCGTGCATATTACTTAATATATTATAATTATAATATTCCGTCAATAAATGAAGGTTAGTTATGTAGCAATGTGCAGAGCTCGAAACATTATTATGTTAAGTGGCTTTGCTTTGCATACTTACATAGTATGTGCACATCTGGAATGGTCCCCCCCGCCCGATCCTCTAAATGACAGCCCCCCCCGCCCGATCCTCTAAATGACAGCACACATTTACAGAATACACTAAACATGCACACCAGTTTAGGCCCAAGACACCGTACTCGTAGAACAAGAGTACGAAGAACCGGTTCACACTCGCTCTACACCAGGTACAGACATGTACCTGGTCGGTTCTCTCCTCCTCCACGGCCCGGTCAACCCGAGCCGAGGTCCGTGCCTTTAGAGGCGCCCTCGGGTTGCTCCGCTCCCCGATCCGATCCGAACCCTTCGGAGAATCTAGTAGGGCACGGGGACGCGCACTTGTGCGCGATGCCGTTCCCTCTAGATAACCTCTGAAGGTGATTCGTTTCACACGGCTTGAGGGACCCTTTACGTTCCTCGCCGCCCCCAAAAAGCCCGGTGAAGCTGAAAATGCCGCAGCGGCAATCAGCAATCTCTCCAAAAAAAAAAAAAAACATCTGGAATGGATTTTGCCTTACAAATGTTACTGCAGTGTATAGTTTTTTATGACTATTACCGAGTAGTATATACCCGCTTGTCTATTGACAATTAGTATGTAAAACTTATACTCGGCATATGACTGTGTGTATCTGTGTGAGATTAGTTATGGACTACTTGTAGTAGCGCGTACTAGCTCGCCTTTCATCCACTATAGTTTAAATGATAAATATCTCAATAAAATAATCATAAAATAATCAATACAGTTATAGTTGGAAGGAAATAAAACTATGTTATCATAATAATTATCACATTTATTAAACATTGAAACAGCAAAAAAAGCTACTCTAAAACAATTTAAAAAATCACAGGTATATTTATTCTAACTAGTACACACTAATGAGAAATTACGATCACAATACATAAAAAATAGATATGTATTTCAAAAATGGCTATTTCTCTGAAAGGAACTGGCAGACAGTTTCAAGAAACTTCTCTGGTTTCTGGCTGTGCACCCAGTGACCAGCCCCTTCTACAAATTGCAGTTGTGCTAGTGGGAAATATTCTTGAATCTCACGCAAGTCATTCTTACTGTAAAAAAAATATAGAACTTAGAAATATTTTAAAGACAAAGTAATAATTTCTAACGATTACTTTGAAATTACAAGGAATTTATTTGTCCTATTTTGCTCCTATCCTGTCTATTGAATACATACCCTATTAAAAAAAATGTGTAATGTAGCTAATAGGGAAAACACATTGTTTTATTTTTAGATTTCTTCTGTAGCTTTATAAAAAAAGTTCAACTTTAATTAGATTTCTATCATAATTAAAGTTCTATCATAAATAACAAATGCCCTTATTAGCAGTGATAAGAATGACGGAGGTTAATTTAAGTTACCAAAACTGACTGACACAACTAAAAGTGGTTAAAAACACGAAAATTCTGTTAATTTATTTTATTGAATCCCAGGATCCTGGCCTTAGTTTAACTTCTTTTATTACATAATATTAAATTACTCTTATAGTTGTATTAATTGCTGTATTTTTAATATATATACAGCAATTTCAAGGTGCCCATGTTAAATAAATAATATAAAAAAAAATTTTTCTATTGACTAAGGGTGATTATTACTGAATTTAATCAAAAGATTAACAGGGTGCCGCGCGGACGCAAAACTGCGAGTTTAGATGAAAAATTAGACAACAGTGGCCTGCGGAATATTAATACAAACATTTTGATGCCGGATTATTAATTCATGTTCTATATTTACAAAGTTTCTAAAGATATAAATTTTTAGATATCATTACTTTTACGTATTGTTCATGCAGTTTCTGGGTATTTGTTTCAAATTCCAAGACAACCATGGCCTTGTGAAAGGATTAAGTTAACTTACACTAGTCTTTTTAATGTATATGACCTATTCAGCGCCTAGCACCAGTAAAAACACAAAGACTTAAAAACACGTAAATTTTCGAAATTCCACGAGGGAGATTACTCTTACTATCTTTATCTTGTCAATTTCATTACTGCCTTTCTATCGCAGTATATATCTTGGTTATATGCAGATAAAAGTTATAGGTAGGTAAAGGAATTGTGAAATAATAAATTAAACAATCAATATTTAAAAAAATGCAGATATCGGAATGGAATTGCTTTAAAATACTACAAAACAAGTAATTTCATATGTATTTAGACTACTAAAAAGTAAAGCAGTATCAGGGACCAGGACTCAACAAAATTTTTTCTAAATTTTTGCCCTTCATTTAGACTAGTGGGTCGCCCGCAAAACTTCGCGTTTATTCAACAGATTTTTTTAGGAATCTCGAAACCTATGACAGGTTTCTTTATTTTTCTACACATCTATGGCTGGAGCTCTTCAAAATGAGACCATAACCGATTTTTTATGTGTAGCTCGATAGCTCGAGATGGGACGATTCCCATAATCACTGGGACAAAAATCGGCTTACACTATTAATATATAAATTGCTGCTTATTAGACTTCTTTGGGTTAAACTAACTATAGTACCTATAACAAAGAACACAAAGAGAGCTTTTTAGAAAGTTCACTGCATTAAAAATAAAAAACCACACCAAACTTACCCAATATAATCAGACAGGCTCCCTCCAACAAACAGTGTAGGCCCACAATACTGAAGACCTCTTAAGTTTGACGGAAAGCTTGAAATATGAGATTGAAAGTTGTCCTTCAAAGCTGGCAGATTCACTCTCCAAGTGTATGCACCAGTGTTTGTTTGTACCAAATTGGTAATAAGAAAGTTTCTCAAATTAATATCAGGTGTTATTCCTTTCAGCTGCTCGTCTGCAAGTTTTCGAGCTTTGGACATGGCTATCCCAGGTCTGATTATCACAGATGTCATGGCATCAAACAAATTGGCCATTGAGAAAATCTGTGGACTTGTTTTCACAGGCGAGATGTCTACTACAACTAGGCTCGACACCAAATCGGACTGTAATAGATAATATTGGTGGAATATTAAAGGTATTTTTTCTTATTTCATTTTCTGATGATGAAAGGTATATGTATACAATCCAATAGAGGTTCAACATAGTTTATAATGACTACACTACACCAAACTAATTGCTAAATTTGAAATACGTACAACTTACACAAAGCAGTGATAGGACCATGGCTGTTCGCCCTCCCATACTGTGGCCTAGCAGCGACACTTTGGACAGATCCAGTTTCTTCAAGAGCTTCATCACATCATGGGCCATATGGACGTAAGTGTGATGTGAGGAGTGCCTGCTGTCTCCATGGTTACGGGCGTCCACGCTTATCACCTTCCTGCCAGTAGTCCTGTGAATTGCCTTACTCATACTATTCCAGTTATTCTTAGAACCTAATAACCCATGCAATATGACTAGAGGTGGGCGACAGGTACTTTCAGCATGAGCAGTACTCTCGTAAGAGGCGTATGCAAGGTCGACTGTGTCTGAAGCCTCCAAAGTGGTGGTCATATGGCGAGGACATATTTTTTGATGGACTCTTAAAGAACGGAAAAAAAATCGTGGGCCTGTTTTAGTCAGTAACATGTCGTTTGTTTATTTATAATTTTGAAAATAAAAATCTTTTGAAGGTTATTTTTGTTTGACATTATTTTGACTGACAGGACAGTTGACATTAATAATTATGACTTTAACTTTTTTAATAACAATTCTTTTTCCTTTAGTTTATGGCTTTGTGCGATTAGCACATTTAGCCAGTGTCAAAGTAATTTTTGTTGTTATTATGGACTTCTTGGCGGGAAAGTGAAGTCATGTCTGCGGGTTTGTTTTATTTTCTAAAATTTGTGTTATGTCGAATATTAATGTGAAATAATGGTGGATTATTAACCGTTAAGTGTTCGTGAGTGTTGGCAAATGAAACTAAACAGTGCAACTTCACTTTTCAAATTCTCTCAAGAAGTTCGCGTGAGGATAAGTCCTTACGCGAACTACTACTAAGGTTACTAAGGTAAAGCCCCACATCTTTACTGAGATACTCGAGGGGTTGAGGGGTATACGTATATAATTTCTCACTTCTCCACTAATAAATAACATTCATCATCATCATACTGGAAGGAAAAATTGTTTATTTATGTATTACTTGTAAGAAAAATTACTTTGACACTGGGCTAAATGTGCTAAATCGCATGAAGCTCAACTAAAGGAAAAAAAAGCTATGGTTTTACAGCAGCGCCGTCTTCCGTCGATGGAACCTCAAGTTACTAACTGGTTATTCATATAATGTCACTAGATGGCGGTAGTACATAAAGCATTTTAAATTAATAAGCAACTAAGTATATGCTAGAATTAGCTAACATTACTTTACCTTACATCTGGCTGCTACAGTTCGAGTTGGCATTCATTTTGTACAAAAATATTTTAAAATGGCTTCACCCTTTGGACCAATATTTGGTCCGAGGCTTCACCGCTATCAAAAAAACGTTCACAAACCATCTGACACCGTCAAGACGGCCGTCATACAAATGGCGGTACCGCTTTTTGACGTTACGGTGTCAATTACCGCTCTCAAGGAAACCGGCCAATTTGTTTACATAGTCAACGTTCTATTACGGCCGCTTTATGAAGGCACCGCTATCCTAGGAAATCAGACCTTTAGAAGCACCATGCAGAAAGGGTATAAACAAATACAGCGCCATCTATGAACTAACGGACGTTACGTTTTAAGTAAACGTTCTCTAGTAACTTTCATAAAACCACAACTTTCGTCATCTCATCAAAGAGCTCATTGGCCGAGCGGCTGCGACGACGCATCGTGCTATAGTAGTGATAGAGAAATCCTAGGTTCGATCCTTCGGGAATAACTAATGATATCTTTTTGATTTAATTATGTTAATTTATAAGTTTTTAATATGTTTGACGGCGCATCGACCATAGAATGGCTGTGTCAAGCGGATGTGACGTCACTACCACTCTGACAAAACCCCGGGCGCTAATGTCGGCGAGCGATAGCACACGAGGGACGGCGGCAATTGTTTCGTAATCCGTTAGTATCGCGAGCGCACGTTACGTGTTCGGAATTCAAAAATTACAAAATTCCATTTTTTTTTCAAAATGAACTTTTACAAGCGTTTTTGAACGTCAATTCAAAGCCATGACATCGTAAACCCTACGGTGCTTAGAGACCTTGTACCACATGAGTAAAGAAACGGAACAGAGACAAAGCTTCCAAGCTACGAAATTCTTACCTATTTTAGTAGGGTTGGCAAAAGAGAATAAAATAAAATAAACAATCTTTTATGAGCTTTTTATTAGGTATGTGGACAAGATAAGGTATTAAGTATATACAAATTGCTTACTCTAAATATTCTATTCTAATTAGTTATGTAATAAAAATAAAAAAATAACAATTACCTACGTAACATACTACATAACATAAAGGTTTCTAACTGCGACATACTTAAACATATCTAATTTTAAATAGGTTTAATTTGGTTTTCATTTACTTACCTAGTAGACTCCTTGCGATGATTGAAATATGAAATATCTTACAAAAACACAAATGTTGAAAAAATTTCCACGTGCAGGATTTGAACCTGCACCCTTCTGACATACCGGGTCAGGTGCTCTTCCAATTGAGCTATCGTGGTTCTAACCAGCCCGCCGAAATTATTCAACACTATTTACTTTTTTACTTTGAAAGCCAAAGGCGCCAATTCAATGTCAACAACTACCGTCATTAACCGTCGTTATACCGTCATAAAATTTGCGTTAAAATTATATAAACAAAATAAAAAAAATTTATGAAAGAAAAAAATAAGATATTTTTTTTCTAGTATTATTCATACAAACGGTACAGTAAACAACCATTTTACATGTCCAGAACTAGTTATTTACACTTTTATAACTATTTACAGTTTATTCCACTTAAAACAATTTTGTAAGAAATATATAGAAGCACAAAACAAATAAGACGTGCTTTGTGCAGGCCCTCTGTTTGTCCACTGGCCGAGCGAGCCTAAACCGGTTTTATCCAGTGGCGGCTAGTTGACACACACACATATGCTTGTAGTAGTTTACCTACGACGACGGCTTGTCTCTGTTCCGTTACTCTGTGCCTTGTACCGAGAAGAAGCCGCAATGAACTCGGCAAGGGCTGTTTCTTTCTCCTGTAGTGTTACATTACAAGTTTATTATAAGAAAGCCAATAATTTTATCACATTCATAATATTAATTTGCACTATTGTGTATGTGCAACTATATCCATACAACATAATCTTCCACTTTAAAATAACCTTTACTCATTAGTCTATTTGACATGTGCTTTAAGATCGGTGGAGTGTCGGTGATATTAGGATAATTTGATAGTGATCTGTCAATTGTTTATCATATTTTGTATTAAAAGTAAAGCAAAGTTAAAGAAAAGTTGAAACATAATGGCTATTTTTATTTTCCTCGCCCGATTACCCACGTCACGCCCAAGCATTGCCAAAATGGAAGAAGTTAACAATATGACCCGTGTGCCTACATGTTTATATCAATCTTACAATTAAAACTATACATAACAAAAAAAATGTTTACTAGTTTTTTGTAAATATATAAATTTTTTAGCGCCATCTATCGGAAACGCGCACGCAAACGTCTAATAAAGCAGGGAACCAAGTTTTCGTTATTTTTTTCTATCAGAGGCACATAAATACCCAATACTATACATAGTCTATGGGAAAGTGTAACTCTGGGGAATAATTCCTTTGATCTACCGTCAACCGTGAGGATCTACCACCAATAAATGGTCTTTTTCTGTTTTCTGATCTGGCATGCGTTATTATAATAATAGAATAAAAAAATAACAATATTATTAATAGTATAGTTTTTAAACTAGGTACACGGCGATTAATAAACAGGCAATTGTAACTTTCTATTAAAATGTCGCAAAATTCATTGTTAAATATATTCTGTCATTTCTAACCTTTTGATTATACTTATAAACATTAGACCACAAAAAGTGGTAAAAAGAAGGCTTTAAGTGGCACAAAGGACGATGAAAAGAAAACTGGTATCTACCTAAATCTTGCCGTTTCACGGCGTGTCGTGACGTGACAGTAAGACCAACTGAATATGAACAAAAAATACTTTTCATAGTAGTAGTAGGAAATAGCTTATCATATCTGTACCACTGCTGGCTAAATCATATATTGCTCCTCTTTAACAAAAAAAAATACATACAGTAAGTACCTATTGGCTTTTTTTTAAACGTATCTCGACAAATGACTCCACTCCACCTGATGTTAAGTGGAAATGGAGTCCAGACGCAAGGACAACTGGTGTAGCGTGAACACAATGCGGCTTGGTGATCGATCAAAAACCCGGGCTCACAGCCCGGGCTATACATCGAAGAATCCGTAGTTCGGTTGTTAGTTATTTAAAAATATCTCATTTTTTGTACAATAAACTGGGAAAAAATCGCTCATCCTACTTTCACCTTCGAAAAAATAAATAAACCTACCTAAGTTTTACAAAGTTGTTTACTATAAAACATTATAGATTTAAGATTTTATAAATTAATTAACGAACTATTGCTGCATTCAATAGTAGCAACAGTTCGGTGATTTAAATCAACCGGGCTACTACTACTTCAAAGTTGCATTAGTTCGGACGACCGAACTAACAACCGAACTACTGAAACTAAAGGGAAAAATCAAAACACGCTTTAACCGACCTGGGAATTGAACCTAGGACCTTCGGGTATTGAGCCGAGCGCTTTGCCACTACGCAACAGAGGCGTTACCTTACTTTTCATAGACTATATTTTCTATTGGAGTATTACTAATATAACACACTTTAAGATGAAGTAGGCACTTACTTATTATTAGGTAGCATGTACCAATAATAATAGCCAATGGTCTTAGATAAAGCTTTTTACAGTTACCTTAAAACTTAATAGTAAAAAATGCTAAGGTAAATCGTTCGTTTACAAAGGCAGGCTACAAAAAAACTGTATTTTTTTCAAAGTTGTTTTATTTAACGCGACAGAAAATCTTTGACAATTTGAAAAAATGTAGAAGGGTCTTCTGCGTGAACGTTATGTCCGACCTTAGGCACATATTTAAGTTCAGCATTTGGAAAGAAAGATTTTATTCCTTCTATGTCAGTTGGGCTGTAAAACAAGAATTAACACTAAGTAGTATTAATGTTTCGAAAAGAAATAACACATTGAAAGTTCTTTTACATTTCAAGCCCTCCCCTTGACAATAGTTCCTTAAGACAAGTATTTGACTAAATATAGGTACAAAAACGTAGCCTTTGTATGCTTTGACAGAAATGGCAGGAAAACAAAATATGTAAAAAACCCATAAAACATTTCACTTGAAAGTAAAAGCTTACAATTGACTTTACACATTTAATTTTGTGTGTTTGTATATCGCAATTGGCACAAAAAGACAGCATCAGACGATTTGTTAGTGTGCGAAAAGATAACAGAAACTACCCAACTTACGGTATATAGTTGGACATTTCTCCACCTACGAATAATGTTGGACCGTTAAACTTCTTACTTGCCATTTCGCTAGGAAAACTTGCTATGGTCTGAAAGGAACCTTTTAAAGTATCCAGATTGCACGCCCATCCTATTGTTTTATCCGCTCGCATTGCTATGTTCATGAGAATAAAATTCATTCCTTCCATACTTCGCATTGCTCCAGAAGCCAACATTTTCTCCTTTGCTACCTTTCTTGCGTCACTCAAGTTATTTACCCCATCGAAACTAACTGTCTTCATAGCAGATAAGAGCTTTGGAAAAAAGTCATTGAGGATGCCAGCGGTTGAAACAGGTGATATATCCACTACCACCAATCGTTCTATTTTGTCTGGCTGGGAAAATACACGTGGATTAGTTTTGCAAAGCAAGAATTATTTCTGTGTCTAATCTAAAAATACCCACTTGAAAAAGTATTCCTAATACTTAAATGTAAATGAGAACCTGTGTTAGAGCGGCTACCATGGCCGTTCTTCCACCCATACTATGTCCAATAATAGTTGCTTTCTTAAATTTTAATGTGTCCATAAGCTGCAACACGTCTGATGCGAGGTCAAGGTACGTGTGTGAGCTATCGTGAGGGCTTTCGCCGTGGTTTCTCGCATCCACAACCACTGCACAAGTGTTCAAGGCTGACGATAGTCTCTTGGACATACTTTCCCAGTTCCTTTTTGAGCCCAATAACCCGTGAAGAACGATCAAAGGAGCTCCTTTTGTGGAGCCGCAATCTCCGTGAACTTTGTGTGCTAAATCTACAGCTGTTCTTACGTCCACAACTTGGGATTTCACGACACGTCTCAACAATACATAGGTGAAGTGGTAAACCCTTTGGTTAACTATTTTCTCCATTCCATGTCTGTGTCAAACATTAATATTTATAAACAAATAATTACATGAATTTGGTTAAAAGGCATGCAGTGACGGTGAAAAAACTAAGAAAAATAAAATAATAAAATTAAAGACGCTGCATGTGTCAAAGTGACTTGTTTGGTGTCAATCCCACAGATGATAAGACGATAAAGGATTGATCCTCTTATTGTTCTTTGGGTGGACTAAAATCTATACATATCAACGCTTGAAAGGAAATATTGACTAAGCAAAATTAAGCAAACTTTACGAGAGAGTAGTTTAAAGTTCGAATTTTAAGAAATAAAATCGTATAACTTCCTAATGTTGCTTAGTCAATAATTCCTCCCTAGCGTCGATATAATAAAGCTAAAGAGGGTCGAAAGTCTGTACATGGAAGATATTAAAAAAAAAAGAAGGCTGGGGATACTTAGAATTGATATCAGAATACGTTTCAACAGGTTTTAGAATTTTTATCTGTTTGTCTCTTTATAGATACTCATTGGCAGCTTGCGATTGATGGGTAAGGTGGGAAGCCCTCTTGCGCCAATTGTCTTCGACGGAGCGGTCATACCTCTTAGCGCCAAGGTTAAAAATCTTGGTTTACATATTGATGCTACTCTCAGCTGGCACTCGCAGGTTGCTAGTGTGAGTCAAAGAGTTACCTGAACTTTGCGGTCCTTGAATCGTTTAAGAAATGTTTTACCACTCAAGACGAAGATAATGCTTGTGCAAACCTTAATATTCCCGTTGATCGACTATGGTGGCGTGTTATTATGATCTTAATGCTGATTTGCTTGATAAGCTTGACAGATTACTCAACAACAGTATCCGATTCATTTACAACCTGAAGAGATATGACCACATCTCGCAGTTCAGGTTGGAGCTGAAATAGTTGCCTATTCGCCAACGAAGACGTTTACGCGCCCTCACCACACTGTTTTCGCTTCTAAATTCTTTAAATGCTCCTTCTTACTTTCACATTCAATCCATTCTCCTGTGGAACGCGCTGCCTTTCGAAATCAGGATGGCTACAAGTCGTGATGCTTTTAAAAAGAAAGTCCGTGAGCTCTTGTTTGATGGAACCATGGCAGAATCATCTCAATAACGTCCTATTAGAATTATGTATTTTGTGTATGTTTATGTATGTAATAATATATTATAATATAATATTATATGTATATAATATTTATGTATGTATTACATAGGTACTTACAATCATATATCATAATTGCACCTACCAATGTTATCTCTGCACCACCCTATGGTTGACTGGTAGAGAATGCCTCAGGCATTAAGTCCGCCATGTAATATTTATGTTGCAAAAGTTTAAATAAATAAATAAATATAGGAATTAGGGGTGAATTAACCGCTTACTAACACAGACCGAATTCCACGCGGGTAGAGCCGCGGGCACAGCTAGTACTAAATAATAATCCACTCAATCTGTAGCTGTTTCCAATAGTTTTCCCACGCCAATATTCTAATACTTACCGTGGTCCCGCAAATCTCAAAAATCTAGTTAAAAATTCCCTTACACTCTTTAAAAAACCTAAAAATGGAAGGTTAATTTGCAAAAAGGGTTCATAATTACTTATGAGATTTCCTGTCCTTAATGATCAGGCATTGAACGAGTGGTGAAATTATTCAACAATTCTAACATACGCGTCTTGTAATTATAACGTCAAAAATAGGCGATAACTTGAAGTGAAAACATAATTTACTTATGCATTTATCATATTTAAGTATCCTCGTCAGTAGTTAATAGTATTATTAGTAGTATTTCACTTTTATAAAGGTATTGGTATAACTATCTAAAATTAGATTCAAAGTACTTAAAGCATTACAAAAACATTTACTAAAACAATAACAGTTGGCCATATAAAAATATATCATTCTTTTTCTATGCTTCTGGAGAATGCCATAACGTACTCGAGGAAAGTCCTTGGATCATCCATTTGCAGGTTGTGGCCGACTTTAGGGATGTACTGAACCACAGCCAGGGGGAAATAGGACCTTATTTTGGGCAAATCGTCCGGTCTGAAAGTTATTTATCTGTTAAGCGATGGGACAAGCGCCACGATCACGAAAATTATTAAAAAGTGATTTACTTTACTAATTTAGGGAATATAGGAATTTCAAAGGCAAATTTTTGGCTTTCCTATATTACTTTTCTATATATTTTTTTATTTTTTGTTATGCTATACGCTAGTTTTGATAAATAAATAAATAAAATATAAGTCGCTATTTTCCCACTGCAGAGAAATGCCTCTCTCCACTCTCTCTACTGTCTATAGATCCTGGAGTGAGGTTTTGAACCGGTGACTAATTCTCACGCTATGATATCAAACACGAATGCTCACTCTTATTCAAAGTCACTAGAAATTTTTGCCGCCGAAAATACTCGAACTGTACGATTACCTTAACAATAAAACTGTAAATAATGCAATAACTATTATATTTCATAACGTATTTCGCGTCACTTCTAATTTAGAGATCATCGGTGAGATTTAAAAACCTAAACTGAATAAACAATTTTGAATTTTGAATTTTTTTAACTTTGCCTCCCAATGCTAATTTCTTTTTGTAGGAGTCTAAGCTCACCTTCGTCTGTACCGTCCCTGTCCTTAACATAGTTTGTTTGTCGGGACCAGATCTTTCAATTTTACCGGGATCCATGATATTGCGATCTTTGCCCAAAATTCGTCCGACATACGATCAACGTAAAAAGTGCAAAAAGTGTATCTCTAACAAGACTCGGAAACTTTACCGTTTACAAAAGTTAACCTAATCGTTCTAACCTACTGACTCTACCTCATAAAAATAATAATAAAATAATTCTATATGGCCTGTGCTGTACCCCGAACCCTTACTAAAATATAAATGGACTAGGTACATGGAAGCCGATGTACCCTAAAGACTCATTGCAGTAACATTTCAAACAGACTTTCTTACTAATTAATGAAATTTTCACGTACGTACGGAATATAATCAGAGAGCTGTCCGCCGACAAACAACGTTGGTCCCAGGTACTGCATCCTTTGGGCTTGAAAATCCTTCGGGAACGACGCTATGTACTTGAAATGCCTGATAAAAATATCAAGATTGCACACCCAGCCTATAGTGCCATTTGACTTCACCCTAATATTAGATAGAATTGTTTTCATGAAAGCTTCTTCTTGGACGATATCCTTGAGGCTTCCTTTGGCTCGTTTCTTCGACTTTTTAATGCTTTTTGGATGGAATGACACTTTTTTCATTGCAGCCAACACCTTTGGTATATACTGCATGAGGTGCGGGGGTATAGATGCCGGGGAGACGTCCACCACAAGCAGACCAGCTACCTTCTGTGGCTGGAGAAATATAAACAAACATTGTTACTTAACACATTTTCATCCACACTAATGAAGTTGGAAATCGCGAAAATAAACTAACGGCAAATAAACAACAGTTTTCACCAAGACTAAATATAAAATATATTTATTCTGTACTTGATTTGAATCGTGCGTGAAATTTGAAAATTATTGTGATATGAAAAAAAATATTTACTAAAACGACAATTTGTATGGCAAACTTGCAACTCATTTCGAGAGCCGCTGCTTCTATCTATGCCATAATAATTCTCATTTTCGTTAATGTAGTATGCTAAACCTGAATTTAATTAAAAAAAAAACTAGAATAATAAGCAACTGGGTTAATTACATCATAGTAACAATAAAAGAATGTAATAAAGGATAATTATTAAAAAGATGCTGTGGTGGTTATCATCATCTTCATCACCACCTCATTTTATGTCCCCATTGCTGGACCACGAGCCTTCTCTATGCACTACTTATTAGTCTATTACACCAAATGGCGAACGGGCCACAATCCTAAAGTGCTAGGTAACGCAAACGCAGCCGACCAACGACGTTTTATGAACAATCCGAGGCACGGAAGAGCAACATAATACATTTTGGTCAATCATTCGATGACCAACCTCTGCGAAAGTTCCTTAAATTCAGTAATGGCAGACCGAACGCCTTATAGAGTCCTTTTTAGGGTTCCGTAGTCGACAAGGAATCTGTCTGTCTGTCTGTCTGACCCCAAGAAAGCTGTTATTTGGCATGCATACACATTTTAATCACGCCGATAAAGTGGTAAAGTAAAATTTTGAAAAATATTTTTTTTTAGTTTACTTCTCCTACACGTGAAGTGGGGATGTAATTTTTTTTCCTGTTTACCCCTAAGTGTGAGGTGTCGTTAAAATATAGTGGGTTTGTGAAAACTGTTTTTTGATTGAGGCATCCGTTTGTGAGCTATTAGCTTTAAAGTGCAAAATTTTGTTAGAGTCAAATGTCCCCCCCCTGCCAGCCAAATCGTTGTTTTTGGATACGTGAAAAAATTCTCGGTATTTGTATATATGACGAAGTTAAAAGGAAAACTATCACAGATAAGTAGGCTTTACAAGTATACGAGTAACAGTCGACCAACTTATAAAATGTACTTGGCGCAGTACAAATTCCTCATTGGGAACTTAAATAACGTGTGTGAAACCGGTAGTATCTACATTTAAGTATATGAGCCATCGTTAAATAAATGTTCATAAAAGCCCTCTTCTCAGAGTCCGCATTATTGAGATGGGCTACGGAACCCTAGACTGCGCGTGGCCCGACATGCACTTGGACGGTTTTTTAGTGATGGTTTTAATAAGTAAAAAAAGTTTTACATAAATTATGCATTACCGCCATCAGAGAGATGCACATGCTGGTCTTGCCACCCATGCTGTGGCCGATGAGGCAGGCCTTCTTCACCGACAACTTGTCCAGCAGCTGGATGACGTCAGCCGCTAGCTCGTGGTACTTGTGGGAGTTGGTGTGGGGGCTGTCGCCGTGGTTCCTCTGCTCCACGATTACCACCGCTCGCTTCGTTGTACTCAACATAGTCTTCCCTAAGCCCTCCCAGTGCTTCTTCATGCCGAGCAGGCCGTGCAGTATGAACAACGGTGGAACATCAGGTTCGTTGACATTATCTTCGCCCAAAATTTTATATGATAACGTCACGGCATTTCTTGAAATCACTTTCGGAAACACGCGGCTTAGTGTATGGAACAGATGTGCAGTAACTAAAATAGGTCGCCATTCCATATCAGTTAATGCAATTTTTTGTGTTTTTACATACCTACAGAATAATTATGACGAAACTATTAAGAACAAGGGTTGAATATGTGACGGAATGACAAAAATAACTCTAAGCATAAAGAGGCATAGAGATAAAATTATTCTGTAGGCACAGATGAATAAGTTCAAAATCATTAACTATTTAAAAAGGTTTTGTATAGAATATATTTTACTAGAGAGTGAACCGTAAAACATATTATAGTGGAACTCAAAAGTTTGATAGCGTAGAAGGAAATTAAGATAACACTTTATAAAAATCACACCGCGGACTGAGTGGCAAAGAGCTCGACCCGATACCCGACGGTTCAACTCCCAGGTCGGGTAAAGAGTTTTTTCGATGTATAGCCCGGGTTTGTGATCACCAACCCGTTCCCCGATCCGATCCGAACCCTTCGGAGAATCTAGTAGGGCACGGGGACGCGCACTTGTGCGCGATGCCGTTCCCTCCAGATAACCTCTGAAGGTGATTCGTTTCACACGGCTTGAGGGACCCTTTACGTTCCTCGCCGCCCCCAAAAAGCCCGGTGAAGCTGAAAATGCCGCAGCGGCAATCAGCAATCTCTCTCCAAAAAAAAAAAAAAAAAAAAAAAACCAACCCGCACTTGGTAAGCGTGGTGATTAAGCCATTACCTGTAATGGTTACCTGTAATAACTGTAGTGATGGCTGATTTCCTTTGCCCCGCAGGCATAATAAAATTTGAATATAGACCACGTTACATCCATCTAATGATTAACGACTGCCGCAGCTGGGGCCCGATCCCATATGATACCGTAAACGGCGTAAACCCTCATAAACCTATTTCCTCCACATCACAATAATGAGGTAAGGATATACTCCATTGCATGGCCCACGATGATGCTACAAAAATGGTACCTTGCCTAAAAACGTTTTATTTGATTAATTTTCATCATCATCATCTCAGCCAAAAGACGTCCACTGCTGGACAAATGCCTCCCCCAAGGATCTCCACAACGATCCACAACTTCTATTAGTTCCCAAAAAATCCTATAGTACAGGGAATAAAAAAATTGGATTGGTTATCGATTATAAGAAAATCAATAATTGCATACAGGAAGATTAGTTTCCTCTGCCTAACATTACAAAGATATTAGACTCTCTTTCAGAATGCATTTATTTCTCGCACTTAGACCTCCAACAAGGCTATTACAATGTTGAATTGGAATCAGATAGTAGAAAATATACTGCGTTTCATTCAGGACAGTATCAAATGACCAGAACCGATGGATCTTAAGACCAGTCCAAATTCATTTTCCACTGTCACTGTCTTGATATCTCTTAAAAACCATATTATAGTGTTAGTGCAACACACGGCGCTGACACGGAAGTGAAAGAGAGGAAAGATACACCTCTTATGGCTGAGAGAGAGAGAGAAACAACATTTCTTCCTGCTTTTTATTATCCAAACCAGTTTATTTCCGTAAACTAATGTGGTTTTTGTGGTAAAGTAGTTTTTTGAACAGTGAACCCGCTGGGCGAAATTCGCGAATAACTTCGGTTCTAAAGACAATAGTACAACACTTGAGGTACTAGTGCAAAGGGTATAAGGCAGAGATGTTTTAATGAAATTGTAATCATTCAATAACCATTTTTTTTAATCAACGGAAAAAAAATATGGTCCTCCAGAGTTATTAGGTGAGGTAAAAAAATTGTTAAAGTATAACAACAATTTTTTTACCTCACCTAATAACTCTGGAGGACCATATTTTTTTTTCTTGTTATGGTTTGTGCTAAATGTCGCTATTAAAAGAAAACGTGAACACTAACAGATCAAATACCAAAAAGAACTAGTAATTTTAGCCATTTTTAGTACATTTACACGAGTTTAAGTAATTAATTCGGATATTTTTTACCAAAATTAAAAAAACAAAAAGCCTCTTGAACTGTGAGGCCAATTCGATGTTACTGGGGCTGGCTGGGTAGCAGAATACCCCTGCTATCCAACATTTACGTATGTCCAACCCTCTCCCAAACACCCTGTATATCACAAAATGACTTGAATATTTATATAGAAAAGAGCAAATTAGTGAAGTAAACAATGTATTTTCATATTCGCCCTCAAAGAGAACAATTTATTTAGATTTGGAAGTATACTGTAGTTAAATAAAGGTTGATGAAAATATTATTTAAAAAAAAAGCGGGAGCTCTACGTTATTTATTAAAAAAGTAGTAAACGAAATAATTAAATAAACAGTGGTCCGGTCCACGAAACTGCAAAGCATATTGAAAGATATCGAAAGAGTAAATGATGTAAATGATAGACGAGTCATACTAAACGACTTTCATTTGTTCCCTACATGTGGCCACGCAGGTATCAAACGAATGTATAACAATATTAAAAAATACTATTTTTGGTCATGACTCGAAAAAGATGTATCAATGTTTGTCAAAAGTTGTGATCAATGTCAAAAAAAAACATTCGATCCATGTAAAAGAACCAATGAGTGTTACGTCGACCGCAAACACGGCTTTTGAGATTTTGTAGGGCCATTAGACAAAGACATGTTTAATAACACTTACATTTTGACTATTCCAATGCGACTTATCAAAGTATTTGGAAGCTTACCCATTAATAAATAAAAGTAGTGTTGAAATAGCAAGATCTTTTGTAAATAATTTTATGCATGGTATCACACGAGTAATAGTGACAGATCGTATGTCCGCTACGTTCAAAGAAGTGTGTAGTTTGTTACATATAGATAAATTGAATTCCACTTCATATTACCATCAAACTATTGGTGGATTGGAAAATAGACACAAACATTTAGGCGCGTACTTACGAATTCAAACGGAGAATAAACCAGATACATGGAGTAGTTGGTTACCATTTTGGACATTTTCGTTCAATACTTCCAGTTCACAGTGAAACACATTACACACCTTTTGAATTGGTTTACGGGAAGAAATGCACTTTGCCTAGTAACCTAACCAGAGAGGTTGAACCCATTTATAACTATAATAATTATCTATTCGAATTTTTAGGCTACAAAAATCTCAAAGCGACACTCGTAATTATTTAATAAACAGTCAACTTAAAAAATATTACGATAAATCTGTAAATTCAATTACATACAAAGAAAGTGATTTAGTGTTAATAAAGAATGAGATAGGTAATAAATTTACGCCAGTGTATAAAGGTCCTTATATTGTATTACAAGATTTATCACCAAATGTACGAATTTTGAAAGATGGAAAAATAATTTATATCATTCATAAAAATAGGACAAAACTGTACCATAAAAAACTTTGTACCACATAATTTTACTTTATTTTACCTATGTATTCTGGATTGTAGATAATGTAAAACTATTATTACATTAAAATATTATTATATTGTATTGCTTTACTGAATAATTCGCATAATGTAATCATACTATAAAAAGTCATCATACTATAAAATCATACTGTAAAATTTATATCATTCATAAAAATAGGACAAAACTGTACCATAATTTATTTATTTATTTATTTATTCAACAATGTTTCACTAATAATAAAAATCTTAGCATTGTTGACTGTATCTTATATAATCATACAATGTAGGTACGTAAGTTCACTAATTTTGAATTTTGTTATGGTATTAGCTAGCAGGCGTATTTGAAACAAGTATTTTTTTTTTATTACGGATAAGCACTGGCTTTGATCTCACCTGATGTTAAGTGCTTACTACTTTTTATTATCCAAACCAGTTTATTTCCGTAAACTAATGTGGTTTTTGTGGTAAAGTAGTTTTTTGAACAGTGAACCCGCTGGGCGAAATTCGCGAATAACTTCGGTTCTAAAGACAATAGTACAACACTTGAGGTACTAGTGCAAAGGGTATAAAGCAGAGATGTTTTAATGAAATTGTAATCATTCAATAACCATTAATTTTTTTTAATCAACGGATAGTTATACTTTAACAATTTTTTTACCTCACCTAATAACTCTGGAGGCCCATATTTTTTTTCTTTTTATGGTTTGTGCTAAATGTCGTTATTAAAAGAATACGTGAACACTAACAGATAAAATACCAAAAAAAAACTAGTTTTTTTAGCCGTTTTTAGTACATTTACACGAGTTTAAGTAATTAATTCGGATATTTTTTACCAAAATTAAAAAAACAAAAAGCCTCTTGAACTGTGAGGCCAATTCGATGTTACTGGGGCTGGCTGGGTAGCAGAATACCCCTGCTATCCGATATTTACGTATGTCCAACCCTCTCCCAAACACCCTGTATATCACAAAATGACTTGAATATTTATATAGAAAAGAGCAAATTAGTGAAGTAAACAATGTATTTTCATATTCGCCCTCAAAGAGAACAATTTATATAGATTTGGAAGTATACTGTAGTTAAATAAAGGTTGATAAAAATATTATTTAAAAAAAACGAGAGCTCTACGTTATTTAATAAAAAAGTAGTAAACGAAATAATTAAATAAATAGTGGTCCAGTCCACGAAACTGCAAAGCATATTGAAAGATGTCGAAAGAGTAAATGATTTAAATGATAGACGAGTCATACTAAACGACTTTCATTTGTTCCCTACATGTGGCCACGCAGGTATCAAACGAATGTATAACAATATTAAAAATACTATTTTTGGTCATGACTCGAAAAAGATGTATGAATGTTTGTCAAAAGTTGTGATCAATGTCAAAAACAAAAACATTCGATCCATGTAAAAGAATTAATGAGTGTTACGTCGACCGCAAACACGGCTTTTGAGAAAGCGTACCTAGATTTTGTAGATTCATTAGACAAAGACATGTTTAATAACTTTAATAACATTTTGACTATCCAATGCGACTTGTCAAAGTATTTGGAAGCTTACCCATTAATAAATAAAAGTAGTGTTGAAATAGCAAGATCTTTTGTAAATAATTGTATGCATGTATCACACGAGTAATAGTGACAGATCGTATGTCCGCTACGTTCAAAGAAGTGTGTAGTTTGTTACATATAGATAAATTGAATTCCACTTCATATCACCATCAAACTATTGGTGGATTGGAAAATAGACACAAACATTTAGGCGCGTACTTACGAATTCAAACGGAGAATAAACCAGATACATGGAGTAGTTGGTTACCATTTTGGACATTTTCGTTCAATACTTCCAGTTCACAGTGAAACACATTACACACCTTTTGAATTGGTTTACGGGAAGAAATGCACTTTGCCTAGTAACCTAACCAGAGAGGTTGAACCCATTTATAACTATAATAATTATCTATTCGAATTTTTAGGCTACAAAAATCTCAAAGCGACACTCGTAATTATTTAATAAACAGTCAACTTAAAAAATATTACGATTAATCTGTAAATTCAATTACATACAAAGAAAGTGATTTAGTGTTAATAAAGAATGAGATAGGTAATAAATTTACGCCAGTGTATAAAGGTCCTTATATTGTATTACAAGATTTATCACCAAATGTACGAATTTTGAAAGATGGAAAAATAATTTATATCATTCATAAAAATAGGACAAAACTGTACCATAAAAAACTTTGTACCACATAATTTTACTTTATTTTACCTATGTATTCTGGAGTGTAGATAATGTAAAACTATTATTACATTAAAAATATTATTATAATGTATTGCTTTACTGAATAATTCGCATAATGTAATCATATTTTAATATTGTACCCTAAAAAAAAAACTATAAGGTAATTTTATGCTTCTTTTTTTTTTGCGATGTGAGGTATACTGTATGAAGCACCTATATGTATATCTATATACTTATGTGTAATCGATCTATATTAATTCAGTGTCTACTAAATAAATGGATGGCAGTCTATATTCATCATCCAGTGCTTTCATTTCTCCCGTCCTTACATCTGTACCTGGTATAGAGCCCGTGTGAACCGGCTCGCCGTACCCTTGTCCTACGGTACGGTGTTTTGGGGTTAATGTAGGTACACATCTAATTTTATAGTCAACAGCAACCTGGTTTTGAAGACTTGAAGGAAGGTAACACGAAAATTTTCTTTATCTTTTTCCAAATTACTTTTCTCAGGATGTTCTTTTTTTATTTGGTAACACACACAAACAGAACACAAAATTTACGTTTTCGAAGTCGCTGATGATAATAAAGTTAGTTAGTACTTAATAAAAAACACAAATTACTAAAAATAAAAATCTTAGCATTGTTGACTGTATCTTATAATCATATAATGTAGGTTCACTAATTTTGAATTTTGTTGTGGTATTAGCTAGCAGGCGTATTTGAAACAAGTATTTTTTTTTTATTACGCATAAACAGTGGCCTTGATCTCACCTGATGTTAAGTGGTTCCTGCTTTTTATTATCCAAACCAGTTTATTTCCGTAAACTAATGTGGTTTTTGTGGTAAAGTAGTTTTTTGAACAGTGAACCCGCTAGGCGAAATTCGCGAATAACTTCGGTTCTAAAGACAATAGTACAACACTTGAGGTACTAGTGCAAAGGGTATAAAGCAGAGATGTTTTAATGAAATTGTAATCATTCAATAACCATTAATTTTTTTTTAATCAACGGATAGTTATACTTTAACAATTTTTTTACCTCACCTAATAACTCTGGAGGCCCATATTTTTTTTTCTTGTTATGGTTTGTGCTAAATGTCGTTATTAAAAGAATACGTGAACACTAACAGATAAAATACCAAAAAAAACTAGTAATTTTAGCCATTTTTAGTACATTTACACGAGTTTAAGTAATTAATTCGGATATTTTTTACCAAAATTAAAAAACAAAAAGCCTCTTGAACTGTGAGGCCAATTCGATGTTACTGGGGCTGGCTGGGTAGCAGAATACCCCTGCTATCTGATATTTACGTATGTCCAACCCTCTCCCAAACACCCTGTATATCACAAAATGAGTTGAATCAAATTAGTGAAGTAAACAATGTATTTTCATATTCGCCCTCAAAGAGAACAATTTATATAGATTTGGAAGTATTCTATAGTAAAATAAAGGTTGATGAAAATATTATTTAAAAAAAACGAGAGCTCTACGTTATTTATTAAAAAAGTAGTAAACGAAATAATTAAATAAATAGTGGTCCAGTCCACGAAACTGCAAAGCATATTGAAAGATGTCGAAAAAGTAAATGATGTAAATGATAGACGAGTCATACTAAACGACTTTCATTTGTTCCCTACATGTGGCCACGCAGGTATCAAACGAATGTATAAAAATATTAAAAATACTATTTTGGTCATGACTCGAAAAAGATGTATCAATGTTTGTCAAAAGTTGTGATCAATGTCAAAAACAAAAACATTCGATCCATGTAAAAGAATCAATGAGTGTTACGTCGACCGCAAACACGGCTTTTGAGATTTTGTAGGTCCATTAGACAAAGACATGTTTAATAACACTTACATTTTGACTATCTAATGCGACTTATCAAAGTATTTGGAAGCTTACCCATTAATAAATAAAAGTAGTGTTGAAATAGCAAGATCTTTTGTAAATAATTGTATGCATGTATCACACGAGTAATAGTGACAGATCGTATGTCCGCTACGTTCAAAGAAGTGTGTAGTTTGTTACATATAGACAAATTGAATTCCACTTCATATCACCATCAAACTATTGGTGGATTGGAAAATAGACACAAACATTTAGGCGCGTACTTACGAATTCAAACGGAGAATAAACCAGATACATGGAGTAGTTGGTTACCATTTTGGACATTTTCGTTCAATACTTCCAGTTCACAGTGAAACACATTACACACCTTTTGAATTGGTTTACGGGAAGAAATGCACTTTGCCAAGTAGCCTAACTAGAGACGTTGAACCCATTTATAACTAAAATAATTATCCATTAGAATTGAAATTTAGGCTACAAAAATCTCAAAGCGACACTCGTAATTATTTAATTAACAGTTAACTTAAAAAATATTACGATAAATCTGTAAATTCAATTACATACAAAGAAAATGATATAGTGTTAATAAAGAATGAGAAAGTAATAAATTTACGCCTGTATATAAAGGTCCTTATATTGTATTACAAGATTTATCACCAAATGTACGAATTTTGAAAGATGGTAAAATTTATATCATTCATAAAAATAGGACAAAACTGTACCATAATTTATTTATTTATTTATTTATTCAACAATGTTTCACTAATAATAAAAATCTTAGCATTGTTGACTGTATCTTATATAATCATACAATGTAGGTACGTAAGTTCACTAATTTTGAATTTTGTTGTGGTATTAGCTAGCAGGCGTATTTGAAACAAGTATTTTTTTTTTATTACGGATAAGCACTGGCTTTGATCTCACCTGATGTTAAGTGCTTACTGCTTTTTATTATCCAAACCAGTTTATTTCCGTAAACTAATGTGGTTTTTGTGGTAAAGTAGTTTTTTGAACAGTGAACCCGCTGGGCGAAATTCGCGAATAACTTCGGTTCTAAAGACAATAGTACAACACTTGAGGTACTAGTGCAAAGGGTATAAAGCAGAGATGTTTTAATGAAATTGTAATCATTCAATAACCATTATTTTTTTTAAATCAACGGATAATTATACTTTAACAATTTTTTTACCTCACCTAATAACTCTGGAGGCCCATATTTTTTTTCTTTTTATGGTTTGTGCTAAATGTCGTTATTAAAAGAATACGTGAACACTAACAGATAAAATACCAAAAAAAAACTAGTTTTTTTAGCCGTTTTTAGTACATTTACACGAGTTTAAGTAATTAATTCGGATATTTTTTACCAAAATTAAAAAAACAAAAAGCCTCTTGAACTGTGAGGCCAATTCGATGTTACTGGGGCTGGCTGGGTAGCAGAATACCCCTGCTATCCGATATTTACGTATGTCCAACCCTCTCCCAAACACCCTGTATATCACAAAATGACTTGAATATTTATATAGAAAAGAGCAAATTAGTGAAGTAAACAATGTATTTTCATATTCGCCCTCAAAGAGAACAATTTATATAGATTTGGAAGTATTCTGTAGTAAAATAAAGGTTGATAAAAATATTATTTAAAAAAAACAAGAGCTCTACGTTATTTAATAAAAAAAGTAGTAAACGAAATAATTAAATAAATAGTGGTCCAGTCCACGAAACTGCAAAGCATATTGAAAGATGTCGAAAGAGTAAATGATTTAAATGATAGACGAGTCATACTAAACGACTTTCATTTGTTCCCTACATGTGGCCACGCAGGTATCAAACGAATGTATAACAATATTAAAAATACTATTTTTGGTCATGACTCGAAAAAGATGTATCAATGTTTGTCAAAAGTTGTGATCAATGTCAAAAACAAAAACATTCGATCCATGTAAAAGAATTAATGAGTGTTACGTCGACCGCAAACACGGCTTTTGAGAAAGCGTACCTAGGTTTTGTAGATTCATTAGACAAAGACTTGTTTAATAACTTTAATAACATTTTGACTATCCAATGCGACTTGTCAAAGTATTTGGAAGCTTACCCATTAATAAATAAAAGTAGTGTTGAAATAGCAAGATCTTTTGTAAATAATTGTATGCATGTATCACACGAGTAATAGTGACAGATCGTATGTCCGCTACGTTCAAAGAAGTGTGTAGTTTGTTACATATAGACAAATTGAATTCCACTTCATATCACCATCAAACTATTGGTGGATTGGAAAATAGACACAAACATTTAGGCGCGTACTTACGAATTCAAACGGAGAATAAACCAGATACATGGAGTAGTTGGTTACCATTTTGGACATTTTCGTTCAATACTTCCAGTTCACAGTGAAACACATTACACACCTTTTGAATTGGTTTACGGGAAGAAATGCACTTTGCCAAGCAACCTAACTAAAGACGTTGAACCCATTTATAACTATAATAATTATCCTTTAGAATTGAAATTTAGGCTACAAAAATCTCAAAGCGACACTCGTAATTATTTAAAAAACAGTCAACTTAAAAAATATTACGATAAATCTGTAAATCCAATTACATACAAAGAAAGTGATTTAGTGTTAATAAAGAATGAGATAGGTAATAAATTTACGCCAGTGTATAAAGGTCCTTATATTGTATTACAAGATTTATCACCAAATGTACGAATTTTGAAAGATGGAAAAATAATTTATATCATTCATAAAAATAGGACAAAACTGTACCATAAAAAACTTTGTACCACATAATTTTACTTTATTTTACCTATGTATTCTGGAGTGTAGATAATGTAAAACTATTATTACATTAAAAATATTATTATATTGTATTGCTTTACTGAATAATTCGCATAATGTAATCATAGGTTATTATTGTACCCTAAAGAAAAAAAAAATTAAGGTAATATTATGCTTCTTTTTTTTTTGCGATGTGAGGTATACTGTATGAAGCACCTATATGTTTATCTATATACTTATGTGTAATCGATCTATATTAATTCAGTGTCTACTAAATAAATGGATGGCAGTCTATATTCATCATCCAGTGCTTTCATTTCTCCCGTCCTTACATCTGTACCTGGTATAGAGCCCGTGTGAACCGGCTCGCCGTACCCTTGTCCTACGGTACGGTGTCTTGGGGTTAATGTAGGTACACATCTAATTTTATAGTCAACAGCAACCTGGTTTTGAAGACTTGAAGGAAGGTAACACGAAAATTTTCTTTATCTTTTTCCAAATTACTTTTCTCAGGATGTTCTTTTTTTATTTGGTAACACACACAAACAGAACACAAAATTTACGTTTTCGAAGTCGCTGATGATAATAAAGTTAGTTAGTACTTAATAAAAAACACAAATTACTAAAAATAAAAATCTTAGCATTGTTGACTGTATCTTATAATCATACAATGTAGGTACGTAAGATCACTAATTTTGAATTTTGTTGTGGTATTAGCTAGCAGGCGTATTTGAAACAAGTATTTTTTTTTTATTACGGATAAGCACTGGCCTTGATCTCACCTGATGTTAAGTGATGATAAGACCAATTAGTGGAAGCGAACTTCACCCGGAATCCGCCAATACAACAATGCTACAAACATTGATGTTATGGCGACACATTTAGATAAGATGGTGGTAGGTAGCCAGGCCAGCCAGACGGACGAAACAAGCCCTGCCACGAACCAAGCCGAGTACACAAACATGTATCCCCGCTGGGAATCGAACTCGGGAGCCAGAGGGAGTCTAGACCGGTGGTCTTAACCACTAGACCACAGAGGCGGATAAATATCATACCACAAACTAAACTGAGCTTAGTATGTAATGTACCCCTATCGGGATCTTAACCCAAACCTCAATGTCTGAAACAGGAGGCATTTACCAATTACACCAACGAGGTAATTAAAAAAAGGTGGTTAGAAGATTTCAAAGTTCATCGCAATACCCGTTCGTACGTCCAGGTAGAGCAATTAATTTGAATTCATTAAACCCATTCACGACTATAACAACCGAATGGTGAACTCGTGGTGCAACGCGGTACCTCAATCTCGTGGTTTACGCGGTAGGACGAGCACGTTTGAAAGGTATTTTTTTTTAATACTTTTTTGTAAAAACGTTATATTTTATAACTATTTTTTTATTAAGTCTATGGTACGTAGTTACATCTTTATGGTATCTATCTACGTTTGGTTTTGTTGTTTATTTTATATTTTTTAGTTATTCGTTAGTTTATGTCTCTCTTTTTTGATAAAGAAAGACTGCGTTAAATATTACTTTTCTATTGTTAACTAGATAAAACGTAGTCTTTATACAAAATGTATAAGGTGGATTGTAGTTAAACAATTGAAGATTAATTAGAGTTCAAATATAGAAATGTTCTCGCGTCATGAGTTTGTGTATTAGGCCCGACTTTTCAATCCTCCGATAAGTCTTATCTAAGGAATAAGATTGTTATTGTGACATATTATCTAAAGTGAATCTGTCATTATGTCAAAATTATTCAATGAATAAACTTTAACCGACGACGGAAAAACCAGCCCCTATTCAATTAACTTTAAAAATTCATTATTTATTTATTTAAACATCAAATACCTGCTACACTTACAGCACCGCCAAGACGTGTAACAGGTCATTATACAATTAAAGAAAAAAATATATATATACAGATCAAATTAACAACATTATGCAATGTGCAAATCTTTTTTAATAATGTAAGTACCACAAATTCGTTGCTGTGAAATGTACTTTAATTGTCTTTACTTCTGACCCTTATATAAATAAGTGTGTATGTATGTTATTTTGAATTACTTTTTAACATTGTTTATTTTTATCTAGCTTTCCTTTTTTTAATATATACTTATTTCAATATAACTAATCAATAAATGGTTTTCTGCTAAAGTACACATCCTACTATAGAAGCCACACATCCTGATTGTTAAATAAAAACTCTCATGAATAATACATAAAGACTCTGAGAAGAAGACTTTTATGAACATTATTTTAATGTAGATACTACCGGTTTCACACACCTGACATAGTTATTTAAGTAGTTCCCAATGATGAATGTGTAATGCGCCAAGTACATTTTATTAGTTGGTCAACTCGTAAACTTGTGAAGCCTACTTAGCTGTGATAGTTTTCCTTTTAACTTCGTCATAAAAACAAAAATAAAATCAAAAATCAAAATCTTTATTGCTAACTAACTATTGCTAATTAAGGTTGAGGAAATTATTTACTAAATAAAAACATTTTGCAATAAGATAATCTCGTAACTCTTTTGTAATGCTTGAAATGTTACTTGATTTTTTTTATATCAGGCGGTAATTTATTAAATATTTTTACAGCCATATTGTATGGACTGCAGTTTAACATTTTTATCCTAGATTGAGGTAGGTATAGTCTATCTTTATGTCGTGTATTTAGCGCGTGGGTATCACAAACTCTCATAAACTTCTTATTATTTTTAAAAACGAATAAACAAATGTCGTAGATGTTAATCGAGGGTAAAGCAAGCATTTTATATTCTTTAAAACACGGCTTGCAGCTATCTGTGTTATCTATTTGAGCATTTATTCTAACACATCTTTACATACTGTCTTGAGCGTCTATACTATTTCCCCACAGCATCACCCCATACCGCAACCAAGCGTAGGCGTATGAATAGTAGGTAGATACTGCGGTCTTTGTGTCTGTGCTGATTTTCATTTGGAATAAAGCGTAACTAAATTTTGCCAATTTTGTTTTGACTTGTGATATGTGTTTTGTCCAATTTATATTTGAGTCAATTTTTATTCCAAGAAGGTTAAATTCGTTAACGGTCTCTATGTTGATATTTTGATAAGCTAAGTTGATGTTTAAAGATTGTATTTTGCAGGATTTAAATTGTATTAGTTTAGTTTTGAAAAAAAAAAACTTCTAGGTTTTGGTCGTTGACCCAACTGGTGATGTCATTTAAGGTTTAAGTTATTAATGGGCTAGGACCATCATTTTTTTCGTATCTCAGAAGGACGGGCAAATTATCGGCAAATAAAACCGGTAGTGCTTTAATTTTGCCAAACAACCATTTGGGTGGCAGGGGGGGGACACTTGACTTTAACAAAATTTTGCACTTTAAAGCTTAATAGTTCATAAACGGATGCCTCAATTAAAAAAACTGTTACCAGGTAGTTTATTAGGGAGGTAACCTAAAAAAACATTTTTCAAACATTTGACGTCGCCACTTTGTCGGCGTGATTATTATGTATATCAATGCCAAATTACAGTTTTCTAGTGCTAAGAGTCTATGAGCTAGGCTGGGGATTGACAGATAGACAGACGGACATGGCGAAACTATAAGGGTTCCTTGTTGACTACGGAAACCTAAAAAGTAGCAATTGCAACGATAAAATTAATATTTTTATTGAAATGAAACAACTTTTACGGATCTACTCGAGTTATAGCAATATTTTTAGTTAACTTTCCTTTTCAAACTCGCACAATAATTAACTCCTATTTGAAAATTCCTAAAAGTATCAAGGATCAATATTGTACATACCGATATCCTTTTTTATATAATTTGTTTAGAAGTTGCGGATCTAGGCAATAGGAAGAATCCTTATAACAAGCGTAGAATTGACTGAATTGACGGACTTTGGGCGGCGGTAACTCTGAGGTCCCGGGTTCGATCCCGATCGGGTCAATGTCGAAAACGAACTTTTCGATATTGTGTCGGGTCTGGGTGGTTGTGGTACCGTCGTTGTTCTGATTTTCATGAAACGAGTGCTTTAGCCACTTACCTTGGGATCAGAACAACGTATGTGATGTTGTCTCATTTTTTCACTTTTTCACTTTTATTCAAATAATCAATTGTTATTAAGCTACAATCTCTCTGCAAGGTTTTTTCAAACTTACCAGAAGAGACTCACACGTTTGTAAAAAACTACTTGTAGTTAATAATAAAAATATTTTCGATTTTTCGATTACGGTACTGTACTGTATAAGGTGCGAATCGTCATCGTCAGGCAAAAGTAAAGTCGAGTTGGGTACCGCACCAGTGTTGGACAGGAACTAGTGATTCACACTGTTTTACGAGAAAGGGGTCAGCAAATGACTTCTGACTTAAGTGCCAATTAAATATAGACCGCAGACCTGGTGTCATCCTATTTTTTTAATGAAATCCAAACTGTATGGAACACTGGGCATAAAGTGTCGCACACTGCATGTCAGTACCATAGATTCGTATTTAAAGTTTTTTTTAAATATTAACGGGTAAGCACAGTAGTGCACACCTGATGTTAAGTGATGAATAAGGCCAATGATGGAAGCGCACTTCACCCGGGATCCTCAACTAGTGAATCACTGGCTATCTTATCTCTAGCTGCCGGAACACAACAATGTTACAAACATTGATGTTATGGCGACACATTTAGATAAGATGGTGGTAGCTAGCCAGGCGGACAAACAAGCCCTACCACCAACCAAACCGAGTACACAAACATGTACCCCCGCTGGGAATCGAGCCCGGGACCTCTGGGTTTAAACCGGTGGTCTTAGCCACTAGACCACAGAGGCGGTTGAAAAGTATCATTTCAAAGTGTGTTCGCTAATCTAACTTTACAAAGGTAATGTTTGAAGTGTTGCAAATAGTGATTATTATGTTCAATACACCGAATGTGCTTTGGATTTAGCGCTATTTAGCCATTAACCCAACCTCGTTAACATTAACATCGTTATGTAAATTAATTTCCAAATTAAGGTTATACTATAATTTTAATAATGGGGGGTCATAGCGTACCCGTTCAAATCCTGCTCGATTTTTTTCTTGTGGATTTTTTTAAAATTATTTACTATACTTCTTTTTTTAATGTAATAAATACGCAGCCGTTATATACTTCATTTCTAAAAACCACACAAAAATAAGTGATTTTGCCATGATTTTAATAAAAATAAAATACAAATTAATAAATACTAAACTATGCTACTAATAAATTGCATGTTTGTAGACACCACTGTAAGGTCGTGAGCCGGGAGTGAAATAATACACACGAGTGCTGGATAAATACTGACTATAATTTATTGATACATGCCTTTTAAATAGATAGTCTTACATACTAACTCCATACATCACACCTCCTTCCCATACAGAAAATAAAATAAAAGGATACATTTTATTTTATTTTAAACGTATTAACGATACAATGATAACGGTTTTTCTACAATACATCAAATATTAAACATTCTAGTACTTATATTAGGTACTGTCTAAAACATATATATTTTTAATAAAGTCTTTAGTAGGTACATAGGATAATATACATATCTTTAAAAATTTGACAGCAATACAACATTTCTTATCTTAATATAAAATCATTCTACTGTTGAATAATAACGTTTTGTCCTATTTTTATGAACAACATATCTTTTATTGTCTTTTATAATTACAACATTTGGTGGACATTCTTTTAACACTTTATACGGACCAGAATACAGGCTTTGAAACTTATTTCCAGTTTCATTCTTTAATAAAATCAAATCATTTACTTTATATGATACAGGATTAACATTACGATCGTACCTAGCCTTTCTATTTAATTTACTAGTTATTAAATTGTCACGTGCTTCTTTTTGTGAAGTCTGAATTCTAAACTTTAATTCTAAGGGATAGTTATCAAAGTTGTACAAAGGATCAATCATTCTTGAATTTAGATTAGACGGTAATGTACATTTTTTACCAAATACTAACTCAAAGGGAGTAAACTTAGTCTTAGGACCATCTTTTCAGAAATAAATAATTATCTTAATTTCTCTGGGCTAAGTGCTTTACCTATAACATTTTGATCATGATTTTAATTTTCATGATTTTCATCATGATCTTTAATTCTTATGCCAAAGGAAATAGTTTCAGAAAAATACTTAACTAGGTGTTTCAATTAGAAAAGTAAATCTTCTTAATGTGCTGATGTTAAAACATGACAATAAATGGTTTATTTTGTAATTTTATATCGAGCAGTTAAACATATAAATTATGATAAGTGTTTTTTATATATTTTAGCGTTTTATTAACGCTTAAATATACTTAAGTAAAATTTAAACACTGAAAAAAGACGACAACCTCAGGCGGGAATCGAACCACGCACCTTCCGCATTCCGGGCGGCTGCCTTAACCACTTGGCTACCGAGGTCTGGCTTTCAATGTTGACTAAAAAACATAAGCATCAAGCACTGAAAAATTTCGACGGGTGAAAGCCAGACCTCGGTAGCCAAGTGGTTAAGGCAGCCGCCCGGAATGCGGAAGGTGCGTGGTTCGATTCCCGCCTGAGGTTGTCGTCTTTTTTCAGTGTTTAAATTTTACTTATATAAATTATGTGCAATAAATAAGTAACTAAAATTAAAGTTTCAGTCAAAGAAGTCGCAATTTAAATTAATTTTTAAGATTTTTGCGGAATTACCTATCATTATTTGATGTTATCATTTCAACCTATTTGCAATTAATAAACTTTACCTACTGTTCGACATGGCTATATTAGTCCATGGGCATGGCGCACTGAAATCGCACGTCGAATATATAACAAAACATAACGCGGGAATAAGTTAGCTAAAAGCTATACTTCAACTTCAGTGTCAAGTTGTCAACATTTAGCAATTTGTCTTCTGCTACTTTGTGGTCGACCTCACAATAATAAGGGGTGCTCGGAGACAGAAAGTCACTGCACTTAACCAACCTTGACACACAGCGCTTTCAGGTTGCATCAACGTCTCTTCTAATTTACCACCATTTAGCCTAAAACCTCATCTGGAAATTTTATATTTCGTCGTTGCAAATTTAATATCTCCTATGTGACAAAAGTATATGTATAGGTATCATAGAAAAACGAAAACAATTTTCTCCTGTAAAATTTTGTAGAGAATGTGTTTGTGTTTTTTTTTTTAGAGGGGATAAACAATGACATATTTCTACAATGTCTATTATCCTATACGAGGCAATTTCACAGTTAAATTACATTTTGAATAAAGTCACGTTTTAATTAAACTCGATGCTTTGAACTTTCCGACCGAAATTGGGTTTCCAACAGGGTCAATAGTTTACGAATTTGAAATAAAAATTCAACGATTCGATGTTAATATTAAAACATCCAAATGTCAGTCGATCGCTGTCCCAATTTTATTTATTTATTTATTTTTTTATTTGATAGGTACAAAAACAGATAACAAACTGTAACATTCAATTGGTTATACATATAGATTTTGAGTTCTTTCCAAATTTGTTAACTTAAATATTGTACACGGCATTAAAAGTAAAAAATAAAGCACATGATCAACAGCATTAGATACAATGTTTTTGTTAAATGCTGCACTAGTCTTATTTTAATTTTCCTAACAAAAGTTAACTACACTACTTCTGCATCTGAAGAACACCTCGATGGCGCAGTGGCTAGCGCGGTCGGGTCGGACCCTGCAAATAAAGTAACTTTCGCAGTACCGGGCAATGGATCACCAAATTTAAATATCCCGAGTTTTACCTTGCTACGGAAGGCACGTTTCTTTATAAATTCAAAATTAAAACTCATTAATCAGTTTAGGCTACAAAATTAGCTCAACGAATGTCACTACCAACGGTTCGTAAGTCTACACTGGGCGGAAGACCCTGTACTGAAAAAAACCAGCAAGAAACTTAGCAAGGGCATTTCTTTTCTTCCTAAGGCAATACATGTTTAAATATTTCATTGGTTTTAAATCTAACCTCTCTAATCAAAAAGACAAATAAATAAATATAAAGTTCAATAACTGTAGTGGGTATTTACATCCTTGGTTTATATACTTGGGTAAATGGTGGGTACTTACATTCCATTAACGGCTTTCTTCTGTGACAGAAGTGAAAAAATCAAGTATTTTTTTTTCGTAATTTCACATTAATAAAATTCACAGAGTCAGTCGTTGCCCTGCATAAATTCAAAAGGTCATGTATGTTGATTGGCTACCGCCCGTTATTGTTTGATTCCTTCTAGTAATTTAATGAAAACGCTTTGTCACACTCTGTATCGATGACACTTTGAATAGTTTAAAGTATATAGATGTATTAGAATAGTACAGATACCGCTTTTATGTTTCATATATATATATTTATAATATTTATATAATCCAACTTCAGACACGATGTTATTAATTACTATTTATTTTTTAGAGATTACCTATTCTAGTGTATAATTCTGTATTTCTGTAAGTGCTAATTATAATTTTTAAACATTATGAACTAATTAACCTAACCTAAAGCAAAAAAAAAATTAAATTAACTTTTACTTTAGCTAATACTGTAGTATGAGTTTATACTGTGCTTTTTGACGACCTCCGTAGCCGAGTGGCTTGCACGCCAGACTTTGGGCAGAGCTAAATCTGAGGTCGGGTCAATGTCGAAAACGAACTTTTCGATATTGTGTCGGGTCTAGGTGGTTGTGGTACCGTCGTTGTTTCTGATTTCCATGAAACGAGTGCTTTAGCAACTTACCTTGGGATCAGATCAATGTAGGTATGTGATGTTGTCAAATATTTATATTTATTTATTTATTTATGAAACAAAATAATTATTCTTTTCTATTCTACAATCTGTGTCGAAGCAATGCGGCTTCTTCAGGGTTCGTAGTGCGAGATTCATTCGTCATTCGATCACGTAACGACACAACATCAATTTCTATGTAATTTAACCAGCGTCTGGGTGGAAAACAGAGTTAAAATTTTGTCACTTGAATGTCGAATGAAACTCGCATTAGGCACCTAGTTAACGTTAATCGATCGAATGGAGAGGCCGTCATAAATGCCTACGAAACACGGTGCGGGGTTTGTTTGTCTGAGCACTTAATAAGGAGACCCCAAAGGCCAGAAGGTAAGCTTAATATACCACGCTCGAGCAACGCACACATAGACCCATCCTCTCACGGACACGGGATCTCGGACCATCTCAAACCAATCCGAGCTGTTGCGTGATTCCGTGTCCGTGAGAGGTCTACGTGTGCGTTGCTCAAGCTCGTTTGTATGAAGCTTCACCATCATCAGCTCTTTTTATGTCCCCACTGCTGGGGCACGGGCCTTCCCTATAGGGATATAGGTTCTCCCTTTCCATCTATAGATGGACAGGGAGAACGGGCCATAAACCACCACACGGGCCCATTGCGGATTGGTGGTTGTTAATGACTGCTAATGCAGCCGGGACCAACGGCTTTACGTGCCTTCTGAAGCATGAAGGAGCTCGAGATAATACATTTTTGGTTACCCATCCGATGACTGGCCTTTGCGAAAGTTGCTTAACTCCAGCATTCGCAGACCGGGCGCGTTAACCACTGCGGCGCCATCGAGCTCCTTCTATGAAGCTTACCTTCTGCGTAGAATCTTTATTTTGTGGTCTGAGATTCTATTGTCTATCAGTCATATAAAATATGATGATAGCTTGTGGCGGCTTCAAGCTACGAATTATTTATGTGTGTTAGTAAAAACGAAAGTTACTCGTAAATATTAACCTACTGTGATTTATCATGTTTCAGATTATACAAGGATGGGGACGATAGTAGATAATATAACACAATATTATCACTATTTCAACGATGATCTTGCGGGTGAGCATTAACTACCCTTTATTAACGTTATTTTAAGAAGAAGAAGAACACAACAATAAAAACATTATTTAAAAATAATGTTGTTTGCCTCTGAGAAAAGTTTGTGTAAGCCTCAATGGGCCAGTATAGTCATTTACTTATTCTGTATTTATAAAATTTATAAAATACAGTGAAAAAATCAAACGCCAACCCGACCCAGCCAGGAATTGAACCTGGGTCTTCCGCAATCCGGGCGGCTGCACTGACCGCTTTGCTAACGGGAAGGCTGACATAAGCGCTGAATTTTGTCACTGTTTTTTATTTATTGAGTGCTAATATTTTTATGGTGCCCAGGACTAAAACAACTCACTAAAAACTTCATAAATTTATTAAAAATACACCAACTCGCTACTACATCGTCTTTGATCGTCTTATGTCTTTCTTTATAATGATAGACAGTAATAACAAAAAGGTTTGAACATATTGTTCTGTTATGAACATATTGGGGGCCTAATTTTTATGTCCCGGACAATCTTCCCCTGGTTCCTGGGTGCCCAGGACTAAAACAACTCACTAAAAACTTCATAAATTTATTAAAAATACACCAACTTGCTACTACGTCGTCTTTGATCGTCTTATGACTTTCTTTATAATCATAGACAGTAGTAACAAAAAGGTTTGAACATAAATGTCTGTGTCTGTATCTCTGTATCTGATAAGAACATATATAGCGGCACAGTGCCATCTATCCAACGGTCATTGCAACCGATGGATTCAGTGCAGCATTTAGCACTTGAAAATAAAAAAGTAAAATTTACTTATTCTGTGTCAAAAATGCCGGCGGATACTGATTTTCGTGTAAAAACGATTCTTGTTTTTTGTTTTTTCTATTGCCGATTACTTTGTTTTCAATGTAGTTTTTGTATGATTACAAAAAAAGTTAATAGTTAAAGATCCTTTTGGATTTTCTTAAAATTTGTATGTGTGCGTTATTTTAAGAATGATTACTACTTACATACAATTATATATCGTATAATTTATCGGGTTTCAACGACGTAGCTGAATAACATTGAACTTTGGCTTACAAAGTAAATTATATTGTGTATAGACTGATTTGCATGGGTTAGATTCAACCACTAAAGCCCAAATGGTAGAGTTTGACCCGTATTGCTAGAAGGCGCGGGTTCAGTTGCCGCTCTTGGTTAATTTGTTTGGTAAGTGATTAAAATTATTTTATTTAAAATTTATTAAAATAAATTCTCAAGTATTTTTAACTTTTACTGAAAAAGATTGCCGTTGGCTGGCCTTTACAACGTCACCGGGATTTTAAAGATCGGCGAGAAACTTACTGCTTTACCACAAAACGATAGCTAAACTAACCAACCAACCAACTCAACGCCATATTGGTTTCCAGTGTCTGCCATTTCAGAGGGTATCGATGTCTAACAAAAGTAAGACAATAATCAAAACAGATGCTGTCACTTTTAGCTCATATTATTAGACAGAGACACAATACTTTAAACACGTATATAGCCATTGTTTAACTTTAAACACGTTTTGTAGTGACAGCATAGTTGGTAGTGCACCTGACCAGGTACGTCATGGGGTTCGGGTTCAAACAACGCTCGTAGATTTTTTTAAGGGTTAAGGTTCCCTCAAACCGTATTCTCGCAACAGCTGCGCTCAGACTGTTGCGAGATCCCGTGTCCGTGATCGAGTCTGCGTTGTTCAGCGCGGTATGTATGAAGCTATCCTTCAGCAGTCTCCTTATCTGCCGTAGTGATCATACATTCTCAGATGGTTTCTAGAGGGGATGGCATCACACAAGCATCCCCCCTCGCGACCCTAACCCTTCTTGGCTTGAGGAGCCCTTTAAGTTTTACGTCGCCCCCAAAAAAGCCGATTGAGGCAATCAGCAAACTCTATAAAAAAAAGACCCTAACCCTTGTCCTACCAAAATATTGTGTCTCTGGTTAATAATATTAGCTAAAAAGAGACAGCATCTGTTTTGTGCATTGTCTAATTTTAGCCATCGTTTTGTGGTAAAGCAGTAATACTCTCCCAGGCGTTCGGATCGGACTCGAGAGCAGAATAACCCGAGAGAGCCTCTGAAGGCTAGGGCCTCGGGTCGAAGTATTTACAAAATAAAGGAAATAAAAAATAATAGATGATTACAAATCGAATTATGCAGACTTCGTACTGACCTCTCGTAACTGAAATAAATTTGAATGAGTTAGTCAAATTGTAGTTTCGGAACTCCAGTCAGACAGAAATAGCAAAATTGTATCAAATAGCCAATACTAATTAGCTAATAGTTATCGGGAACGTAGGAATACTATTAATTTATTACGGGTTTTGAAGGAAACCTCTTTCAGGCACCAGACTCTCACCCTGTAGGTTATAACTACTTTTATAATAGTATTTAAGCTAAAACTGTACAATTTACTTGCTTATGTTATTGTGTGAGAGATATACATAAATAAATAGGTATTATGTGTCCAAAGGCATAAATAATCATCCCTTGTTTCTACACACGGTCAATGTCCTGCTCCTGGTTTTTCCTTATTTGACCTTATGACCTTATTTTCCTTTCCTACATTCTTAAACCCCCGAAACCTGTCCCTAAAGTGCTGCGCATGCGTTGTTTTGGTCGTGTGGATGGAGAAAGGTTGCTCAGGGATGCATCCGAGATCAATTGGGACCTTTTGATGGCGGTTCCCACAGTTGATGAGAAGGTTAATTGGCATGTTTAACCAGGCAATCCTTTCGCTTTACGAAGTACATGCGCCAATCAGGAATGTGAAGCTAAAGCGTCCACCTGCTCCGTGGCTTACAAGGGGCATAGAGATTGCCATGAGACGTAGAAACCGAGCTTTTCGTAAATTTAAAAAAGAATGGTCTGAGGATACTTGGTGTTTTTACAAGTCTGCAAGACACACATGCAACCAGATGATACGCAACGCTTAACGCCAACACATTCTTGAAAACATTTCATCCTCCACCCCTGCTGATATCTGGAAGTTCCTTGGGACGCTAGGTATAGGCAAAACTTGGAGTGATATTCTACCTAACACAATTGCGTTGGACGATATAATCCGACATTTCACCACAACTGCTATAGAATGGATAGTTTAACCATTTGTCAAATGGTAGACTATATTGAGGGTCTATCTCGTTTTAATATTAATCCTCTTTATTTTTCTCCTGTAACTGCGGATGAGATCAAAACATTATTTTTACCTCCAATTACCCACATCATAAATTTTTCTCTTAACTGTGGCCAATTCTCCTCCCAATGGCGTAGAGCCTATGTACGGTGGGGGTCTCGAAGGCTTTACCGGTTTGAACAAATATTCGTGTGCACGCGCATCGCCGCCGCACCAGTCACGCCGATAAAAGCGAGCGACGCGGTGCACAGGATTTTCACCTTAGAACCGGTAAAGAGTTTGTGACCGCCATAGTACGTCCCTTACCCAAGATTTCCAATCCTTCCATTCCATCCCATTTTAGACCTATATCCATTCTCCCGTTCTTGTCCAAAGTTATCGAAACCTGTATCCATCAACAGTTTTCACAGTTCATTCACCAAAATAGCCTCCTTAGTCCATTACAATCTGGTTTTAGACCTTGGCACAGCACCACTTCCACTCTCCTTAAAGTGACTGGCGACATTAGGCAAAGTATGGAAGATACGAAAGTCACCGTCTAAATTCTCATCGACTTTTCAAATGCCTTTAATGCCGTCAGTCATCATGACATTCTCCTTGCTATCCTTTCCCAACTTATGGTTTCAGCTGAAGTGCAGGAATGGTTTTTTCTTATCTTCGAGAGCGTCAGCAGTCGGTTCGCGTTGATGAGAAATCATCAAATTGGTATGATCTAGATGCTGGCGTTCCTCGAGGCGGTATTCTTTCTCCTTTATTATTTTCATTATTTAATATTATTAATAACATTAAACACCATCTTCAGTGTTCGTATCATCTGTACGGCGATGACCTTCAGCTTTACACCCAAGCACGCGTAGATGACTTGCCCAGATGCCATTGGAAAGCTCGTAGGTTTGGTGTGGCCGTAAATCCCTCAAAGTGTCAGTCCATACTCATTGGCAGCTTGCGATTGATGGGTAGAGTAGGAAGTAGCTCTCTTGAGCCAATTGTGTACGACGGAACGGTCATAGCAGGTTAAGCCCGAATGTGAAAAATCTTGGCCTGCATCTCGATTCTACGCTCGGTTGAAGCTCTCAGTTTGCTAGTGTTAGCCGGAAAGTTACCTGGACCTTGCGCTCCTTGAAGTGCCCGAGGAACATTTTACCATTTAAGACGAAGGTTATGCTTACGCCAACTTTAATATTTTCCATGATCGACTATAGTGACGTGTGTTATTTATATCTTAATTCTGACTTGTTAAAAAACTCGACAGATTGCTCAACAACACTATACGGTTCATCTACAACCTCAAAAAGTATGAACACATCTCGCAATATCGGTCTGAGCTAAAATGGCTGCCCATTCGCCAGCGGAGACGTGTACGAGGCCTGACGACACTATTTAATTCTCCAAATGCTCCCTCTTATTTCACTCCTCATTTTCAATACCTTTGCTCCTCTCATAGTAGGAATCTCCGATCTACAAATAATTTTCTGCTTCTCTGTCCTTCCCATACATTTGGCTTTGTACACTTCTCCTTCTATACTCAATCCATTCTCCTATGGTATGCACTACCTCTTGAAATCAGGGTAGCTACGAGTCGTGACGTCCTATTTATAAATTATACGTTTATTTTTGTAGTATATTTGTAAAAGTAGTTTATGTAATAATATGTATAATATTTTGTTTATATAGGTACATGTATATATACAATATTGCGCGTCTTATGATATATATTCTTTTTTTTTACAACTTTTTTTTTTCTTTACCTAATTGCACCTACCTTGTAATCTCTGCATCACCCTATGGTTGACTGGTAGAGAATGCTTCAGGCATTAAGTCCGCCATGTAATTTATGTTGCTAACGTTTTTAAATAAATAAAATAAATATAAGATACGATAGATTTTTTCTTAAACCCGACGTTTGATTTCCCAGATCCTCGCACGAACAGTTTCCCGATGGTGTCGAGCCCGCTCCCCATCCTGGTGATCATGTACGTGTACCACCGGTTCGTGCGCTGCTGGGGTCCTGCCTTCATGGCCAACCGTCCTCCCTACAACCTCAAGAAGGTTATCATAGCGTACAACGTCATACAGATATTGTTGTCGGCCTACTTAGCTTTGCAGGTTAGTGAAAAGTTTTAATTTATAAGAAAAAATATTATTATTAAAATAACAAATTATCTTGATAACTACTTTTACCGAATTTAATTTAATTTGATTTAATGTTTATCCTGACGTTTCAAAACCTTTGCAATGTCCGTGATTGGAGGGACAAATTAATGTGTAAAATAAACGCGAGTAAATCTGTAAAAGTAGTTTTTGAAATGAAACTATTGTGTAGAGTTCGCTTAAACTTTAGAAAACAATTACTTATCTATTAAATTAACTTTTTCACCGACACACATAACAGAAAAAACTATTTTATAATATTAAATATTTTTTATAAAAGACGTATAAATAAAAGATGTCCTCCAACTGTGGGCCATGGCCATGGGAACGGTCCCAAGAATGCTGGTAACATTGCCCCTTTGGATTGCCACTAAATAATATTTTATAATAATGCTAATTGTATAGGGTTATTTAATAACCTGTAATAAAAGCTGTAAGCTTCTTCTTTAAAATAAATATTGTAAATATGATCCAATGTAACATAGGACGCACACACACACACACACACACACACACACGGAGACATACGCACAAACATACGCGACGACCGTCTGCTGCACTTGACCGGGTTCATGCGATTCGATTATAATTCAGTATTTTATGACACCAATCGTTACGAAAGAAACGAGTTTTACAACAGTTTAACACCGATAATGGCTGAAAATAAGTTTCCTTTACGTAAGCGATGCGATGCGATGTTACAAATCGCGAATACGTTGAAGAAACAATTTTGTTACACATCCATTTTGGTACGTACAAAGCCTTGAAATCGGCGCCAAAGAAAAACTTATTATAAATATTTTCTTTTATGTTTCATTGTTTTGTTTAATAACACAATAATTGGCCCTTTGCCATGCAGTGGGACAAATTGGAAAATAATTTATGTAGATAATTTTGAAAAAGTGTAAAAAAAACACGAATTGTTATTTTTTCGCAACAAAATATATACCACGATAGGCTCAATTGGAAGAGTATGACCCGGTATGTCAGAAGGGTGCAGGATCAAATCCTGCTCGTGGAAATTTTTCAACATTTGTGTTTTTGTAACAAAATATATGAAATGTTGTATTAAATCATTTTAATCAATTTTTATTTAAATCACCAACCCACACATGTATACTCGTAGAACATTTATTTTAATTTTAAATATTTGATCTATTTTTATTATCATCATTGTCATTCGCCTTATTATACTCGTATGCTTCTACGAATGATGATTTTGGTGGTAACCTATAGAAAGACTAAACAAAGTATATTTCAAGCAATATTTTAATGAACCCGAAGGTGGTTATTATTTAAAGACTCCATTTTTTATTACTCAAATATCTGTGGCGCGTTGATGTCTAATGGTTTAAGAAAATCTACAAAGTAAGTTTCATTTTTATCGTTCTTACGTACCGCGCAGATTTCAGTTTAGCTTGTTAGAAATTACTCAACTATATACATATAATGAATGACTTGTCCTGACTGACTAAACGAGCCTAAACCGCTGATACTAATTAGATTAAATTTGGATTGTAGGTTAATTGAGTGACGGGATATCGTTATTTTTGTAGTAATAACTATGAAATTTAATATTTTAATCGATTACAAAAACACAATGTTGAAAAAATTTCCACGAGCAGGATTTGAACACGCACCCTTCGCACAAAATTTGCGTTAAAATTATATAAACAAATTAAAAACATTTTAATCGATCTTTAGATTTATCAAAAAATAAAGAATGACGTGTTTTAGCATCTTTAGTTGTCTAACCCTTAGGTATTAATTAACCCTTATGATATTTACCTTTAATAAGTTTGGCTTTTATTACGAACAAACACAAGTCATGTAGCCCACGTGAGCAAAGCCGCGAACAAAAAGCTAATTGTTTAAAGTGTCTGCACAGAGATATTTAACATATTGTTATTGGTTGTTATTTAATATTGATGTTACGGGTTACATAATAGAAGTGAGTGGCGGAAAATTTATTCTCTGTCTACCATAAATAAATTAAGTAATAAATGAATCCATAATATATTGTTTTCTAAAGTTTACGCGAACACTACACATTGAAATGAAACAACTTTTACGGATCTACTCGCGTTTATTTTACACATGTCTCCCTGTGACCACGGACCCTGCAAAGGGTTCGAAACGTCAGGATAAACATTAATTAAAACTAATGTGCAAAATAAACGCGAGTAGATCCGTAAAAGTTGTTTCATTTCAAGAATCCATAATATATTATACCAAAATACACATATATACCATAATAAATAAATTAAATAAATTAAGAACGGATAATAAAGCATACAAAAGCCTTTGGCAAGCATACAAAGTTTATTTATATGTTCACATTTATAACGGCTTGTGGTGGAGTGGCAAAGCGCCCGGCCCGATACCCGACGGTCCCGAGTGCAATTCCCAGGTCGTCAGGTCAGAGCAAAGTGTGTTTCGGAGTTTTTGATGCAAACCCGGGGGTTGTGTTCACCAACTCATATTTGGCAAGCGTGATGATTAAGCCATTACCCATCAATTGTAGCGCCAACTAAATTTCAACGATAGAGGCCTTTACCCAGCAGTGGGACAGTTATAGGCTTACTTTTTTAACATTCCTTTTACATTGATTGATCCTTCCGCAGTGTCTGACCAGGCTGTACCTGCCGGGGAACTACAGCGTGTGGTGCCAGAAGATCATCTACGAGGACACGCCGCTGGAGCGGGTCGTGGTCAGCCGCGTGTGGCTTTACTACATGATCAAGATCGTGGACCTGCTTGACACGGTAATGATTAACTGTTTGTAACAACAATTATTTTTTGGAGACAGTTTGCAGATGGCGTCAGGCGTCCTTTTCGTCACCGGACTTTTTTTGGAGGCAGCGAGGGAACTTATTTAAAGGGTTCTCAAGCCGTGTGATCGTAACACCGTCAGAGGGTTTCTGGAGGGAATGGCTTCACATTTCACATTTCTTTTTTTTTTTAATTTATTTAAGGCAACAAACAGTCATTTCGACCCTCTTTAGCTTTACTATATGTATAGATTATGAAGCTGTATCCACAGCAGCTGTATCCAGCTGTATCCAGCAGCTGTGTCCATAACTTCATGGTATAGATTATCTATTTATTTATTACGTCGCTAGCAGCTGTCATCCTGTACAATTTAAATATAAATCTATGTAATTTTTTGGAGACAAAAAATGAGTCGAACATTTTGCTTAAACTGTCGAACACTATTACAATCACCAATTAGTACTAGAATGTCTGATAGCTAATTATTATTACTATTCTAAATAAGTCTTTCCGCTTTTTTCTTTATAACAATAAAAATATTTGAAACAGCGAATATCAAAGCGAAAGATACAAAAAAAATATGTAAAATTAATCGTTGGCATACATACAAGTATGTTTCACAACTTTGCCTGTAGAAATCGTTGCAGCGGCTACGGACGTCCGCATGAATTTAATACAGCCCGCACGCTCGTCCTATGGCGCCTTTACCCAAGCCAATTAGAATCTTCAGTGAAATGTGATGAAACAGGTGGTTCGTGTTGGTATTGCACACATCTTTGAATAGCGATAGCATTCACATACATTTTTGAAGAGAGTTTACTGATTGCCTCAGACGACATTTACAGCTTCACCGGGCTTTTTGGGGGCGGCGAGAAACTTAAAGGGTTCCTCAGACCGTGTCAAACGAATCACCTTCGGAAGTTTTCTAGGGGAACGGCATCGCGCACTAGTGCGTGTCCCCGTGCCCTACGTGCTACTAGATTCTCGGAACGGCTACAGGGCTCGGATCGGATCGGAAAAAAGAGCCGTTTTATTTTTTATTTCGGATAGTGGCACCAGAAAAGAAACACAGTGATCGAAATTTTTTTAATCATTAAAAATAGGGGTCGTCTAGAGATTTTAGTCTAATGACCACTGACCACTGCTTCCTATTTTTTTTTTTAGAGAGATTGCTGATTGCCTCTACGGCATTTTCAGCTTCACCGGGCTTTTTTGGGGGCGGCGAGGAACGTAAAGAGTCCCTCAAGCCGTGTGAAACGAATCACCTTCGGAGGTTATCTAGAGGGAACGGCATCGCGCACTAGTGCGCGTCCCCGTGCCCTACTAGATTCTCCGAAGGGTTCGGATCGGATCGGACTGCTTCCTAGCTGTCATCATGTAAATTTCATTGACGTCCAATGTTATTTCTTGGCGACATAAAGTGTGTCCAACATTGGTCTTAAGGTGCCACTACCCTTCTAATTACTTTTAAATGTTTGATTACTTTTCTTCAATTTTACTGTTGAGCACTTTTTAAGAGATGCCTTTAAATTTTTGTGGCAATTACTTTTGAAATTAGTGTTTATAACTATATGTAAGTATCATTGTAAACAAACGTTGGCTAACCTTTTAAATAAATAAATAAATCTTTCGGTTGCAGGGTTAGATAATGAGAAAGTATTTATGGCAAACGTTAAAGGCAGGTTACACTAACCCAGCGCAAAGACTGAGTGACTTCCACTTCAAATAAACATTACAATTAGGAAACTGCTTTCGCCGGTGACTTCACATAATAATTATGTCGAATGAAACTAACAGTTGGTACTTACAGTCCTTTCTAATATCACTATTTAGTTAATAGGTAATATGCGGAAAAACCGAATGTGGAGCAGTGATATTCAATGCCTGATTATAGTAGTTAGGTATGTTTACATCTCAAGTGAATAGATTTAGATTTGAGTAAGTAATTGTAATCATGTTATAGCAACCTACAGGACAACCGCTAACAGCGGGTTCACTACGCAATTTCGAAACACGTTTCAACTAATAACATTTCATCTACGACGACTCATCGAAAGCCCATTTAACCCAGGCTTCTATTGAACAAAAAACATTACATCGGCGGTTCGTTTCACCTAATATCATTATATCGTCGGTTCATTTTAACTAAACACGTTCAATCGAATGACGTTTAATCAAAATGTCATTAAATTTGATCCTAAATCTTTACCGATGATACATTTAATAAAATACTATAGAATGAAAAGCAGTATATGTATACATAATAATTTAATTCTGGTTTTTTTATATGAAAATAAAGGAAAATTATTATATACCAATTATTAGGATTATAATTAAATTAGGATATTAAATTTATGGAGACGTTTCTTTTCCAAACCATGTTTCTAAACACTGTTTGCAAAATTTACAAATCGACATGATTTGCAATTGATCGTAAAAAAACAGTTTATTCATTTTACATCTTTCCGCGAATCGTTTTTTCAATTATAAAGTCACTGTCGCAAATGGTTACATTGTCCGACATGATTAATTAGAGTAATTCACAGCTAATATGGAAATTATAACAAAATATCAACGCGAAGCAACGATCCACTGCAGTAATTAAAATAAGTAAACTTGTTTTCTGAATACCCACCTTCAATTAATTTGTTGTGACATACCCTCAGCAAAATAACAAAAATACTTTAATGAATATTCAAAAGATTAGAGTGATTGATTTGTACATAAATCTAGATTTCTCTCGCAGCAAATGGCTAACTTTTCGAATGTGGTAACATTAGTTATAACAATGGTTTGACAAAAAGAATCTTTGAGGTACGGTGCTTCAGTACACTGTTTCCAGACGAAACGTGCATTGGAGCTATAGTATTTAGATGAAATGTAGCATCGAGCAAACGTACTTCGATGTATTAAACATAGTACAAAATAAAGTATCAGCGTAATGAACTTGCGATGAGCCGTCATAGATGAAATGTTATTAGTTGAAACGTGTTTCGAAATTGCGTAGTGAACCCGCTAACAGCGGCAAGGTCGTGGCCGGGCATTTAAGTTACCTACTATACGAAAAGTGCAAGCAAGATGTAAGTAAAAAGTAAAAAGTATGCGCAAGTAATAACTCACACAGCAGAGGACCAATCTACGTCAGGTTTAAAACAACGCATAACGCCAGTTAAAATCAGTCCCTAACATTCTCAATTTGCTTCAATTGCAGATATTTTTCGTGCTCCGGAAGAAATTCTCACATGTCTCGTTCCTGCACGTGTACCACCACCTGGGCATGTGCTTGCTCGGCTTCGTTGGCACCAAATACGTCCCAGGTACCATTTACGCTAGACACTAGCATATCGTGTATATACGATACGATGATACAATTTCAACAAGAAGTAATACTTCTTGAGAGAAAAGAGGTCTACCGCTTAACTCCCACAGGGGCTTCTACAAAACCAATTGTGCATTTATTATGACTATTTATAAGACGTCTTTGTTTTGTTTATATAATTTTAACGCAAATTTTGTTGCGAAACAAATTACAAAACACAATGTTGAAAAAATTTCCTCGAGCAGGATTTGAACCTGCACCCTTCTGACATACCGGGTCAGGTACTCTTCCAATTGAGCTATCGTGGTTCTAACCAGCCCACCGAAATTATTCAACACTATTTACTTTTTTACTTTGAAAGCCAAAGGCGCCAATTCAATGTCAACAACTACCGTCATTAACATCTGATCATAATATTTTTACAAATACTAAAGATCAGTTAAGAAGTAGGCAAGCTATTTATAAAATGTTTTTGTTTTGTTTATATAATTTTAACGCAAATTTTGTTGCGAAACAAATTACAAAAATGACTATTTACTCTCTACTATGACAATTCTGCCATTAATCAGCGTTTCTCATTGTCATCTCTCCAGGGTATTTCCACAGAAATAAAAGCACAAGGGGGGTTATAGCTAACCTACGATATTGATCCAATGTGGATTGGTGCATTTAACGACACCAACATCAACGGAGACAAGATACTAAAACCTACCTTAAGATTAGATTTAAATACTAAACGTACCTTTAATTAAGTAATTTGATTGCAACAAAATTTGCGTTTAATTATATATAACCATAAGCTATACTTTAGTTTGGTCAACCATCCAGTTTTCCTGTGCGATAAAGCAAAAATATGTAAATAATGAAAAAGGCTCTTTTGGCGTACTAAGTAATAGTGTTGATGAATATGGACAGATCGGACAGAGTCACCATAGCTTAATTGAAAGGCATCTGTCCTGGTACATCAGAGGATAGGAGTTCAAATCCCACTCGTGAAAAAGGCGTTTCGTCCACTAGGATCCCCTAACCCGATTCCCCAGGGGATCCCCGCGAACTCATCTGTTCATCAGAATCCCCTTTAAATAAAAGTACATAAAGTCAATGTCACACTGAGTTACAACGGTATTCCAAAAAATATAGGCTAAAATAATCAATTAATTAACTAGTTACAAGATAAAATTTTACTAAAAAATCAAGTCTCAGGAATCTCGAGTGAGAATCGAACCCACTAGGTGAGATTAACTTCACAGTGGCGTAACACCACTGACTAAGTACTAAAAACATTCAACGAGTCTTTTGGGGTATCAGTAGCTCAGTGGTCAGAGCATTGAAATAAAGGTCGTGGGTTCCATTCCCACTCGAGCTTCCTGAGACTGGTTATTTTTTGTAGTAAAAATTTATCTTGTAACTACACATAGCATTGTAAAGGTAAAAATTAAAATAATAAAAAATAATTCTGTGCATCCGCCAGGCGGGCACGGCGTGATGCTGGGCTGCATCAACTCCATGGTGCACGCGGTCATGTACACCTACTACCTGGTGTCCATCGTGCGCCCGCAGTGGGTGCGCCAGTGGTGGAAGAAGTACATCACGCAGCTGCAAATCGTTAGTATACTGTTCATTCACATCTTATGATAATTGGTGTCTAGTTGATCTGTTAGTAGCGAGTGTAAGTTTTATGAATACTAGGTCGGTTGAAGCAGCGCCATCTAGTGATACGTTGGTGGCGTTTCTTCGATCCCGTTATAGTAAAATGACACTTCACCACAAGCCCACTTAGAAAGCTTGTAGTGACAAGCATAAGAGCTTTCTAAGTGGGCTTGTGTAGGTCATGTGGAGAGGAAACGGAGTCAATGCAGCACCTACTGTGTGACTGCGACTCTCTGGCTAGGAAAAGAATGGGACTCCTGGGGTCGGCCTATCTGAAACCGGAGGACCTCAGGCTTTTCGTTCTTAAGGTCGTTGCCAAACTTATAGCATCTATCTTTACAGAGGAAGAGTGAAAGGATGGGGTTGCACAAAAGATCCCAATGGGTCGAAGTGTAACTGAGTGAGGGAAACCTCAGCAGGCCCCACTAAGATAAGATAAGATAAGATAAGTGGGCTAACAGGACATTGATGTGTTCATAGTGCCTTAAGAATAATGGTAAATAAAAAAAAATCTAACTAACTTTTGTGACCTTGATAATGTTCTTGTTAATTAGGTGATTTTCATAGAATCAACACAGCACGAGAGAATTAACCATTGTTTTTTTTATTACAGCTGCAGTTTTTGCTGCTAATTCTCCACTTCGGTCACGTGCTCTTCGAGCCATCGTGCGAATACCCTAAGTGGATCTCCTTCATGTTCCTGCCGCATAACATATTTATACTATTCTTATTTTCCGACTTCTACATCAAGGAATATATCCTAAAGAAAAGTAAAGCTAATTCTAAGTAGATAGTTAATTATGCTAAAAATAAATATAAGTACAATCTCTGATTTTCATTTTTTACTATCACCATTGTAATATTAGTTTAGGTCAAACTATGGAAGTTTTGAGAAAAAAGTCTGTGCAATAAAAGATCCCGATAAATTGATTTGTGGGATTTACTGTACTGTACGGGGTGCTTTAAATAATATATGAGGTCAAATTCAAATTTATAGTTAAGTCAAGCGAACTAAACATTTTATTATTATCAGCCAATTAACTTCCTTTCCTGTATAAAAGCGAGGAGACATTATATAAAGTAATCACGAAAATCATGAAACAAATATGTCTGGGACTTCTTGGCGGGAAAGTGACAAGGCATGCATGTCTGCGGTTTTGTTATAATTTCTAAAATTTGTGTTATGTCGAATATTAATGTGAAATAAAGGTTTTTTTTTGGAGAGAGATTGCTGATTGCCTCAGATGGCATTTTCAGCTTCACCGGGCTTTTTTGGGGGCGGCGAGGAACGTAAAGCAGTGTGAAACGAATCACCTTCGGAGGTTTTCTAGAGGGAACGGCATTGCGCAATAGTGCGCATCCCCGTGCCCTATTAGATTCTCCGAAAGGTTCGGATCGGATCAGGGAGTAAAATAATGGTGGATTATTAACCGTTATGTATTCGTAAGTGCGCATGAGTGTTGGCAAATGAAACAAAACAGTGCAATTTCACTTTTCAAATTGTCTCAAGAAGTCCGCCTGAGAACTTAGTAAAGCCCCACTTTACTAAGATACTCGAGGGGTTATCTCAAGGGGTTTTTTATTACTTGTAAGAAAAATTACATTGACACTGGCTAAATGTGCTAATCGCACGAAGCCGTCAAAAGAAAAAAAACATGTCTGTGCGAACTTGGAAATCTGTGAGGACTTCTTGGCGGGAAAGTGAAGAGTCATGTCTGCGGTTTAGTTTTATTTCTAAAATTTGTGTTATGTCGAATATTAATGTAAAATAATGGTGGATTATTAACCGTTAAGTGTTCGTGTGTGTGCATGAGTGTTGGCAAATGAAACAAAACAGTACAACGTCACTTTTAAAATTCTCTCAAGAAGGTTGCGTGAGGACTTAGTAAAGCCCCATATCTTTCCTGAGATACTCGAGGGGTAATATCATTTCTCACTTCCCATTTCTATTATCATTCATCAATCATCATCATCAATATTACTTATTACTATTACTTATGAAGATAGAACGAACGAATAGGCTTGATGGATTTCATCCGGAGCCGTAATACAATACAAAAAAAAAGTTTTGACAATGACAGTACAGTCCGTCTGGCTGGCTGGGCTGGTCTAGACTCTTTTTGTTGATCTTTATTCGTGTTGCGCTTTTTATTTCTTTATTTATATAAATTAAAATAATGACTTTGATAAGGTTAAGGGCTGCCCCTACAGTGTTGATAGAAGATAACGAAACCACAAATAATATTCCTTTAGTCTTGGAATTGGCATTACAAGAAAAATCTACTTTACACTTATTTTGCTACGAACAACCTGTTAATCTCTGGAGAAACGTGTTTAAAAACCAAACTAATGTGATTTATCATGATGAATTTTGTAAAGACTATTTAGAAAAGGTACTATGTGGTACTGATAAATGTTCCGTAATTATAGATTCAATAAATCAAATGTCAATTAATTTAGGATGGAATCAGTGTTTAGATGTGTTAAAAAAAATTATTGCTAGTTCTAATATTAATAAACTACTATTAATATTGCATACGGATTGTTTAACCACAGCCTCTAAACTAAGGATAAATCTGAACCACATTGCAAGTGCAATTATAACTTATGATTCATCAGAATCTTCTAGAATTCATACTCTTTTGAAGAAAAGTGGGAAAGTTGTCAAACATGATGAAATGTTGTCTTTTGATGCTAAAACAAATATTTTAAAGCTCACTCCAATTTTTAAAGATAAAAAAGTAGATGATGTACCAGATAAACCTTCTCCAGGAAATCTTACAACTTTTAAAATTGAGGTGGACCAGACAGAAAAGCTTGAAAAATATAAACTAAAACTGCCTTACATGAGCAAAATAATTGATGGTGAAAGTAAGATCCATTATGAGCCTGATGCTGTTGATGATTGGGATGAAGAGGATCCAGATGAAGATTTAGATATCTAAATAAATAATTTGTCAGATCTTCTTGTTTTACTTTCAATCTTTAAAAATTTAGTTACAAGACAAAATTTTAATTTTTTACTACAAAATGTCAACCAGCTTCAAGAAGCTCGAGTGGGATCTTAACCTTTTTTTTGAAACATTTTGATTGCAATCTATCCTAAATATTTATAAAATAACTACTAAAGAGCATACCACTGTTTAACTTTGCCCTTGTTTAGTCATCTTTGTAATCTACACTACTGTTCTCTCATGGGTTCGAATCCCATGCGGGCTTCTGGACTGGTTGATGTTTTCTAGTAAAATTTTATCTTGTAATCACGTTTAGACAATTAAGAAAATTTAACCTGTGCTAGCTTATGATAAGTGTATATTATTTTGAGAGATTTGCTAATTTCCACTGGGCATTTTCAGCTTCACCTTTTATGAGTTTAGCAATTAATGTCTGATACCAGAGCAGGGGGCTGCAAACTCCAAACTGATGATTATATTAGCCAACCAATTATAAAACTATAGCCATAATGATAAAATTTATAGCAATTGAATCCATATCAGATGTTACACCTCAGAGTAGCAGCAGTCCGTACACAACAACAGCAATGTATGTGATCCTAAGAACTGCTCCTAAGATGTTATTAATTCATGAGGCTGACTGTCCAGTCTTCATAAAATTACTATACAAACTCTATCATTATTACTACAATGACTATGGCATGAGTGCCAAGTGTGTTTTGTTTACTATCCATATTCATTCGATTACGATTACGAAAACGAAAATTAGTATGGCAATAAAGCAGCGCCTCCTGGCGACATACGAGAAAAATAAAAATTTTGCCAAACGAATTCTCATTTTCGTTAACATGATCGAATGTTAAAAATAACTCGCACTACACTAGGTCCTCATATTTACCTTACAGTTGTGCGAAGATCCAATCAGATTAAGATAATTTAGGATAGGATAAAATCACTCAAGGTGGTCTAAACAAACCCTCAGTTATAAAGAGTTCACTTTTTATTTATTTTTTGCTATGTTCTGTTACAATTTTGCGTTTTTTTTTTCAATTTCTTGCCACGTAACTTATTACATTACACAATATCTAATAAAGTAGAAATCCAAGTACGTGGAAGTTAATTTTATTAATGACACCGTAATTACATCACCATATTATCAACTCTTAAATTATGTATCATAATTACTCAATCAATGATTAATTTTCACGACCTATAAAACTAAACAATCAATAAAAGATAAACAAATAGACATAGAATCAGTTACGAAGCTCTAAATCGCCATAGATATTAAAATAAAAATTAATGGTTTCGCTGTTACACGAGTATGTAGTAGCGAGAAATTACAAACGAAAAAAAAAAAATTTTCTTCATTTAAATATTATGCAAGCCGATAACTAGCACACAAGCCCTGACAGAATTTAAAATCGGAACGACAAACGAACTAGCAATTTAAATACTGCGAGACTGAAGCGTCGCGGGCGGCCGGCGCTCACAAAACGAGCGGCGGCCGCGCGCCAAACAATAATAAGCTCATCGACACATAATAATGCTAACAAAATATATGATAAAATGATTTACAACCTCATAACCTAACAAAATCCTTCGAGTTCATATACAATTTTAGTGTTCATATAGAATTAAATATCGGGGCACACATAGGGATCAGTTGGGCGTGGGTACATGTACTCAAGGAGGGCCTACTCGCCGGCGAGTTCTTTGAGCCTCTCTTCCCGCGGCCGCGCGCCGCCGAAGATGGAGGAAGCTTGGCTGGTGGACGCCAGCGAGTTCACGGGCTCCTTCACCGTCCGCGGCTCCAGCATCAGCTTTGGTCTGCCTGTCGTATCTGCCGTCAAACGCAACGTTCATTAGCTATCCTACCTACTTAAATATTTATTTAGTTATTTTTTATTTTATTTATTAAAAAAATACAAAGGCACTTAACAATAATCATTATACGATTCTGTAAATTAGTAGCCAATTATGACGTTCTTCCAAGAATACTTTTATTCAATATTATTGAAAGAACGTCATAAACTGGCGTTCAAAAGACTTTTTAAAAGTATTAGGTGTCTGGTAATGTGTACAATCCCGAAACATGGCCACGCAACCAAGTATAAATAACACCGTGATAACATGCAAAATCCTAATTACGTAGATTTATTTTTCCATACAAAAACTCAAATTATATTTTATTTTATTACATTATTTTTTTTCATCTCTGACATGTTTTGACTTCTGTTTTTGTAGGACCACGAGGTTGACGACCGAGAACAATGTATCAGCTGGACCTACGGTTGTTACTTTACAATTTTACTTAGCAACAAGCAACCTAAATATCTTGGCCAGGTGGTGCTTTTTAGGAATGTTTATAATTTCCCGGGGTTCTATGCACGGTATCCTATCTGTCATATTCAGGACTATACACGTATTATCAAACACTTTGTAGTAATAGTATTATAGTAGCTAGTAATCACTATTTTTTTTACTTAACAACATTCGATTCAAATCCTTACTCATTTACTTATTCATTTTTTAAATTTGAATTCTACAAAACTACACATAATTACAAAGTTGTGATTTTACGATCTCGTCACGTTTGGCTGACTTTTTAATTGTTAATTGTAATAGAACCCTTTTGTGACTAAGGTGAGTGTGTCGTGGTTACCTGGGCGTGCAGGCGGCATATCATCAAAGTTGCGTCGGGGCGGGCGCTGCGACGATGGCGCGGCGGGGCCAGGGCCGGGCCCGGGGCGGCGCCCCCAGTCTCCGCCGCGCGGCTCCTCCGAGCCTCCGCGCGATCCGCGCCCGCCCTCCGCCCACCGCTCGCCGCCGCCGCCGCCCCCGCCACCGCCGCCACCGCCTCCGCCAGCGCCGGCGCCCGGGCCTCCGCCACCGGCACCCCTCTCGCGCTCTGAGAACGCGAAAGTTAACAACATCCTCTTAAAGCTGCAAACGGATTTTTTGCCTAAATTTTCTAATCGGGAAAGTAGTGGGGGATCTTGAAGAAATTGTTGTTTGAGTCTGGCCAGTGCAGAAGTACAGTCCTCGGCGTACTTTAAAAAATCGTCTGTCAAAAATAAATAGCAGGCTTAAATATATCACAATAATTTATTTTTATTCAAATCAAATTATTTGCTAACCTTTGAATCGTCCAAAAAAGATATTTATCCAATTGGCATATATGACGTTTTTTGACTGTGATGGACGCTAAAAATTGCAGTAATCAATGTTTACAATAAAAAAGTACGCCGAAGACTGCCTATAATTTTAACATGGACATAAATTATTAAAACGTTCTAGATTACTTTGAACGTTCCGTCGGTCGCCGATGGCTCTGAATCTTAGGCCATGGTGTAAGGCCATGACCATAACTATTATAATGTTCGCCTTCCAAATGGTGAACTTGTAGTGTTGTTCAACACCGTCTCCTATTTAAGTCTTGGAAGCCACCCGAAAATGTACTTGTTGGATTTCTTTAGTTTTCCAGTTATGCCTGCATCTGTTTTAGCTGACGATGGTGGTTTTTTTTAAAGCGAAAGTTGACAAGATAATATCTTTTGTTTTTCATTAAAACCCTTCAGTAATGCATTTGTATACAGTAAGTACTCTGGCCAACCGAAAATATTAACAAATAATAAAGTTTTATTCAAATTCTGTACCTGAAGAAGTATGGCTCATCTCTGCAATCGGTGTAGTTGTTGGAAAATATTACGTGAATATTAATTGATGTAAATAGCATGAAAATCAAAAACCAGGTGTGGACGACAATGTAACAAAAAAAAACAACACAAAATAGAATTTGACACAAAGCAAAAAGTTTAATTGAATAAAAACTTTAAATTTTTTGTAAATGTAAGATTTGATTAAACTGACAATGCATAGATTTTGTGAGCGTTTTTTAATAGTGTTAGATGTTATTTAAGCTTTTTAATTATGCTTGTCCAAAATGCAAGTTATATTAAGTGTAAAAAAAAAAATCTGGGAAAATGCGGTTGCGCAGCAGAAAGAATTCCGTGCAGGCATCACCAAAATAATGGAAACACCAGAGTTTTTCAATAATTCTAAGCATTTTTGTTTTCACGTTTCGACGAAACTAAACTTTTACGTTGACTTATTTTACCTTAACGTGAATTTCTTTTTTGAGATGTTTCGATTAATTTGATGTTGATTGTACCGACAAAAGTTTGCAAACATATTGCTGTCCCGCTCACAGATGCGCTCAATATAATCTTTACCTATGAATTGTATTGATTGTTTGTATATCTATGATTTCACTAAAAATCTTATTTCAAATAAATTTTACAACTCAACAGGCGCGGCGGTTTACAAGATGCAATTATTGTTAGGACTGGAAAGCTCTCCCCAATCCATCCTAATCGCCTTGCGCCAACTGACACTACACTACACTCTATTTGACATCAACTTTTCCAGAATTAAGACCACTAACAAACAAACAATAAAAGAGGCAGTATAAACAGATTTTGTTGCCCGTCCAGCCTTCTTTAACAAAAAGAACATTAATAAATTGCAGCTATTCTAGCAAAGAAGCATTGACACGAACATTTTAATCTATACAACAGAAAATTCATAGGTAATCCAAAATTTGCGAACAAACGAGTAAATACCGGTATGTCACGCATTGTACGAAAGTTTCTGTTGCGCAATCTAACTTGTTATAGATACTAATATATAATTTTAAAAATAGTACAAACTTAGGTAGTAAAGTGTATCACTGTCCCACTGCTGGACAAAGGCTTCCATTGATGGGTGTCTTAATCACCAAATGCGGGTTGATAACTACAAACCCGGGCTATGCATCGAAAAATCCGAAACACACTTTGCCCGACCTGGGAATCGAACCCTGGACTTTCTAGTATCGGATCGAGCGCTTTCTCACTCGGCCACTTAAACTAAACAAACTAGTTAAGTTAACTAGTGAGATAGTTGACAAAAAAAATTAAAAACAATAAGAATGACAATTAACTTTTGTAGCATAATGCATTCTAGTAATGCATGCATAATGCATGCTCTTTTTTATGTATTTAATACTTATTTCTCAAGCGAACTCAAGCTTTTTAATCGTATTTATAGTCATTTTCAATTTTACTGCAAAAGTTTAAATTATCATTTACACAAAAAAAAACAATTATGACAGATTATACAGAGAAGCAATGAGGTCGAAAAGCAATAAAATTATTTTGGCAATACATGATAATATAAAGAAATTGATCAAATTGTCCACGGTAGTAAAAATAGCACCATGGCAATATTATTATAGTATGTTTATAATATAATAATATATTTTTGTATTATAATTGGCTTCGCTATCGCATTAGGGTATTCCTGTAATGATAGTTGTAAGTACTGAAATAAATAAATAAATAATATGTTTGCACATAAAGCAGTACATTTTGGACTTTTTTTTAAATTTACTCAAATAGTAATTGAATTGGTAACCGAAATGGTATAAAAATCATTACAAAGGATTCTATTCCATCAAAGGATGAAAGTTTGGATTCCTTCGTGTTATCGTAATAGCGAAGACAGTAAATGAATTTTAAAAAAGACAGTGTTGAAAAAAATTCCGCAAGCGGGATTCGAACCCGCACCCCATGACATGCTGGGTCAGGTGCACTGTCAAGTCACGATAGCATAGTTGGGGTGCAGGTTCGAATCCCGCTCGTGGATATTTTTTTTCAAATTGTAATTTGTTTTTTTACGCAACAATATTTGCGTAAAGTTAAGTATATGTAAATAATCACAGTAAATGAAAGTAATAAATTTTGTCTAAAAATTTGATCAGTTTCTTAATTGTTGACTTTCGTGTAACTATGTTGTAGCCTATATTTTGTCTTAATTACACACTAAAAAACGGAACTTGCATTGACTGTCAATATGACTAAATCTACCTACTCACTATATTTTTGTACAATCTTTAAATATTTGATATCAATAAATATAGTTAAAAACTTGCTCATAAAATTCAATAGTGAAGCAGTTGTTATGACAATCGACAAGTTTTCTAATAAAGCTATTGTCATTCATTAGCATTATGTAATAAATAAAATTCCATCAGTATTTTCATATTATCTTTTCATTACAAGCAAGAAACTGTCCTTTATAGCATCGCAATCCATTGATTTATTTTTGCAGAAACCTCCAAAGTTGTTTATCCAAATGACTTTTTTCTAAGGAATGACAGTTTTTTTTTATTAAATAAAAGCGAAATACGAGGCCTCTTTGAGCACTCTACAGCACTCTATACGAGATGCTATACTTGAGGGTGATCGGAAAGAACTTTTTGTCTGTTTTGATTCTAGGGAAACAATTAAAAAGCTATAATCTTTTGATAGCTATAAGCTTCGGCAAATACTTCTAAAACGCACATAAAATATTTAATAAAAACACAATGCATTTCCATTGTGTGTAATCAACACATTTGCCAATACATGCCAGCTAACAGTATTAACGATATCTATGAATACTTCTAATCTAATTGCTAATACAGTCGACACCACATTACACTTGTTTACATGAAGTTACCACCAGGGGAAGCCCCTTTAATTGGTAGCGGACATTTTGTGAAGGTGTCACAATCTTATCTTATCAACGACACACTATGTCAGAACATTACCTCACAGGCAATGGTAAAATAAACATGCTTGTCCTATAATGTCGTTATATCTCTGAACTGTACAACAAAACAATTTGTGTCTCTAAGCATTGTATATCATTAGACATAGTTTTGTTGAAAAGCAGTAATTGTTCAATAGATACTGACAATTTTCCATCCAATTTTATAAACATTCTGTATCTAAACATATTGTCACTCTAAAACACTTTCGTAGAACAGTTGCCACATACCTACGCACTCAAATTAAGTCAGAATTGAATATTTATTATTTATTTATTTATTTATTTCTATAGGTACACAAACAGATTACAATCAATGCATGAGTACAGTAACATATTTGGTTAACCTTACTAGCTAGACGGTAATCCAAAAGGAGTGTACACAGCATGACATTTTGGGTATAATTTGAAACGCAACAATGCTGGTCCTAAATAAAGTTATAGTTAAAACAATAATAATAATAATAATACAAAAAAGATTAAACAATGTAAGGACATTAACACTTACAATAGTAAACGGAGTAAGGTGGGCGTCTATCTAACTGACCGACTCCGCTCCACTGGACAATAATAGAAAACACTATTGTACTGTTACAAAAAAATAAATGTTATTTTAATTCGAATGTTTAAATTAATATGTTTCCGTGTGGTGTCGGACGCACATAATAGCACCAACACATCTCTTCCCGAGGGTGTCGTAAAAGCAAGCCGTGCATATTCAAAAGCACCCTGGGTCACCCGCGCGGTGGCTAGTAAACTACAACTAGCATTCCCAAGGGTTGTTGTCAGGCAGGCGGCCGGCCGTAAATACTTTGCCAAATCCATAGCAAAACTGTACGAGGAAGAAACGGACATTTTGCGCCAACCCCAAGTAATATGGGACCAGGGCACAAAGGAAAAGTTTAAATAAATATGTTTGTTTTCTTTACGTTGAGTGTACAATAGGTAAAAAAAAACCCTGTCCGATCGCAAAGGGGTACATAGGTATATCAATAGCAATAACAAAAAAATATAAAAGAAATAAGTTAATAATTTTAATAATTAGGTTAATAATTAGGTCTGTGGTCTGCCTGTATGTAGGTATATTTAACATCTACAACATGAAATTCATGATTATTGTTCCAAAAAGGTATAAAATACCACTTAAAATACAAAATTCTATGTTTAGAGCACGGAACTAATTAGCTTAGGGTCTTACGTTACGACCGATTACAAATGAGAAATGCAATTGAGAAAAAAAAAGAATAGATTTATATACATAAATGAAATACTTGTGCAACAAAATAAAAATGCTAAAACGCAAAACCGAAAGGAAGCCTTATTAGGTAGACTGAGAACTACTAAACAATAGCGTGGTTTTTCTTCAAATGGAAAGCCTATTAGCGCCGACCTACACGAAGCGAAGAAGCAAAACGGATGGAGACTGCTGTTAAAGAGTCTGGAGTCACGGTCAGCAAGGAGTAAACAACTGAGAAGAGAGGTAAGCTTAGCACGGAGTGTGACGTGACGTCATAAAGGTGGACGGGAGAAAACAAAGCGTTTTCTCTACTCTTAATAAAGATATAAATTGGAGGAGATATCACACTGGCATAAAGACATGGCTAATAACAATGTTGACAACAACAATAATTAATTCCAGAATATTAAACATATAAATTAAATTACGTAACAGTTCTTTAATCTGTCGTCTGCTGTGAATACAGACACAACAGAATTTTAATTGTTTGTAGGACGGATCTGGCACTAAAGCAGACAAAATGTTAAAACAACAACCTATTTTTTAATTGCCTAAGCATGAATTTCTGTAACCCATAATGGTTAGCGATATTTAAATTAACATTTTTTAAGGTTAAAATAACCAATTTACGGAACAAAGTTGTCACAGAGAGAGTCAGTCTCTATAAATGTCATTCCCAGACAGTTTCTATAAAAAAAAATAGTTTTGACAGTTGCTAAAAAGTTGCTCTATCAAGTACCCATTTGAGACTTCTTGGCGGGAAAGTGAAGCCATGTCTGCGGTTTTGTTTTATTTTCTAAAATTTGAGTTGTCGAATATTAATGTGAAACAATAAGGTCGGCGCTAATAGGCTTTCCAGTTGCCAAACTAAAGGCATCAATCTTTACAGTGCTCTGTGAATATTGAAGAGTGAAAGGAGGGGTTGCACAAAAGGTCCCAACGGGTCTCGACCCGTAGCACCTCGGTGCTACTGGAAGAAACTCGGCAGGCCCAACTAAACCTATTAATATTATAAACGCGAAAGTTTGTAAGTATGGATGGATGTTTGTTACTCTTTCACGTAAAAACTACTGAATGGATTTTAATGAAACTTTCCTCATATACAGACCATGACCCAGACCAGCATATAGGATACTTTTTTTTTTACTGTAGTCTTCGCGAACGAAGTCGCGGGCAACAACTAGTATCAGATAAGATAAGAAGACATACAATAGAGCTACTGTCGATTCTGCTCATGTGGTGTCGACTGTAAACTTCAACATAGTTCCTAGTGCGAGTTTTATTCACCATTCGATCACGTTGTAAGCGAGATTTAATTGTTAACGTGACGTTAACGAATACGAGAAATTGCATGGCAAAATTGCAGTTCACCTCGTTTCTCACTAGGAGGCGCTGCTTCATTGTCATATGTCAAACAAATCCTCGTTATCGTAATCGCTCAGTGAGCTATGCTTGGTGTTCCCCTGAGGGGAACTTCTTCTTCATACAAAACGGCCGAAACGACACGCTTCGAAATGTCGGTTGGCACCGGTTAGCAACAGTCGCGGGTGCGGACGCAGACAGTCTGTGTCTGTCTGTCTCTCTGTTTGCATGTAATACACTTCCTTATAGTGTGGTAGTCACCGGTTTAAAAATCACCCCCCTGATTCCATAAATTCTCGTTACCGTTAACGTAATTGTAAAGAGAAAAAACTGGCACTAGATACCTAGTTACACGAAAGTAAACCGGCAAGCGTGTTAGTGATGTTACCATGTGTGAACCCCCCACCGCCTTGCTGGCGCGGCGCGCGGCGGTCGGCGGCGTCGGAGTGGTCGTACATACCGCGGCCGCCGCCGTCCCGTCGGAAGCCGCCGCCGCCGCCCCCGCGTCCGCCATCGCGCCCACCATCGCGTCCGCCGTCGCGTCCGCCATCGCGTCCACCGTCGCGTCCGCCGTCGCGGCCCCCATCCCGCCGACCGCGGTCGAACCCACCTCCACCTCTGCGGATCATCATCATCATCAGCTCATTTTATGTCCCCACTGTGGGAGCACGAGCCTTCCCTATGAATGAATAGGGAGAACGAGCCATAAAACACCTCGCGGGCCCATTGCTGATTAGGTCACCTACCATGACCGGCCTTTGCGAATTTTAGGCCTCAGCACTCGCAGACCGGGCGCGTTTGCCACTGCACTTCAAACAGGTTTTATTACTTAAGTTTTTATTGGTAGATATAAAACAATATTTGAAGAAAAAACAGATTCTATGAAATCTAGTCAAAAGTAGGGAGTTCTCTCCAAAAGGACAGTCTATTTTGAGGTATAATATTTTCAAAATGTTTCAAAATATTTTCTTTTTTGTTTTTTGAAATGCCTTCTGGTGTAGTTTTTTTCTCCGGTAGTGGCAAAACTTGATTTTTCAGAAATTTATTTCCGATTATGCTTGCTGTTTCCCTACGTAATATTAATATACCTCTAAAACCCTTAGTGATTTGAGGTAAAACTGAGCGTCTTAGGCAGTATGTTACAAGTTTGTATTAAGTGCATTTTAATAAAATGTTGTATTGACAATGCTAGAATAGTACATTGTAGCACTGCTTAGATTTCGATATTGACTACAAAATAAAATATTTTTTATGCGTATGACATCATTATATTATAGTCATCATTACCTATATATTTTATTTCAAAATGGAGCAAAATATTGCAGCAGCTTGTCTCTTTAAACTACAAATTAACTATACACTAGTCAAATTATTATTTTTTTACATGACATATGACGTTATTATGTTATTTTTAAATTATGTTACATGATAAAAACTTGTTTAGTTTTATAGAATTTATCTTGATAAACTTAAGCACATAAAGTTAAGAGGGGCAGCTTTAATTTCTTAAAATTAATAAAATTGTATTTTTAGAGTAATAAAAAAACTGGCTAAAGGGGTTTCTATGTTAGCTGATTGCGCTGTAAGTAATGGCAGTGCCAGCCCTGCTTTACAGACATAAAATAAATTCATTCTCTTTGCTGTATTACTATGAATTAAAATTATTAGACTTGAACAGTATCTTCCTTCTAGTCTCTTCTATCTCTTTCATGTTGCACAATTAAATGGCATAAATAAATTCCAACACTAATCTATGTTTACAACATGTGCAAAACACCAGTGCCAATATATTTATAATCTATTTTTGTTCAACAGATGTCCATTGAAAATCTAGTTTGATAAACAAACTGACCCAATATGAAAAGAATAATGAAGTTTATTTATTTCATTACTTAAGAATATTTTATCGCAATGTAGGGCAAAGGTGTTTCTACCTTCTTCCATTTAAGTTACATAAAATCAAAGTTAATTTTTTTTTTACTTTTGCTTAGTGATATAGCAATATTTAATTAAAATTTATATCATTTAGTTTAAATTCTTAATTGAAATTGTGTGTTATTTGTGAATAATAATATGTAAGGTAGCTATTATAAGGGTCTCTATGTAAATATTTATAAAATACAGTGAAATAATTAATCGCCCACCCGACCCAACCAGGAATCGAACCTGGGTTTTCCGCAATCCGGGCGGCTGCTCTGACCTCTATGCTACCAGGAAGGCTGACGTAATTTTTTAAGTGCTAATAGGTCTCTATGTAATTTACTATTTGTACATTGTTTGTCTTGAATTAAATAATAATCATTTTTAATTAACGATTTACTCACCTGTCATTTCTTTTTTCTTCAGCAACATCAATTTTGATAAAGTTACCATCTACATTCAGAGCGCCATTCAACTCAATTGCCTTGATCAGATGCTCTAAATACTCAAACTCAACATAGCAGAAGCCTTTGAATTTGTCTGTTTCTCTGTCCATTACCAACCTTACACTTTTTATTGATAGGTCCTGGAATATAAAATTATGTGTTGATAAACTGCTTTCAACAACATTTAAAAGATAGACAAAAAGTTGATAACAAGGAACATCATAATTTCTGACACAATAGTAATTGCATACCTTAGTATTTAATATAGATATCATAATTTGTATAAAAACACCGCAACTTCTGTATAGGCATTTTCCATCAAAAACTCCAAAACTTAATTAGTTCTTAAGTTAAGGCATAATATAACATTACATGATTTCATTTACATAAAAGTAAAGCTTCATTATGATGATTCATATTATAGTTTATAATAACAATGTTGTGTATGTAGGTATGATATAATTAAGATGATAAGAATTTTAGATAGATTAAAATTTTGATGAAATAACTTAATTAATAAATATATTAAAGATTAGTAACACAAACAAGTTACAAGCTTAATTTATTAAGCTATTTAAAATTTGAAGTATTTAATAAAATCATAGGTAAAAAAGATTGGGTATCTTATTTCAACATACATAAGTGTGCTGAAACCATACATTACTATAATAATATTAGTAAATTTTACAACTTTCACTTACAGGGAAGATCCTGTTAATATCGCCTTGAATGACTCCAGAGGGTAAGTTTCCCACATAAGCCTTATATGGGGGCTCCGAGGGCAGCGGGCGGCCACCGACAGTCCGCCTGCCGCCGCCGCCGCCGCCGCCGAAATCCCTGTACGCATAACCACAACCATGAAATTTTATAACCTAAAAAAACATACACCAAATTTTCTCCCAGACTATTTTACTTCGTACGTTCACTGACTAAACACTAGTTTACCTAATAAGCCCAGAAAAATTAACATTTTCGCCAGAAATAACACATTTATTAAATATTATCGCATCGCAAAAAACAACGAAATTAAGCCCCTTATGAATGTTAATTTTATAACCATACATAAACTACATCCTAAAACAACGGTAAATGTTAATGAATATTAAAAGAAAAGCGCTTTTAGTAACGTTTTACAATAATTACCTGGGATTACCATCGTCAAAACCACTACGACCTGCCATGTTTAGAGACTAGTGATGTGGCTGACGCTGGACGTGTTAAATCCAAAATAGAAATAATCAACAATTCAACATCGATTATGATTTAGAAAATTGATATTAGTGTGGTGATCGTTTTCGTGTTTGACAGAGAGGAACTAAGGCTGGTTTCAGAGTCACGCTGACGATGACGCCCGCGCAGGTGGTAAGCGATGCGGGCTATGAGCTAGGTGTTACCTTGTACCGTTTCATAGTGAAAACTACCCGCGCTGATTACAATTCAAACGCGGTTAGTAGGCGCGTCTCAACCGCGCGCTATCGAGGGAGGAGTCTCTGTGTCCAGTGTGCGTAACACGGTCACGTTGATCGCATGCGCTGGCACGTACTATCACGTGACAAAAACAAATCGTCAAAATGAGTAACTTCTTGAAAAACTTGCCATCGTGTTCTCTTAAATCCGAGAAAGATGTAGAAAATGCACCTCTCAGTTATCTAGTAGAATTATAGAGATGTGTTTGTATACTTATTCACCGTTGCCTTTTTTTCCAAAGGTAATAAAAAGGTAATAAAATAAAAATTCATTATATGTATTAAGAAAGGTGTCATCGCGACTGTCCAAGCCGATGAACCGCGTCATACTTAACTCGTTTAAGAGTTTCGCGCGCGCGGGTCATCAGTGCGCTTACATTACGAGACGCGTTTGCCACCCGCGCTGGCAGTCAGCGTGACTCTAAAACCAGCCTTAGAGCAAGTAAATAAGTAATAGCTTTAGTTTTGTACCAGCACTAGCTTAGCTTTAATATTTAGCGTATAAGTTAAGTACCTAACTAAAATATGGAAACAAAACAATATGAACCATTATATGAACATACCAACTAAACAAAATAAAGAGGGTATAGTAAGTAAGCTATGATGGCTGAGGCTACGATTTTGACAAGGCAGTTTTGTTTCTTACTTTAATCGTTCAACATTGAGTTGAGATAGTATGAGTAGGACGCATTATTTTTGTTCATCATTGTTTATTATTTATAAATATAGCTTTCATCATAACAAAGGTCTCCTTCTTTAGGCAAAGGCCCCGCTGTGGTCATACAGCAACAAATGAAAAAGTCCTAAAGTCTAAGCTCTATCCTTAGATCCCTATGCTGTTCTAAAACATGGAAGACTTACACAAAAAAATCATGTTATGTCAAGGTTGTCAAGTCAATTGCCAAAGGCTGTTCTTGGCGGGAAAGTGAAGAGTCATGTCTGCGGTTTTGTTTTATTTTCTAAAATTTGTGTCATGTCGAATATTAATGTGAAATAATAGTGGATTATTAACCGTTAAGTGTTCGTGAGTGTGCATAAGTGTTGGCAAATGAAACAAAACAGTGCAACGTTACTTTTCAAATTCTCACAAAAAGTCTGCGTGAGGACTTAGTAAAGCCCCACATCTTTACTGAGATATTCGAGGGGTTGGGGGGAATATCATTTCTCACTTCCCATTTCTATTATTATCATTCATCATCATCAATATTGTTTATTTATGTATCTGAAGATAGAACGAATGAATAGGCTTGATGGATTTCATCCGGAGCCGTAAAACAATAAACAAAAAAAAAGGCTGTTCTTGGCGGGAAAGTGAAGAGTCGTGTCTGGTCTGCGGTTTGGTTTTATTTTCTAAAATTTGTGTTATGTCAAATATTAATGTGAAATAATGGTGGATTATTAACCGTTAAGTGTTCGTGAGAGTGCATGAGTATTGGCAAATGAAACAAAACAGTGCAACGTCACTTTTCAAATTCTCTCAAGAAGTCTGCGTGAGGACTTAGTAAAGCCCCACATCCTTACTGAGATACTCGAGGGGTTGGGGGGTAATATCATTTCTCACTTCCCATTTCTATTATCATTCATCATTATCAATATTCTTTATTTATGTATTACTTATGAAGATAGAACGAACGAATAGGCTTGATCGATTTCATCCGGAGCCGTAAAACAATAAAAAAAAAATCAATTGCCAAAGTCAAATAAACGTGGGTATTGCTTGCATGCATGGCGTTTAATTTGTAAATTACTTACGCTATAATTTCTTGTTATGAGAAAACATGGAAATCAAAATGTTAGTCGATGAAGAATCGGACATAAAAAATAAGGACGCTAAAGTCACCTCTTCTATATTGGACGCATTTGACTTTCTGAAAGCTGTGAAAGATGACGAAAAGATTACTGGCGGCACCAAAATTATTTCGCAGTTACTTGGCAACGAGGTACGTCTCTTCATTAAGTTAATTCTGTATGTACCTATATTTTGCACACCTTTTAATGTAATATGACATTCATATATTTTCAAGAGTCAAGCCCCTGGACTAAAAACATAACCTACAATTTATAATGCTCTATGTGTAAATACAATTATGTTTTTGCTCTTGCTGAAGGTACCTTCTAAATAATGTGCATATACATTTTAAAATTGGCGTAAGTGTGTAAATCAATCAATATAAAGAACAAAAAAGATCTGTTCCTTCTGTTAGACTACAAATTTACCAGGCAATTATCTAGTCAAATTAATTATTAAAATTTACCTTTTATGTGATGTTTTAGGACAGTAAAGATTTTAATTATGCCCTCAAACGGATGGTAAGGAGTTTAGGTGCAAATATTCCTGATATGAGAACAGGTTACTTTGCAACTTTAGTAACTCTCCTGACTAGAACAAACACTGTTACTATAACGCAATTGCTGCAGTTGGTAAAGAATGAACTTCATGCCAATAGCTCCTCAAAAAGTGTAAGTAAGCTAAATGTTAGAATTATAATTTATATCTTTTAAAGTGCCTCACATCACATCACCAGCTCATATTATGGGGCATAAGCCTTCCATATGGATAGATAGCGAGAATGGGCCATATACCACTATGCGGGCCCAGTGCAGATTGGATTCTAAGATGGATGGATGGATGGATGGATTCTAGGGTTGGAGCTGCTAATGCAGTAGATCTTGGCCTCCAACCCTAGAAGTCATTAATCAGGACTATGAATTTTCTATTTAATATAATGGCAATTATAAAGGCAATAAAACTATGCAATTTAACTGTAATTTTCATGTCTAGTCTAAAGGTCAAAACTCTTTTACCCCTAATTCAAACTAAAGAATAAGTATTCTTATATAAGTATGTATACTATGTATACTTATTCCTTATAGCTTCATCATCTTTAATGTCAACGTTTTCAAGTTTGAATAATGTCTTCACATTAGATGTTGAATTTGCAATACGTTATTAATATTAATTGGCTTCAATACAGGAAATTGGAGATGTGGCTCTGGGGAAAATCCTTTTGTGTGGAGCAGTGTTCCGATCTGGTTTAATGGTTAAAAGCACAGAGGATGAGCAAAAAGAGATCATAACTATGTTGCTATCTGCAGGCAATAAGAAATCTTACCTCAGTACTATTGCTTATCTTATGTTAATTGACTTTGTCAACAGTGTAAGTATATTAAATTAATAACATGTAGTATTGTTCATAAACAATATTTTTCCTGTAGCATTTTTCTAACTATAAGACTTTGTTTTGTAGATAACAAGAGAAATTGCTGAGGTTTTTGTGACTTCTTTTCATGATAAAGCCCTCTGGGTTTTGCAAAGCCACAGTGTAGTTCTTAAATTAAATCACACTTTACAAGTTATTTTTTAAAATTTTATAATTAAATATTGTTAATATAATAATTTTATTTATTTTATTAATGTTATTATTATTTTTACAGCTAAATTCAGATCAATTCGCATCTATTGTTTGGTTAAGTATAAAACAAGAATTAAAGAAAGACATAAAAGAACATAGTCTTGACTCTCTGTACTTTCTTTTGGTGGTTAGTAAAAAGTTTCCGGATAAAGTCAAACTTAGAAAATTAATTGGAGTTCCAGAAGTTATCTGTGAGGACACCATTCAAGATATTTGTGAAAAATTAATGGTAAGCAAATACCTTTATATCTCTTGATTAATTTTTATTTCCTTTTCTGTTAATGTTATTGGAAGTAACTTTTTATTTTATTTTTCAGGCAGGTATTGATTACAATTCAGTGAGTCATCCTATCTATCAAGAAATCGGTACTGACATTTCAAATTCTCCACACTTGCATACATTTTGGACATCTGGCATTGATACCAAACTTGTGAAACATAATAGAAACAGAGAACTTGTTGCTCTGAATATTCTTCATGCTGTGCTAATTAATTTAAAAGAGAATGTCCAGATACTACCTGAGCTTATTAGCAAAAACTTCTTCAAACTCTTTATGGATTGGTTTAAAGGACTACAAACAGCAAGTAAAATTAGAAACAAAAGAGATGATGAGGATGACCACAAAATTATGATTAAAAAAGAAAAAGAAGTACTCTATGCTTTGACCAAAACAATGAAATTGGATAATGTTAACAATCAAGTAAGAGTAGAGATTTTAAAGAAACTTTTATTTAATCCAGGCGAGATTAACTTCACAGAGATTACAGGTACAACACTTATTAAATCAGTTATTGCTGATTTAGATATAGAAAGTGTAAAAAAAATGGCTAAGTTGTTCAAAGGTGTCCTTTTGAATAACTCCAAGAAAACTGTAAAGGAAGATGTTGAAAGGAATTGGTACAATAATGAAAGACTAAAAGCAGCAGAGCTTCTTTCATTTTTAGTAAGCCATGAGGTAGTAAAGGATGATACAGAATTCAAACTTAATTACATGAAATTGTTAATGTGTTTTGGGTTCTTTAAAATTGGAGGTGATGAAAACATTTCCATTAGTAATGATTTGTCTGGTAAGTAATTTTTTAAGACAATGAGAAAAAAATTGTAATTCTTCAGTCTGTATTTGAAAAAATTTATAAATTAAGTTGCTAATAAAAAAAAATTGCAGGTGCCATCAAGTCTTGTTTTTACCGCTGCTTCACCTCACGATTCTCGAATGTTGACAGTTTGGTAACTGTTTTATCCTCACTATGCAACTTCATATCCTCCAGTCTAGAAAAAGAACAGATTCGAACTAAACTAGAGAAACAGTTTCCTAAGGAAAGTATGGAGTGCTGGACGTTGCTGACTGAGCTTACAGAGAACTTAGAAAAGAAAGAACCTAAAGCGAAAATGGATAAAGTTTTTCTTATTTTGCTCTACCAACTTGGTCTTTTCTTATTCTCTGAACCCACTCATGTTAAAGTCGCCAGAAGTTCGATAAAGGAACTCAAGAGTTGCTATGAACATTACAAAAAAGAAAATAAAAGGAAACCTGGAAAAGTTAAAGAGAATGAGTTATCAGATGAACCAGAATGGATAGAAGTGTTGGTAGAAGTCCTCTTATCAATATTATCAGTGGAGTCAAGTGTTCTACGTTCTGTTGTACAATGTGTATTCAGACTTCTTTGGGAATTTCTCACTCCCACTGCAATTGGTCAAATCGTGTCTGTTCTGGATCCTGAAAGTGAAACAAATCCATTGGCCAATGACAGTGACTCTGAAGATGAGGATAATGATTCTGAAAGTGAGGGTGAACAAAATGAAGAAGCGAGCGAAAAGGACAAAGATGGCGACAGTAGTGAAAGTGACGCTGATGAGGACGACGAAGAAATGAAAACTCCTGATCAGTTAAGAATGGCGGTTCAAAAAGCCCTGGGCGGTGGCGCTACTGAAAGCGATGCAGAGAGTGAAGACGCCGACATGATAGATGAAGAGGAAGCGGAAAAATTGGATGAAGCCTTAGCTGAAGCTTTCAAACAATTTGGTCAAGGAAAAGGGAAAAAGAATAAAAAGCAAAGAAAAGATAAAAAGACCCTATCAGACTTTCGCGTTAGAGTTTTTGATCTTATCGACATTTATTTAGAAAAGGATCCTTCAATGGATATCTGTCTTGCCATGATTGCTCCTTTGATGCGGTGCCTTGAGTTTTGTATTCAAGATAACCAATTTAGAGAGTTGGAAAATAGGGTCAGAAAAACAATAAAACTGCTTACCAAGATAAAAAAGTTTACATCCACTGAAGGCATTACTATCGGCATTTTGTGTGATTATTTAAAGGCGACGATTGACAAAGGCGCAAGATCGCATTTCTTGTTTCAAGCTGTTGGCGATGTTATCACATTTTTCTCCACATTTATAGTCCATTGCTCTCAGAAAATAGAAGTAAACAATCCGAAATCAACCAAGAAAACCAAATCTTCGTCGCCGATTGTTGATGTCTTGAAGGAAGCGTTTCACAGTTATTTTCATAATCGCAGCTGCTTTCTTCCTATCATATTTTTCCACAGCATACTACAAACCGAATGGGATGGTAATTTCGTTCTTGTGCCTATAATTATAGAGAATGTTTTCAACAGTGAAGTAAGACAATTCCGGCGAAATGAAGGTCTCGATTTAATGGCAGGTTTTTATCGCGCGTTAAAAAGAAATAAGCCATCAGATAAAACTACAATCACAAAGTTATCAAACATAGAAGCTTCTTTTGAGCATACGTTAACAAAAACTCTTCAAGATGAAACTAATTTTGTAGTTAAAAACAATTTTATTGTAGTTCTAAAAAAACTAATAAATACAATAAAAATGTTTCATGAAAGTTGTCATGTAGAGACGAATTTAGATTTCCAGTCACTTTTGGATATTGTTGGATCTTATAAAAGTACAATAAAAGGTAAATACAAGAATGTAATAAATGATGCTCAAAATACGCAAAATAATAAAAACAAAGTCAAGAAAAATAAGAAGAAGAAACGAAAGCCTGATAAAATAAATGGGCACAGTGAACCATTGAAGAAGAGGATACGAAGAGATTCCAATAAAAGTCAAGAATGAATGTTGAAATACTTACGTTCATTGTACAGACGCCTGCACATCAACCTACCACAAACTGTCGAATTTCCTGACAATGGTTGACAATGTATTGAAGAAATTTGACAGTTTTGGGAAGCTTGACGTGCAGGCATTTGTACAAATTGCATCGAGCAAAATTCAAATCTTAATTAGCAGTTGTTATTGAAATATATTTTGTCAATATGTTTTTATTGATAATAAAATGTATAAAAATCAAAATAATTTTAAATCTTTTTATTCAAATGTACCAATAACAGAGTTTAGTAACTTTTTGTTTAACCTGGGGTTTTTAAATGATCAATCATATACTCGCGTAACTCAGTATTTTTCATTGTTAAGTTACAAAAAAAGCTGTTAGGTATTTTTTGGCGCAAGAGGATCTGGAACACTAAGCCAAATTCGTTAGGATTCCAGATCCACGTGCTTTGTATGAAGTACAAAGGGGTATAACTTTTTGAATTAGGTATCGAAAAAGGCGAAAGTCAGCGTGCCGCGGATATGCGTGACGTCATAGTGACAGGGGTGCATCTTCCAGTATATTGAAATTATTACAAAATTATAATGTACGACAGCGCCATCTCCGATCGATAGAACATCAACTTAGTAAGTGAATATCCACCCCTCTGGTTCATAAAGCCCCAATTGGTATGTGTAGCCGTGTAGCCCAATAATGGGATGGACATCTAAACGCAGCCAGGTAGATGAATATTTTTTTTTAACACGTTCAGTGCCGCCGACTCGCCCGGAGAGTTCACGTAAATCTAATTCCAGTGCCGACGACTCGCCAGGCGAGTTCAGTGTTTTTCGTTAATATTTCCAAAATGCATGCGTATTTACTGCTTAAAATTATAGTGTAGACTAAATATACACTAATCTTAAGATTTACGTGGTGGGCCGGGTGTAGAGACCCCGTTTATATTTGAAAGGAAAAAAACTATTTTGCAATGCCTTGAACTCGCTAGGCGAGTTCACTGACATAGATACTCAACCTAAAAAAAAAAACAAATTTTTATTTGCGGTCGATACAATTTATATGAAAATCTACCTAATTTACTACATTAATAAGTTGGTCAATGATTACAAGTAAACGGTTGAAGCCCACATCTTCGCTATAATTTTCATTAAAAATTCGTTATATTTGCCACTGTTGTTCATACTAATTAGGTACTCCTATTAAGCAATTAACAAGGTTGCCGTTCCGATTCTCATAGGCTTCATAGACTGGTAATTCTTTTATAGGACAAAGTATTAAAATGTATAACAAATTGCCACAAAACGTTATTGAATTTTCTACAAATAAATTTAAGTTGTATATTAAATCATGCCTGAAGCAAAAAGGTTATTACAATTTGAATGAATATTTTAATGACAATAATGTATGGACCTAATAAGCTCTGCTACAAGTATATTGTAAAATTAATTTAATCTTATATAATTGTAATAATACATACACAGTATTTAAAAAAGGCTAACTGTTGAGTTTCTTGCGGCGCGTCTTCTCAACAGGCCATTCACGTCGAGGCGCTGGTAGGTTAAAAACATTCTAACGTGCAAAAGAATTTACCATGTAAATCAAATTGCTGAATAAATTATTTCATTTCAAGCGGTTACGATTTTAGAGGGGGGGGGGGGGGGGGGAAAGCACTACCTCTAGCGAATGACTCGAAAAAGTCAACTTTTATACCGAGAAAGTGATGAAGGTAACACTTTATATTTTTTTTTAATTCAATTCAACGATATGCCACAAGATGGGGTACGCGAATAAAAAAAAATATCCACCACTTTACATGTATGGGAGGCCATAGCCACCATATTATAAATCGTGTATCTGTGTAATAGGGTTGAAAATCAATGAAAAAATAAAGGGTCGACAATGATGAAAGAGCAGGTAAAAAAAACGCCAGCGCGCCGGTGTGTTTGGGGAACAAAAGTACTGATAACATTGTTTTTTGCCAAGCTATCATTGGCTATTCGCACTCGAAGAATGCACTTCCTGTTTGTGACGTCGTTGCCTATTCTAGTAAACTTCTGTAAAATTTATTATCAATATCAGTGCTTTGTACGACCCTTTCGTCATCGCATGCGTTTATATGTTCTCCACGTTTGTGACCTGGCTTACGAATACTGGACTCCCGTGTTTTGATTACCTTGGCTTGCGATTACTGGACTTGTTTGAGTGCTGTTTTGACGACTTTGGCAAACGTTTACTGGACTTTGAGTGATCTGTGTCTACCTTGGCCTAGTCTTTTTATGGTCAAAAGTTGCCGCAGCTTGACTTCTGAAAATCGGTAAGTACCAACTCTCCATTTTGGATTACTTATTAAATTAATGGTTAAGTTTATTAGAGTGTTACTCATTCTAAATCTATCCTTGATTTAAACTAATACAATATATCTTGTCGACTTTACTTATTTTGTTTTGCCTAAGTAATGATTTTATTATTTATTGTAATTATTTTATTAATATATGTTATGTGAAACGATATGGACCCGTAGTACATTTATATATTACTTACTGCTTGACGTTTCGATCGTGTTACAACAATCGTGGTCACAAGCTGACTAAGTGATAAGTAGTATATATGTACTACATAATAAATATCGCGTTTAGTCCCGATAATAATAATATAGTATTATAATGCAACGCGAAGTCATAAATCGTATATAATTATGTTGAGTATACCAATTGATAGAGCTTGCAATCCTGATTCCGAATATATATTATATATAACTCATTTTTGTCAAAATGTCAATTGAAATTTCCGGTAACGATATATTCATGACCTGTTTGTGGTAATGGTTGAGAAGTCTAGCCGACTTATACCAAGAGGTCGCGGGATCGATCCCCGCACGGTACAAACATTTGTATGCATGAACATGTCTGTATCGGTCTGGGTGTTTTTATGTATATTATGTATTTTATGTACAAAAAAATATATATTTAAGTAATGTTTATCCGTTGTCTGGCACCCATAGTACAAGCTATGCTTAGTTTGGGGCTAATTTATTATTTATTTATTCAGAAAGTAAATTAAAAATTCTAATAATTAATTATTACTAGATGTAAGAGTATTCTCTTATTAAGAAATTCAAAGATATGGTAGCTAAAAATATATGCTAAATAAAAGTTGTTAGAAACTTATGTAGAAGTAGCTAGTCATTTTATATAAGCCAGAGATATTCATTTATTTGTTTGTTTCATAGTGTTTTATTTTTTTCAAAGGTTATTATGGATCCTTACGAGAACCCAGTACCTGGAACTTCTCATTCCTGGGACGATCCCCCTTGGAATACCCACCACATAGAGGAGACACTAGCAGTCATGGATTCGTTCATCGAAGAACCAAACAGAGAAGAAACGAATTTACTTATCCATCCACCTGAATATCCAATCACGGATTCTGAATTATTGGGAATATTGTCGGAAAATGTAATAGATGAATTGGAGACCGACGATAATGGTGATTCTGATCCCGAATTTGTCGAAGCGAATGAAAATGCGCAAGAAGACTATGCTACGCCTGATGAAGCATGGATTCCCGGAAACCCTATAACCGACTTAACCGAATACCCATTCCTTAAGATCCCCGGACTGAAAAAAGATGTTGGTGATGAGCCCATTCATTATTTCGACGCATTATGCTCTTCCGATCTGCTGGAGTTATTTAAAGACTGCTCCAATGAATATGGAGAAAAAGAACAAACGTCGGCAGCGGCCTCAAAAAGCAGAAAAAAGTCTTGGAAGCCTGTAAACTGTCAAGAAATTAAATTGTTTTTCGGTCTCGTATTTCATATGGGATTTATAAAGATAAATCGTTTAAATGATTATTGGAAGAACGATGCCTATTTTAATCAACGAATATTTGGAAGGGCAATGTCACGGAATCGTTTTTTTTTAATTTTGAGAATGCTATGTGTGTATGTAGGACAAGTAACGTGTAGTTATGATAAAGTTAAAAATATAATCGATTACTTTAATGAAAAAATGTTATCTATTTATTATCCAACAAAAAAAATTACTATTGACGAATTCAATGATGTTATGGAGGGGACGATTGGCATTTAGACAGTATATAAAGGGGAAGCGTCATAAATACGGCCTAAAATTCTACGCTCTGGCTGACCAGCTCGGGATTATTATGAAACTACATTTATACGGCGGGGCTTCTGATGCTCTTGTAGGCGGCAAAAATCACGTGCAAAAAGTAGTTGACCACTTGCTTCATGATTTTATTGATGTAGGACATCATTTGTTCGTGGACAATTTTTATACAAGCGTCAATTTAGTTGAAAAATTATTATCTAATAAAACCTTTTGCACAGGTACGCTTCGACAGAAGAGAAAAAATAACCCTAAAGAAATAGAATCAGCTAAATTAAAAAAAGGAGAACTATGCATAGTTCACAAGAATAACATATGTGTATTAAAATGGATAGACCAAAGAGACATAAGGGTTATATCAAGTAAATATAATGGAAATTTAGAACGCACGCAAAATCGACGGGGTATTTTGAAATTTAAGCCACAAATGGTTATTAAATATAACAAGAGTATGAAAGCAATTGATCGACATGACCAAATGTTGTCTTACTATTCGTTCGAGCACAAATCGTTGCGATGGTATAAAAAGGTAATTATACATATTATGCAAGTTTTATTGGTCAACTCCTTCTTACTATATAATAAATACAGTTCAAAAAAATGTACATTGTACGATTTCCGCTTAAGTGTAATTAAGTCTATTATAGAACCTCATTTGCCTTCTGAATTACAAATGCCTTTAATGAATAAAATTCATTGTATCATGAAATTATCTAAAAATACCCACGGCAAAACAAAGAGAAGGCGTTGCAATCAATGTTGGCGCACATTAAAAAAAAGGGTTCAAACCATATTCGCATGCGAAGATTGCCCCGGTCAGCCAGGATTGTGTATAGAGTGTTTTAGACCGTACCATAAATATTAAGAACGTTTATTGTATCCACTAGCACCACCAACTAGTGGACGGCGTAAAAGCCTATTGATCTCCTTTGAATGTTGGGAAAATTATAATGTTGCCTAAAATTGTTGATTTAAACTGTTTTGTACTGTAAATAAAAAATGAATGTTTTTATTTATACAACGTTTTATTTAATTAACAAATTACCACTTAACAAACATAATATTACAGATTTATTAACATAGCCTTAAGACTTACTCAGTCTTGTGGAATAAATGCTTTAGGTAATTAATCAACATATTAATAAAGTATTTATTAACAATCATTCATAGAGATCCTTTTACGTTTCAATCATTATATAACATATTAGCCCCAATAATCAAACCTTAAATAATTTATGAATTGTTTTCAATCAGTTTAATAATCTGATACATAACAAATCGCCTTTTAAACATTGGCACATTCAAAAGTTCACGTCCAATGAAAATGCCAAAACTTTCGTTGGCCATCTCTATATATTTTAAATTATCTGTAGTATTTGTTTGAGTGCTGCTTTCGGTAAGGTTTGAGTTTGTCGTATTTGTTGAAATATCACGTGTCTGATAGTTAATATTGTCATCGTCCCAGTCTTGAGAATTATTTTCAAACAGAACCTTCATCGAGTCGTCTTCTGTTAAATTTTGGATATTATCTAGAATAAAATAAAAAAAGGAATAAAACAGCTTTGGATAACTCTTGTAGAACATAGTTAAATGAAAATAATGAATAACAAAATAAACAAGTTACCTTCTATGCATGGTCGCTTTGTAGGTCTCTCCTCTTCCATCTGTGTTAAATCATCGTCGTAAGGCTCCGTTTCTGGCACAAACCGCACTAAAAAAAACAGGTAGGTATGTACTTCTTAACAAATTTCGAATGAAATAAAAATGTTATTTCACTTCAAGACATTATTAATGGCATATTAATTAGTTATCATTTAATAATAATTCGGTAGATTTTAAGCGTTTTTGAAACATTTTTTTTAATTGTAACGAATGTAATTTTCGTTGTATTTACAACAAAAATAATACATTTTAATCTGATACCATATTTTTAAAACTAAAAAACCGTATTAAAATATTTAAAGGTAAAATTGTCTATTCACAAGTATTAGAATTTCAAACTATAACCTTAACAAAAACCACTATTTAAAAGATTGACAACCACTGCTTAAATTACGAAACAAACTTACCTTTTACTTTATTTTTTGAGTTTTCAGTCATGATTGCAAGTTGAAACGCACTGAATAGTTGTTAAACACTTATTACTTGCCGTATAAACGTTTCAGAGCCCGTGACGGCCACAAAAATTACAAAACAATGAATTCACCGTTAAATAATGCCAGTGGACTCGCGTGGCGAGTCCTTTCAATTCATATTGTAGTGCCGGGGACTCGCCCTGCGAGTCCAGTGCCAAATGTAGGCGGCACACGTAAAGACATCATGAAAAACGTGGTGGATTTGAACGTGTTAATACATAACAGCTTGGCAAATGAAAATTATTAATTAGGATGAGTCAGAATCTGCAAAATACAATCTAATATGCTTTTTATTATCCAAACCAGTTTATTTCCGTAAACTAATGTGGTTTTTGTGGTAAAGTAGTTTTTTGAACAGTGAACTCGCTGGGCGAAATTCGCGAATAACTTCGGATTACATTTACACGAGTTTTAGTGATTAATTCGGATATTTTTTTACCATAATTAAAAAACAAGAAGCCTCTTGAACTATGAGGCCAATGCGATGTTACTGGGGCTGGCTGGGTAGCAGAATACCCCTGCTATCCGACATTTACGTATGTCCAACCCTCTACCAAACACTCTGTATATCTATATAATTTGATTCCATGCCAAGGAGAATTGTTGTTTTTAAAAAAAGCTGCAATCTTATTCTTTCATTATAAAATAAATAGTTTGCTATATAACCGAGACTCTTAAACAGGAGGAACCGAAAAACTGAACAACTTGTACTCATGGTTCCATAACGCAGATCAATTACTTCTTGTAGGTAACGTAGTATCTTAAAGGAAAATAATAATATAGATAAATAAAAAAAATAATAACATTTTAATAGAGATCGAAACATACTTATCTCCATTTGGAGAAAAGGTAGTGGAATATAAATCAGGCTTCGTAGTATTTTTATTATAAATAAATTAAATGCAGTAATCAAACTGTAACAGTAATTAAACTCTGTCGATTTTAACGATAACGAAAAGCGAAGTGTCTACCTTAATTAAACATGCACTGGAAGAGCCTGAGTAAAAAAATATTTTCTCATTATTGGCATCGACAAATTTTATCGATAGTGTCAATCACTATCGACGTTTACATAAAGTTAACGTTAGACTCGTGCACGGACAGGTTATCCCTGGGTGTGAATTAATTAGTGTGGGTCTAGTTTATGCTAGTGTTTAATAATTTTGCCGTTACCGTGCGTAGCGACGTCATTGAAAAATGCGTCAGTGTGAACTCTGTTTGTGTGCGTTTCCTCGTCCCCCGCGCAGAAAATGACAGACTTTTTGCATAGAAATTAGGGCGCGTGGCCTCTCCGGTTGGTTTAATGATCTAAGGTTAAAATATGGATCTCTGAGGCCCTCTTCCCGGCCAAATTCAGAAATCTCGAAAAGAAAATAGTCAAGGACTTTCAATCGGAATGTTTTTGCTATATTATTTGTCGAACTGATAAGCGAATAATAATAGAAATAAAATTTGGTAGAACCATTTTGTAGCGAAAACCAGCCGTGAATTAAATTTTAATAGCAGATTTAGCAATAATTCAGAAACGGCATCGGGTTATTTTTATCATTAATAGTGATGTAACAATGTGCATATTTTTTAAAATCTATATATCGATACTTTTATTTTACAGATTTCATAAAGATCATGCACTAATGTAAGTGCATGATTGAAAAAGACTAAAGGCGAATTAGAAAAATAATAGAGGCTACATCGTATTGAACTTCAACAAGGCACAATCACATTTGCTCTAAGCTTTTTTATATGGATTCATTTGTATGTAAGGGAAATATGAAATGAAGGCAACTTAGAGAACATGCGGTTCCGACATTATTTATTATAGGTGGATCTGATGAAATGGTATGATACGTATTATGTATGTATTAAGATTCTGTGAAGAAAAATATAGCACAGGTCAGCAGATTTAAGAAACTCTTTAGAAATTTAACACAATGACTTGTCGTACAGAAAGACAGGTAATACATTATATATGGTGAATTATGAGTTAGATGATATTGCATGTTCCTTGCTATCTCAGTAGAGTAGGTTGTTGTTGGGTATGAGTTGTGATCACATTATTTTTATTTGTAATAAAAAATAATGTAATTTCTGGATAACATACCGACGGATATTTTTGAGACACGGCCGTACATCTTTCCAAATTAATGAATTAGAAAATTCCTTGACATCTTGCTTAATTATCTTGCACCGAAGTTCTGTAAGTTATTTATTTTATAAAAAGTTTAGATTTATATTTTGAACCTATAAAACATTTGTTATTATGTGAAATTATTTATTTGCAGAAATCCTTGGCCTGTGCCAAGGATTAACAGGGACAAGTAGAACATATTCAAAACTTGACTATATGAATCAATTAATGTTAAGATTTTTGTTATTTTTTACAAATTTATATTTACAAATTCTGTTAGATTAATTACTTTAATTTATATCTTATTGTTTTTCAATGATGATTTAACTTTTCTTTTGTATACATCAGTACTAGCCCTAACTCTTCTATATTTATTTTTTAAGTTTTAATTAAATTAAGTTAATTTGTTTTACGCAAAATTAAATGTAAAAACTAAATACGAGTAGATTCATTATTATTGTTTCTTTTCATAGACTTCGCTGTTAGATAGTGCAATTGATTGTTTGGGTTCCATTATTGTCTATTTATTGTTAATTTAAAATGTATTTTTTTAATATAGTGACAAAAAAGTACTAAGTATATTGTTGTTTTCAATTATTTTTATCGATAATAAAGTCGGAAAAGTTACAACATTACCCAAATATAACATTATAATTTCTGGCGACAGCTTTCGAAATTACGGAAGAAAAGGACAATCTATCTTTTTTCAATACATCACCTTGGTTATTACTAAAAATTATTGCTATTTTAGTCCGGTTTTTATAGCTTAGTTATTGTTCTGAGGCTTCAACTAGGGCTCTCCAATTATATCTACAGCTTCATGGGTTTAATGCTCTAAGCAGACACATGCCAATGATTGGAAAGTTCATTACACGACGCTTTTAAAGCTACACATGTTACTCTTAGATATATGAATAGAAATAATAAATATTGAGTATTATAAAATAGATCTGGCGCTAATGCTATGAATGTGTTTTTTCAAGTTTATTTTGCTGTACCAAGATGTTTCTTATTATATTTTAGCTTTGCTGCTGTGACTGATCCGTCAAAAAGTCTATGGCGTATGACATAAACTGGCAACATTATTTGACGACCGGAAACAAGCTGCAACTCATATGTTTCACAACCTGCCCAAAACTCAACCAGCCATCTTTTGTGGAAAAATCATTTGTTTCGTGTCGTCAGGATAAATTTCACAATTGTAATTAATGTCAGAGCCACAGTCATCGCTTTTATTAAAAAAGCAGCTAGCAGGTACGTGCATCGTGCGTTCAAAAATAATTTGTCGAGTCACTCGTCCTCCGAGCGTCAAATGACTTGTCGTGGAATCATTGACCTCAGCAGATCGAATTTTGGGCATCTTTGTGATTTGGATATAAAAGTAAGGTAAAATCTTTCTTTGTTTTGCCCAGTTTTTAATTCACGCTAATTATCTAACAGTCTGGTTGCTGGGAATAAAATCAATAGCAGTCATTATGACAGCATTTCTTCGCCAAAGTCACAGTGTAAATAACTTTAGAAGTGTATTTACGGTTTTTTCTTGGCAATGATTCACAATTCATAGCAATGGTTACAACTCATGGAAATCGCCAATTTTCTAAAGCTACACATTAAAACGATTTGATTCTTTCAGAACTGAACAAAAATCCAGTGGAAGGTTTTTCTGCTGGATTGATAGACGACAATGATATTTACAGATGGGAAGTACTCATCATCGGACCTCCAGATACACTATAGTGAGTAGCAAGTATTGTTGAACTCTTTTCTTTTACTAATATGATGTTTTTATAGTTACCGTTATAAACTTATAACTATTTTGCCAAATTGATTGCTACAAAACCCAAACACAATATACAATCAATTATTTGTTGGTTACATTACGCTTATAATAAAAACTTATTTCAGTGAGGGCGGGTTCTTCAAAGCACACTTGAATTTTCCAAAAGAATATCCTCTGAGGCCACCACGTATGAAATTTGTTACTGAAATATGGCACCCAAATAGTAAGTATACACAAAATACCTCAATTATTATTTGCACTGTCCTGTGTTTTGAGAATGTTGATTACATACCTAGATCTATTTTTAATGAGATCTCATCCCACAACTTGACTTTCCCCTTATTCATAAAAGTTATTTAAATTATTTAGTTAAGTATTGTTTTGTCAATATCACACAAATGTCATTTTGAGTTTGAGAAAAAGAGACAAAACAATAATTGACTAAATAATGCACAAATAATTTTTATGAATAAGGGGGTTTATTTTTATTTAAACAGCAGTTAAAAAGTTATTTTGCTTCACAATGCTGTATTTAAATTAAAGCTGATAATTAGTGAGTCAGCTAAGCTTAAAATTAAATGTACCATGTGGTACCTATCAAACAACATTTTAGTATATTAAATACTACTGTATAATAGTGAGCAGCTTAAATAAATAGAAACTATATAAAGTCACAGTACAAATATCTTTCATATTCCAGTTGAAAAAAATGGTGATGTGTGCATATCAATACTGCATGAACCTGGAGATGACAAATGGGGCTACGAAAAGGCATCAGAACGATGGTTGCCTGTGCACACGGTAGAGACGATCCTCATAAGTGTCATCTCCATGCTGGCTGACCCCAATGATGAGAGTCCTGCTAATGTTGATGCTGCGGTCAGTATTACATTTTGTGGTTTCACTGCATATGTCTCATTTTATTATTGTGCCACATTTCATTGTCTGAACTGTCATTAAGAACTTCACAAAAAATTATCAATACTAAATTATCGATTTAGACTATGTATAATTTATAAAGTATGATTAAGTGATAAATTGAACAACTAATGTCCCAAATGGAGGAGTATTATGTTAGTAAATATGGATAATATTAAAGTATCATTCTGTTTCAATAAAATCCTTCAACTATGGGGCAGTGTGAGATCATAATAGTCCATAATTGGCTAATATTAAAGCTTTTAAACCAATTATTTTTATAACTTTATGTTAATATTGTGGAAGGGTTTGGGGTAGAAGGCCTTTGCTCAGCAGCAGGACAAAATAGGCCAAAATAAGTAAGTTGGTTGATATCATAAATATTTGGCCCTATAAACCAATTTCACTCACAAATCACTATCTTATATATCATCATAATGACCAGACACTATGATTAGTAATGAAGATTCATTGCTCATTATTTATATTGCTTTACTCAATAAGTCATTATTCCCATTGGCCAGGCTTTATAAATAAAATTAGTTCAATCATCATAAATAACACAACAGAAATATGCATTGTACAGACGCCTGCACATCAACCTATCCAAAACTGTCAAATTCCTTCAATACATTTTCTACCATATTTTTATGGCATAAAGTTCAAAGTCTATTGAGGAAATATGACAGTTTGTGGTAGGTTGATGTGCAGACGTGTGTACATGCACAACCCATTAATTATTAATAATTGAAGCTTTCCTTGTAATATATTTTGTTTCTATAAACTATTTTATTACTTTTAAGTGTCTGGTAATGTCCAGTGCATATTTGTTGTTATTATTGTTGTAACATTTGAAACTGTATATATCATGTTTAATTAATCTCATATGTCATTTAAGCGAGGGGATGAATACCAATGTTGCCTTTCCTTTAGTAAACAAGGTTTGATATAACCTCATTAACTGCTTTTGTCTTCCCTTTACTTTACCTCTGATACATCATATTCTTCGTAATTATGTTGTGTTAGTTAATTATTAACATTTTAATTGGAATATGTGCATGCATTGTTACAAATGAGTGATAATTATACATATTTATCTGATTATCCTGTTGTTTTGTATCCACAGAAAGAATGGAGAGAGAGATATTCGGATTTCAAAAAGAAAGTTGCCAGATGTGTTAGGAAAAGTCAAGAAGATTGTTTTTAGGAGTGAGAGGGGAATTTAGATCGCAGAATAGTAACATTGGAAAAGGGCCTCGGGACACCACATACACCACGCCGAGTCAATCATTCAACACTAGGTTGCTGCACCAACCAATCTCAAACACCTACTGACGCATATCATTTGTAGATGTGTGCTCATTATGTTTCTTTTTGCAGAAAGAATGGAGAGAATCATATTCGGAGTTTAAAAGAAAAGTAGCACAGTGTGTGAGAAAGAGCCAAGAGGATTGTTCCTAAATAACAGTGCCCTTTTTCACAAATTTTGTTGGATAGTGAGTGTTTGGTGATTCAGTTAGGACGTTGAGAGCAGACTTCCGCGTGACACTAGTGCAGGCCCTTCCATCTGGGTCAGAGACAATATTGAAATTGATTTAAAAATAAATACTTATTGTAATTAAATGGTACTGCTGCCGTATTTTATAAATAATAAATTAAAAATAGAATTCAAGGTCTTTTTCATCTTTTTTAAGACGTGTTAGCTAGCTATTGTTATAATAATGAAATGTGTAATTTTATAAACTAAAGCAAATCTGCATTTGTTAATTTTCTCCCTCACATGTTAAAGTTTGATCTCTGTAAAGTAGAAACCAAATCTGAAGTAATTATAACACAAATTATAATTTAATTTTCAATAAAAAAAATGATTATGTAACATGCAATACTATGAACAACAATAAATAGAAAAATTGTAAAAGAGCATTTAAAAACTAGTATTGTGCATGTAAAGTGTTAGTTACCGAAACAATGATTATATACATTGGTCGCTTCTCTGAAACACAATTTTTAATCTAGTGCTAATTTTAGTAGTAAATTTAATACCTAATTATAATTTTTACTGAATAAAAACAAATTTTGTAAACTTAACATTGTATCGATTGTACCTTGCCCAATAAATTGTTATTATTAATTATGCTGTTAAAGAATTAATGTTGCAAACTTGAATCATTTACATAATTCAATCAATTCCAAAGTTCCAAAACTGCCTACTTTTGACAATCAGCACTGTTCGACTTGGGCCTTTACATTTTTCTCAAATTAAATTCTTGATTGATACAGGGAATATTCTCAATAATGTTACCATTTACTAATTCGTAATAAATCAATGAAATTACGAACCCCAATTGCATACTTTCGTCATCGAACAATAATTTGTAAAGTGTGTATATTTTTACTGTGTATGTATATTTTTTGCTATAAAATTATAATGCAGTGATATTGTTATTTCATTTGCATGCCCATAAAATCCCTGTGAAACATATTTGATTTAAATGTAAAAATGTGCAAACACTCAAAATAAATAATAAAAATGGACTTATCTTTTTTCTTGTTAGTAATTGGCCAAGTAAAAGAAGAATATTAATAGTTTTAAAAATAAATTATTTTATTTTGAACAAGTACTAAGTATTTAATAACAATTACTCACTATCAGAATTCTCAGCCAGGACCACGCCATGTATGGACCTAGGGTCAAAAGTGCTTTCAAAGCATCTTTTAAACACGGATTTAATCATTGTCTTTGATGTAGGTGATGCTGGTATATTATCACAGTCCATATTATGATTGCTATTATCCAGTTTATTAACAACATTTAAACTGATGTCATTCTCACCATGAATACTAACTTTACTATGAACAGTTTGCAAATCTTTGTTATCTGGAATATCGATAAAATTAAATAGATGTGAGTCTTCATCTAAACATTTAGATATTTCCGTTTCTAAATGTGGTTTCTTCCTTATGGAATTTTGAAAACTGGAATCTTTTCTTTTACTCCTTTCTGTTTTTGTAGTATTTTGGGTTGAGGTTGCTTGTGTTGCATTGTCTGATTTAGAAGTTGCAAGGACAAAGTGTGCTTCATATGTTGCACCGTTATGCACAATAAAAACTGCAGGGCGCCCTGTAGTTTCAAAGTGTAGTTGAAGTGGCAAGTTCAATGCTTCTGCAAAAGCAAGTAATGCTTTAAACTCTTTTAATGTAAATGTTATAGTTGTCTCTTCCCCAATTGTGTAGCTATCAAACTCCACTGGTTTAAGACTAATTTGAGTTCTTATTGTTTTTGTTATATCTATATGTGAATCTACATAGTTCCGTAAAACAAGTGACTGTGCTGTAGCTTCTATGGTCACTTGATCATCAGAGCTTTGAAAATTACCAAGAGCTTCTGATAATATTCTTTGCGGGGAGGTAATTCTGAAAATATAATTATTATTGGCTTTAAAAATAAGATTTTTCATATTATGCCACTAAAGGCAAAGATAAATATAAATGATCCAATGATTATGATATTTACAAGTAAATTTTAGTAAAATTATTATTAATTTTTACCTGTTAGGCACTAAATCTTTTGTATAAACAGCTTGCATAGCTTTACAGTCTAGTATTGATATATAATGTGTCTTGACTATCCCATGCTTACATTTTAGCTGGAAGATCAACTTGCATGCTTCTACATCAAGTTTGATCTCTAAGTTCTCAACTTGTTTATCCATATGAGTGGGAGATTTGAATGTGTTTAAAGCAGACTTCATAGAAATTTTGCATTTCAATCCCTCATTATCGTCAGTTGAGTAATAATTGTAATTAAAGTAAGAAAAGAAGTTCTTATTGAACTTCACCATGGCATATGCCGATTCTGCAGAATTTAACGTTCTCAGTAGAATGCAGTCTGCAAGCGACTCCAAGTAGAGTTCATCACCAAATCTGGCTAATGCGTGCACTGTTCTCCCTAAAACTGAAAGGAAAAAGAATAGTACTTGTAACTTTAGCAGATCCGAGTAGCCAACAGTTTGGTAAAATTTGTGTAACCTACCTTTTACATTTGGTCCAGGTACATGACATTTCATCTTGCAATTATTATTATTTTAGGTTGATACAATCTAGTCATCTTTATTCAAAATAAGTTAATTCCAATCCAAATTATTAAAAAACAAACAACAATATTATTCGCGCGTATTATTATTAGGTAGGTACCTTCCTAGACTACTCAGACTAGCTACAGCTAGGCTAGACGCATTGTCATATGCGATATGCATATATTGATTTTTTTTAGGGGAGTTCGTTCCCTGAAGGACCGGCTAAAGTCATAGACCATGCTGCCATGTCATTAGTTTCTTAATTTCATTAGTTCCTCCTTTGTTACTTCTCCTGTCTTGTTTCATGTATGATAATAGAAATGAGAAGTGAGAAATGATAGACCCCCAACTCCAACCCCTCGAGTATCTCAGTATAGATGTGGGGCTTTACTAAGTCCTCACGCAGACTTCTTGAGAGAATTTGAAAAGTAACGTTGCACTGTTTTGTTTCATTTGCCAACACTCATGCACACTCACGAACACTTAACGGTTAATAATCCACCATTATTTCACATTAATATTCGACATAACACAAATTTTAGAAAATAAAACAAAACCGCAGACATGACTCTTCACTTTCCCGCCAAGAAATCCTATTAAAGCTAGATAGATTTGACAGGTGTCAAACTGATATGTCTCGTGCTGAGACAGTACCTGTCGGTAGTTGTACTTTGTACTTATTGTTATTTATTAAATAATCAGTCAAATAACAGAGTACAACCAAAAACAGTAATAATTACACAATATTCAGTGGATAAAAAGTAGTTGTTTACAGACTTACACATAATCAAAATCAAATAAAAATTATTAGGTTAACATTATTAAAAGATCTTAACAGCAACAGTCCGCACAATAAATCACGACTATCGTTCATAACATCCAAAGATTCATGTTTTGCTGCGAGATCATTATTTAAAGTATAAGATCCCGTGAACGCCAAACCTAAGTAATTTTATAAAGCCTTTTTAACAACTGTTAACGTTTGATTAATTGTATATATTATACTAACGTCATAATATAAAAGTTAAATTTTCTATATTACTTGGGCAACGATAAGCGATTGGAAAAAACTCTTTTTTTTCCTGAGTAAATTCGCTGAATGCGATGAGCCCCGCGGGGGTGTGTACGGTTTGATGGTTTGACTGACCCACTAAAACCCAGAGTGGGTTTACCGCTTGGGCGGGATCTCATGGACTAAAAGTCGTGAATGATTTTTAGTTCTCGAGAGCCCAAGCGGGAGACGACGCCGAGACGGGTGCCTTTGGTTTTAGTGGCTCAGCCATACCATCCAGCCAACCCTACAAATCCCCGCGGAGTGGGGCCCAGCGGGATAATTTGTTCAGCAAATCCAGTAAAAAAAATTTCAACAAAAGTGTGGTGGAAAAAAAATATCCCTCTTTGTTTAAATAACACGAAAGCAAGCACCTAAGTGTAAACAATATTGCAGTACCATCGAAACTGTCTGACTGCTTGGGAAAAATCTTTAAATAGTTGCCCACAATCAATAAAATTTACTTTTTTACTATGCCGATGCCGTAATTTAAGGTGGCTTGTGAGGGGTTACCGCCTTACAAAATGTCTGGCAATAGATGATGTGAAATAAAATAGAAACACTTAACAAATATCGATATTATTGTTCAACACTAATCACATCAGTTTGACAGCTGTCATTTTAATCATGCATGACTGGATTCTCTCAAGAAGTCTGCGTGAGGCATTAGTAAAGCCCCACATCTTTACTGAGATACTCGAGGGGTTGGGGGGGTTTATTATTTCTCACCTCCCATTTCCATTATCATTCATCATCATCAATATTCTTTATTTATGTATTACCTAAGAAGATAGAACGAAAGAATAGAATTAAGAAACTAATGACATGGCAGCATTGTCTATGACCTTAGCCGGCTCCTCAAGGAACGAACTACACTTAAAAAAAAATCATGCATGACTGGACTTCTTGGCGGGAAAGTGAAGAGTGATGTCTGCGGTTTTGTTTTAATTTCTAAAATTTGTGTTATTTCGAATATTAATGTGAAATATATTGAAGGAGATGGTAAATCAAACTAGTACGACCTCATTGTTTGTATTAAATATATTATCGACTTTGTCAAATTGTGACAATGTCTTGTCAAAACGTTTCCTATAAAATAAATGTAGCGAACTTTCTATTGTTGTTATAAAAAGTCTGTTTTAATGTTAAATCCATCGGCTAATAGCTTCCTCTTAAATCTGCGCAATTCTATACAACTACAGGTTATGGTTTTGCTGCAATTTAGCTGAAAGATGGAGACTTCGACTTTCAAGTACAAAATTGCACCTCTAGTAGGCAAAATAAATTGGGAAACATGGAAGTACAAAATTCTTATCGTACTCAAGAGCATACCGCGCGCTCTCGATGTAATCGAAGGCAGACTTACCTCGGATGAAAAAAGTGAAGCCAGTGCAACTGCAGCATCCGCCGCTGCAGTATCTGAGTTCACAAAGGCTGACTCCAGTGCTCTTTTCTTCATCACCAACAACATGACCGACGAAATGCTACTCAAAGTGATGAGATTCACGTCCGCACGAAAAATATGGTTAGAGCTACATCGAATGTTCGACGGAACCAACGAAGACAAGACCTTCCAATTATGTATGAGTTTCTTTGGGTTGAAAAAGGATCCAGCTGATGACGCAGCAACTCATATGTCAAAAATTCCGGACCTTCTTCTTATCTGCAAGACTCTCGATACATTAGGGGACGAATACGTTCAATTTAAGAGTGGATGGTTGATGTGTCCTACGTCCGAGCGAACTATCGACAACCTGACCGACCGTCTGTGCGTTTTTGAAAGAAACTTGATGGTGTCTACCGTGCTACCAGATCAAGAGGCTTTAGCTACGACAAGCACACAGAATGGGGCTAAAAGAAAGAGTAAGGATGCAAAGATTAAGTGCAATTACTGTTTGGTGAAAGGTCATCGCGTGAGGGATTGCAAAAGATGGCTTCAAGATGGCAAACCTCCTAAGAACAAAAACCCGCCTTCCTCTTCGTCGTCTCAGAAACAGGAATCTCAAATAGCGGAAACGATGTACTTACAAATGGAAGTACAGACATCGGAACATGAAGTATCGTCGACTTCATCGAGCACAGTCAACTGGTACGTTGATAACGGCGCAACATGCCACGTCAGCAATCGCGGAGATCTATTTCAGACTTTCCAGTCATTCGACGAAATGCACACCGTCTCTACGGCTAATGGCATCGCATTGCAAGCCAAAGGCAAGGGGAATATCGTCATCAAATCGGAAGTACATGGAAAAGAATATGAGATCATCCTGAAGGACGTATGGTACGTGCCACAGATCACGAAGAACCTGTTCTCTGTCCTAGCTGCTCATGACTGCAACTCAAAAAGCAAGTTTGAGTCGACACCAACGAGCTGCACCATGTCGACGCGTGGTGAAGTGAAGCTGACAGGTGTACGCAGCATAAGCGGAGGCTTATACAAGCTGAACGTCAAGAGCGTCATTCAGAAAAGAAGTTTGGAAGTGAGTTTAATTCTTTCGAAGACTCAGTTGCAACACGAGCAATCGAAACCTGATCTACAGGATCAAGTACGTGCACCGCTGCTGCAACAAGACAGCAAATCTTTCGAATTCAACGAGGAAACTCCCGCCAATGGTGAACTGTCAAGACCACCGAGTACAACGTGGTATGATGCCGATCTAGGTGACTCATCTGAATCCGAAGATGATTCAACGGAACCTAGATATAATCTACGAGATAGAAGCACCATTCGTCCTCCACAGAAATTCAGAGATTGCTGTGCACTAACCGATGAAGACGCAGAACCCACTACGTTCAAAGAAGCTTTGAAGAGCCCGCATAAAGACGAGTGGATTAAAGCTATGCTGAAAGAGATAGATTCTTTGAAAGAGAACAATACGTGGTCCCTTCAAGAAATACCTCAAGATCGTAAAGCCATACCGTGCAAATGGATTTTTAAGATTAAGAGAAACCCCAATGGCTCTATCGACAAACATAAAGCGCGTTTAGTTGCGAAAGGATTCAAACAACGCAAAGGAATCGACTACGAGGAAACGTACAGTCCAGTAGCCAGATTTGCAACCATACGATCACTGCTGAGCATTGCTGCGAGTGAAAGAATGTACTTGACACAATTCGACGTGACTACAGCCTTTCTCTACGGTGAGCTCGAAGAAGAGCTGTACATGCAGCAACCTGAAGGTTTTCACGATGGCTCCACCCGTGTATGTCATCTGAACCGAAGCTTATACGGACTAAAGCAAGCGCCCCGCTGCTGGAATCATCGTTTCCACAAAGTACTTGTTGAACTTGAATTCACACAGAGTACTGCAGATCCATGTCTATACACAAAGAAAGTAGGAGGGAAAATGATATTACTTACTTTATATGTCGACGACGGATTAGTGGCTGCTTCAGACAAACAGCTTGCCGATGAATTTTTAGAGAGCCTGAAAAGAAAACTTAAAATTACGACAAAACCCGCGTCCTATTACTTAGGAATGGAGATAAATCAATGCAAAGACGGCATGATTGTAATCCATCAGGAAGCATACACCAAGAAGGTACTTGAACGCTTTAATATGGCTAACAGTAATTCTGTCTCAACGCCGATTGATGCCACAAAAAAATCGTCTGCGTCACAGTATAATGAAGAGAAAGAAAACGAGGAGATTACGTTCCCCTATCGCGAAGCCGTTGGTGCGTTAGCATACCTTATGGTCGCAACCCGTCCTGATATCGCATTCGCAGTCGGAATAGTATCACGCAACTTGGAGAAGCCGACCAGAAGTGACTGGAACAGAGTCAAACGAATACTTCGTTACCTCAAGGGAACTACGTCTCTAGGTATACATTACAAGCCGAAGAGCCTGAAACCAGAACTGGAAGGATACAGCGACGCTGATTATGGAGGTGATGCGACAACCGGAAGATCAACGACTGGTATCGTATGCCGATACGCTGGAGGTCCAGTGTCATGGGCGAGCAGAAGACAGACGTCAGTAGCACTGTCTACTACTGAAGCTGAACTTGTGGCCGCCAGTGAAGGAGCCAGAGAATTAGTGTGGCTTACGAGAATCTTCGAGGATTTAACGAAGAAGAAGAGTGTGCCGAATCTACACGTGGATAATGAAGCAGCAGTACGATTGGCACACAACCCCGAGTTTCATAAACGAACGAAGCATATACGCATCAGACATTTCTACGTCAGAGAACTTGTGTCCAAAGGAGCTATATTCGTTCAGAGGATTGGAACCAGAGACCAGGTCGCAGACATCCTGACCAAAGGATTGCCGAAGCCTACCTTTGTGAAGATGAGGTCTGCACTAGCATTGTTTTAGAGGGCGTATTGAAGGAGATGGTAAATCAACCTAGTACGACCTCATTGTTTGTATTAAATATATTATCGACTTTGTCAAATTGTGACAATGTCTTGTCAAAACGTTTCCTATAAAATAAATGTAGCGAACTTTCTATTGTTGTTATAAAAAGTCTGTTTTAATGTTAAATCCATCGGCTAATAGCTTCCTCTTAAATCTGCGCAATTCTATACAACTACAAAATAATGGTGGATTATTAACCGTTAAGTGTTCGTGAGTGTGCATGAGTGTTGGCAAATGAAACAAAACAGTGCAACGTCATTTTCCAAATTCTCTCAAGAAGTCTGCGTGAGGACTTAGTAAAGCCCCACATCTTTACTGAGATACTCGAGGGGTTGGGGGGGGGTTTATTGTTTCTCACTTCCCATTTCCATTATCATTCATCATCATCAATATTCTTTATTTATGTATTACCTAAGAAGATAGGACGAACGAATATAATTAAGAAACTAATGACATGGCAGTATCGTCTATGACTTTAGCCGGTTACTCAAGGAACGAACTACCTACACTTAAAAAAAAAATGAATTCGCCACCACTACCAGTCAGTGATAGCTACCACCAGCCACAGAGCACAGACCGCACAGACAGACAGACAGCCAGCCAGCCAGTCGCAGTGATTTGTTTTTGTTTGTGGTGATCACACTTATAATCACCTTTTCAGCCACAAACCGTATATTATTATATGTTCTGTGCCTCAGTGGCCACCAAGTGATTACTTGCTCAGTGGTGGCCACGAAGCCTCACGCACGAAGCACGAAGCTATTGTTGTTTACTTACAGCAGTATGGTGACACCTTTCACTGTGCCCGTGTGCCTAATTTAAGTCAAAGCGTGGTCAAAGCTGTTATTTTAGTCGAGGTGAAGTTTTAAATCATCATGTCAAATAAGGATTTAAGTGGTGAGTAGGTATCTACATAAATTCACTCTCATTATCTGTAAAATTCTGACTGTGTGTTGAATAACGTGATAAATTAAAATCGTATGTCTTGACCACCAAACCAATCCAATTTCAGGAAGGATTTCGTCTTGTTGACCCTAACTTTCTCTGACTTTAAATAAAAAAGGCGAATGTAATAAATTTAATTAGTACTTAAACACTTTCATGTGGCATGTGAATTTGGTAGGATATGACAAATGTAAAAAATCGCTTAAGTTAAACAAATATTACAATAACTAATTATTATTATAAATACGAAAGTGTTATAATTTAACTAGTGGAAACTTCCACTAGTTAAATTATAACACTTTCGTATTCACTTATTTATGGTAAATAATCAATTTATAAATGCTGTCAAAATTGAGGTAGGTACAACGTTACGTTGATAAAACATTATTTAACTAATGCTCAAGTTTTTATGAATGAGGGTAACATATACCATGTTGTAGGCAATGATATTATAAAACGTCATTGGTTGTAGGTAGATAAATATATCCGCATCTGTAAAAAATCATTTAGTAGACTTGATAAACTTAATTGCTCTGAAGTTTTAAAGCTTAAAGCATATATGGGCAACAACCGGCCATTGTTGTTGCCATTTTGAAAAAACCCAATTAAAAAATATTACATTATGTACTTATACTCACGGTGTGTGTGTGTGTGACAGTGACAGTGAGGCGGCAAACATCAAATCCTTTGTTGTTTGCCGCCTCATTCTGTGATAATCGCTGCAATTTTATCAAGGAGTGTATGTTAGAAGTTTGCAGTATTTTGTGTCCTGAAAAGAAAAATTAATTTGAAAAAATTAGTTTGTCAAGACGAACTGTTGTTCGACGTATAGAAATGATGGCTAATGATATAAAAACAACATTGACTGACCGTATGGCTGGTTTGGTATCAGAATTTTGAATGAAAAAGCAACAGAATTAAATGTGCAAAAAGATGATTTGATAGTCCTTCATTGCATTATCCACCAACAGAACTTGTGTTCTAAGTCCATTCGACTCCAGAATGTTTTGAATGTGGTAGTAAAAACGATCAACTTTATTCGATCCCGAAGGCTTAACCATCATCAGTTCAAGGCGTTTTTGGATGAAATATCAGCTGAATATAACGACGTAACATATTATTGTGAAGTCAGATGGCTGAGCAAAGGAAAAATGTTGAAACTGTTTTATGAGCTTAGAAATGATGACTTTATGAAAATAAAAGATAAACCACTATCTGAATTTAGTGACCAAAATGGATATGTGACTTAGCATTTCTGGTCGATCTTACAGGCTATTTGAATGATTTAAATTTGAAACTTCAAAAACAAGGACAGTTAGTAAATGATTTGTACAGCCATTTGAAAGTGTTTCAGAACAAACTACGCTTGTAAGAGTCATAGATGCTGTCTGGTAACAGTTACCATTTCAAAACGCTCTCTGTGTATGAAAATATTGCTTACGCTCAACATGCTGAAGAACTTAAGTTACTGTCGGAACAATTTTCGAATAGATTTAGCGACTTCAATGGAAGACTGTTTCAGTTTATTTGCTACTCCTACAAAATGTAATGTACAAAATGCTCCAATACACTTACAAATGGAGTTGATCGAGATTCAAGAAAACTCACTCCTAAAATCCAAATTGTGCGATTTCTACAAAAAATACCTAGAAGAAGACAATTTTCCGCAGCTTAGAAAATTCGCAAGAAGATTGATTTATGCGTTTGGCAGTACTTATAAATGCGAACAGTTCTTTTCATTGATGAAAGTTAATAAATCAACACATCGTACAAGACTGACTGACGATAATTTGGAAAATTCTTTACGTCTTTGTATCAGTGGAATTAATCCAAATATCGATGAATTAGTTTCCCAAATTCAAGCTCAAGTGTCTCATTGATTTCGATGTATTTCACTTTCGTAGTTTGTAACAATTGCAAATTTAACGATTTAATTATAATGTACCATTTTTTTAAATTTCATTTTGTTATTTTAATAAATTGTACTATAATAACATTGTCGTATTATTTCATGTCTAATATCTATCGCAAAAAATATTATCACTACTTTAAAATGCACTAAGTACTTTTAAACGCGGCCCGCGAACGTATTTGCACGCTAAAGTTTGGCCCTCAACATGTCAAAGGTTGCCCATACCTGGCTTAAAGCATTTTGTCTCACATGATAAGAATTAAATAAAACAATATCATTGAAAAAAACCAAATAATTTTGTTTGTAATTATTATAATAAATGCTGAATATTTCCTGATTCTAAAAATGTGTATGTTCTGTTTTTCAGATTAGATGTTTAATCTGCTAAAATAAGTTAAATTCTTGATACTTGATTGGTACATAACAGTTAAAGCAAAGCAAGCAATAAAGCTAGTACAAACAAATACATTTCACACAAATTAATAATAAAATATGAATACATCGTAAACTTATTATAAACATCCTACTGATGATCGGCTAAGGGCTCACCAAGTAGATAATCCCTCAAGTTTAACAGAAGATGTTAGGTTAGGGCTATACAGGCAGTCTAATAGCTGTGTTACTTAGATTCACCCGCCATTGTGCCGGCGAGCTTTAACACTAGCCACAACAGATTAACCACAACAAGGTTTATATTGTTTTAATGTAAATTACCTACCTCTTAACATGGTGGAACCACTAATTTTCTCCCCGTTTATAAACCTAGTTAAACTAACCAACATCCAATTCTTTTTCAAAAAAAAGAAAGATGATTCCACAATGTAGAGTCGCTTCCCCTTTAATAGGCACTAGACAACTGACCTAGCCCTAAAAGGGAAGGTAGGTATGTTAAGTAGGTTCTTACCATCTTGTGCTCTGATTGGTGTGTGTTAACTGCTGATGCAGCTGGGACTTAGGTGTCTTCCGAAGCACGGAGAAGTTCGAGATGATAAATAATTTTTGGTCACCCATCCAATGACCTGCCTTTGCGAAAGTTCAAGAAAGTTAAACTCAGCAAAGATAGACCAAGCGCGTTATCCACTGCGGCAACGAGATCCCCCCCAATTTTAAATGAAAAAATGATGATCACTGGTTTCTGTCGAACACAGTAGCTCGCCTATGTAGTTCTACATTTTGGTTCGGAAACAGGTTTTTTCGCATATACCTACCAACCTACAATTTATATAATTACTGTATGACATTATTGTTTTTACAGTTAGGTCGACACAGTATAAATTAAACATGTTCGTGAAGCGGTATGCAAAGAAAACAGGTAGTACCTACCTACTTAGCAATTCACAAAAAAAATCTCATACTTACATCCGGAATGGCTCTCTGGATTCATAATCTAAAATTCATAATCTAAATCCCGACACCTTGCCTCAAACATATCTTAAAAATTCAGATTGATCAGTAGTCTCGTGATTGAATGTCAGTAGTATCATTTGATGACTTACTATGTTTGCTGGGGAATAAAATCCGACAGAAAGACACACACATGAGAAGAGCCATTTCCGTTGGAGAAAGACTTACAATTAATTATTATTCATAGTCTGATTCCAGTGTGTGTGTGCCGCTCTATTAAAATGTATGGGAATACGCGCGTTATGAAAACATAATCTTAAATATTCCGATATTCTTACAGATCGATCTGAGAAATTCATAATCTAAAAAAATCTGAATGTGTGTGGAGCATACTGATATTGTATGGTATTCCGGTCTTTCTGAATTGAAGAGGCCGCAAACTGGTTTTATTAATCGCATTTTTCTTTGGCATTATTTCGGAAAACTTAAATTCACCAACATAGGTCCCATTGTATTTATGAAAAACTAGATTTTTTGTAAAATTACAACTAGAGTCCGGCCGCCAATATGCCTTACATTTTCAAAGATATAACTTTCAGAAATATCGATTTTTTTTAACGGCCGATAGCTAAATAAAATTAAACCTGTTTCCGGCCGACCCTGCCAAAACGGCCGATAACTAGTAATATTTTACTATTGACTAGTAATATTTAATAAATTGATTAATTATAATCATTTATATACTTAATTATCCCGTTATTTGTAATACATTTTATTTTTAGGTTAGGTTAGGTCGTGTTGCTGAACACAAATAAAGTCAGCCCAGACAAACCATTATTTATTGGATAATTGAGCTGGCGAAATGCGGAATTCCTACTGAGAAACTTAGCACAAACTGATTTGAATGCTATTAAATAGCTTGTTGTGATTTAATGAATTGTTTTACTTACATATTGATTCTGGCAGACACATTCCTAAACTAAAAAAGACGCATTTTCAAAGTTGAGTTTGGATTTATGTGTCAGAATAAACACTACTACTACTACTATTATCAACCTTATTCGCTCTTCAATAAGAGTAATTTTCTTCTTGTGAATTGTGTGGCCGATAACCGGTCCACAGCAGTCGATAACTAGTCTCAAGTGGCCGAGAACCGGTGTTTTTGCTATTTTGACGATTATATATTTTTTGTAAATTTCAGTTTCAAGATACGTCTAGACACGTTAAGTTTTATGATACTAGAGACTATTGTAGGTAAACATAAGAACTTTTTGCAAATTGTTGGTATTACTGTAATATAAGAAAAATTAACACTGAAGTCAACAAGTCGCTTAACCCATTCCCTGTCCCATGAACCACATATGGTACATAACAATTGAAAACCAATTGTTATAATTCTTGGACAGGGAACGAGTTAAGTGGCCGCAAACCGGTACCCGTTTACCCTACCTAATACCTAGGTAGGTCTTTTACAAAATAGAAGACCCTCTCACAGAATATTGGCGGCGTGAAACAATGGCACTCGTAGCTGTTGTGTTTCGTCCGGTGAGTGAAAGTACCGAAGGCCCATCTCTCACCCCTTCCCCCTCCCAATTCCTACTTCCTCCTCAAGATCCAACTCCTTCCTCAAGGCCGGCAACGCATCTGCGATTTCTTTGGTTTTGCTAGTGTCCTTGGGCGGCGGTGATTACTTTCCATCAGGTGACTCGCCTCTTGCTCGTTTGCCTCCTTTTAATATAATAATAAAATAAAATAGAAGAATGCCGTATTTATAAGAATACAAGAAATCGTTTTAGTGGGTAAGTATTGTTTGGTGACCGCGACAGACCAAATGTGACCACACTATTGTGATTGTGACCAATCTACTATGTATATAAGTACCAACTCTGTTTGGATCAGAATGACCGGTTGTAAACCCGAATCCTCAACTACTAAGGCACTGGCTTTCTTATCTCTAGCTGCCAGATAATGTGGTGGACCCGTTGGGAATCAAAGTAGAAACTTAATTTTTTTGAAAACAATAGAGTCGTGGACCTTTGGGAATAAGCCAACACAACAATGCTACAAACATTAATTTAATATGTAACTGCTAAAATCATATATATTTATATAAACCTTTATCACTTTATTAATTATGTTTGCATCTTAATTAACGTGTACATAGCTCCCAGACTTGATAAAGAACTCTTTGAATTTATTTTCATTTTTGAGGAACTCGAAGTTTTCAATTGTGACGTTGGTGACGTGCCAGGCCACGATCAGCTTGCAGGCGCCGTCTAGCTCCAGGCAGTACTCCAGAGGTATGGAGGAGGCCGCGTACCCTCGCGTAGGGTAGTATGTGTACTCTGCCAGTACTCTGAAACCGCACTTCGCCTCGTTGTCTTCTAAACTTCTTACAATACCTGTTAAGATTTTTTTTTCCTTTAATATATAGCTCTAGAAGATCATCAAGCTAGGTATATGAAAGACGAGAATAGATGGTGGCTATGGATTAGGTAATTCAAATTGTATTTTTAGACAAAACGACGAACTTTAAATTTTACAACCTCTGTTTTTGTGGCCCTCCGTTGCATATAATAAAAGCAATACATGATGTTCGCAAAATATCATATTTGCAAAACATCATATTCGCAAAACAACATATTCTCAAATCACCACATTCTTACAATATAATTTTCTTGAAAAATCATATTTGCAAAATAACATATTCGCAGGATACTTCATATAAAGTACAGTTAATGTCATAATGCTAATATAAATATTTATCAGGAAATACAACAATCAGATAACATGTAAGTAATAACAGTTTTTTTTATATCAACTTATTATCAAAATTATTATTATTAATAAAAAAATCTTTACCATGTCTTCACTAATTACTAATTTTATTATTAATTTTGTTTACTAATTTCTCCTTAGTTATTTCGAGTTAATATAAACCATTAGCCACTTGGTGTGCTTTAAAAAAATAAAAGATATCCATTCCCACCCTCATTCTAATAATTAGGATGCTGCACATAACCGTTTCAGGCTCAGTAGAATGCTAATCTTGTTGTTAGCACAATCGTCCACTATTCTCGTTATTTTTTTTATCAGGACAATGAATATAATTTCTTCTTAATTTTATATTTTTTAATTTGGCTTCTCTTTTTAATAACAGCACAAATTGGAGTATAGTATTTTTTGATGGAATTTTTGTATTAATCCGGCAATGCCATCCCTCGATTCCATTTGTCGTTCTATTCTTCTGATTATAGCAGCTTAACATGTCATTACTAGGGATCGCAATATCGGGCAGTTTTACCAATTTCGATATTTTCGATACTTATTAAAGATTTGCTAATATCGAACATTCGATATATTCGATACACACCATCAAAAACACCAAAAAATATATATTTTATAAATAATTTATTTAAAATTATTATAACTATGTACCTTTATAATTTGTATGAACTTTTAGCTTTTATCAAATACTATGACTTCTTATATTTTAATAGCACTATATTATCTCAACTAATTTTAAACTTTGCAATAAATCACGAAAAATAAACTTTAACATTAAACAAAAACAATATCTTTCTCAACTGAAAAACAAAACATTTATCAAAATATCAATCAACATTGAAATAACTTTTGCTTCATAAATTCTTAAGCAAAACATAAGTATTTATAAATCAACACAAATAATCAACACAACACATCACAGTATTCACAGTAACTTTGAGATCTTAGTAATTAACTATTATACTAGTAAAACAGACATACACTAAGGTGGGGCCCCGTGGGGCTAATGAGTAAAATAAAAGGAAGTTATTTACGGTTATTTAAAAAGTGTGACTTTAAAAATGACAGTGTATTCATTGTGTCATCGCTTAATAGCTTAATAATTAGTAGGAAAAATAAAAATTAGTTTTGATTAAAATAAATATCGATAATATCGAAAATTTCGATATCCAGGAATATAAAATCGATATTTCATTATATTGATTTGACTCCGATATTTCGATATTTTCGTTACTCGATATTTCGATATTCAAACCCTAGTCATTTATTACTATTGTTTTGCATCTATTGCTTATTGAAATAATCAAGGAATTTGTTGGTACTTGGTGGTGCCATTTCAACAATAATAAAAAAGGCCTCTGGTATCAACCTCAGAGGTAGCAAAGGTAAGAGTGTACAGTATTTTATGAATTGACGGTCTCTTTCTGATTCTACTTCTACTCCTAGACAGATTTAATATCTTATTAATTTTAAATACGGCGGGCATTACAAAAATGATAGTAGCAACCCTTAATTTTTACAGCCAGCCAGCTGGTGTGCATTTCAAAAGAGGTAAAATAGGAGGCATAAAAACTGTTTTTATCACAAGTGTACTTTTTGATAAGAAAATTTAGTTAATCACGAATATTTTATTAACGATGGACTTCTTGGCGGGAAAGTGAAGAGTCATGTCTGCGGTTTTGTTTTATTTTCAAAAAATTGTGTTATGTCGAATATTAATGTGAAATAATAGTGGATTATTAACTGTTAAGTCTTCCTAAGTGTGCATGAGTGTTGGCAAATGAAACAAAACAGTGCAACTTTACTTTTCAAATTCTCTCAAGAAGTCTGCCGAGGAATTAGTAAAGCCCCACATCTTTACTGAGATACTCGAGGGGTTGGGTGGTATATCATTTCTCACTTCTCGTTTTTATTATCATTCATCATCATTCATCATCATACTGACTGGAAGGAAATATTGTATATTTATGTATTACTTGTAAGAAAAATTACTTTGACACTGGCTAAATGTGCTAATCGCACGAAGCCATCAACTAAAAGAAAGAAAAATTAACGATGCGAATATGTTGTTTTGCGAATATGTTTTGCAAATATGATATTTTGCGAACATCATGTTTTGCTTTTATGATATGCAGCAACGGAGGGAAATCATTTGCTGTCGGTTTTAGATACTGTTTGGAATTCTTTACAAAGATCATACCTATTTAGATACTTACTTGCTTGAGGAACCAAAAGTTTCTCGCAACCTATAAAACCAGTTATGTTGTAACTACAGGCGGCCAACAAATATTTACATCTTAAATAGAATCAGAAAAAATCTTTATTTGGTACGATACACATAACATGTATAAATTACTAAAAAGGTCACGTAGGTACACATTCATACTTTTTACGTGTGTTGCATAAACTTTTTATAGTTTTAAAGAAATTAGTAATTACTTACCTATAAAAAATATAGCTACTTAGATCTATACATAAATTCTCTTTGCATGTAACAAGGTTCGCGTCTTTGTAACGTTTCTATAAATAAGCACTTTATCATCTCGACAAAGAAACCGGTACAGCCCTAATTATAGATGGATAGGTAGGTAGGCACTTAGCGAACGCATCAATTATTAACGTTTGATGGTGAAAAACGATAGATAGGTAACATACCATTTTGACAAGTTTCGTTTATGACATGCCGTGGAACGCTCATATAACGCTCCAGAGAGGTGTTGAAAGTGTTCTTCAGGCAAAGGAAGTCGTCCTCGGAGTATTCCAGGCGCCTTATTGTCGGCACCGTTTCGTATTTGATCATAGAGTTGAAAACGCAGGGGTCGCGTTGAGTTGATATCTGAAAATGTTGCTACGAGTTAAGCCGAGCTATAGTTGCCAAAAACTAAGAACCTACCTATAAATAAAAGATGTCTTCCAATTGTGAGCTCATGGGGAACCGAACGGTCCCAAGAATGCTGGCAACATTACCCCTCTGGATTGCCAAGCTAATAGGTTTAGGTACCTACCTACTACAGAATATTTTATACTGTGCTAATAGGTACGCTAGCAGAGGTAAGTAACTGCCAGCCTTCTGGTCACCGGAGGAGGCCTCAATAAGGCCAGCACTCAACTCTTTTACAAGCTGCCTTGCCTTGCCTTGCCTCCGGCCCACATGGACCCAATGTCACCACCGAAAACAGAACAAATAACAAATTCGACCGACGACGTTTGCTTTCGTAGGTAGGTATTTGTGCCATTTGCGATTTTCAGCGCTTACCGCAGAAAAAAATAAAAAGGTAGGTACGTTTGCATATTACAGCTATCAGTACGATAATCTTCTCAATCAATGTATAGGTACGTACATTTCTGTTTGTGTGTCTTTATTTACTTTAACCACAGATTATGCTTTAACTCCAATCATCGGACATGACCTATCACATTTTGATAATATTGACTTGTTTATTTTAATGTTATTGATAAAAAAAATAAGTAGCTAATTATGTACCTACGATTCGACGAAATTATCAAGTTTTATCTTGATATGGTATATGTATATTTATTGTAGGTAGTAGGTAGGTACTTAATCGTATTACGTGCACGGTTAATATATCTGCTTAGCATGACGTGTTTTCATAGTTACTACACTAGGTTATACTGAACACACACAATATACTTACAAACAATATACAATCATAAAATTACCGTAAAAACAAACATAATTTTAGGGCACAGTACTAAACTATGAAAATATACAAAATGTGTATATCAAAAGTGTCGTTGCTCAGCCCCTCGCCCGATCATCTAGATACCACTACACATTCACAGAATACACGACACCTGCAAGGAAAAACATAGTAACTCAAATTTTGGTAATTTTGAGTTATAGTCATAATCTAAGCAATAGTATGACCGTAACTCAAATGCACCTAAAAATGAGTTACGGTCTTTTTCCTTGCAGGTGTCGTAAAACATGCACACTAGTTTAGGGTAGACTCCGTACTCGTAGAACAAGGGTACGACGAGCCGGTTCACACGCTCTATACCAGGTACAGATATGTACCTGGGCGCATCTCCCCACCACCACGGCCCGGTCAACCCGAGCTGAGGTCCGAGCCTTTAGTAGAGGCGCCCTCGGGTTATTCCGCTCCCCGATTCGAGTGCGTGATGCCGTCCCCTCTAGAAAACCTTCAAAGGTGATTGGTTTCACACATCTTGAGGAACCCTTTAAGTTTCTCACCGCCCACAAAAAAGCCCGGTAAACCTAAAAATGCCGTTTGAGGCTATCAGCAAACTCCAAAAAAAAAAAAATTGATGCTCAGCGTTGTATTCACCCGCAAAGCAATTAAATCACAAATGTTCAGGATATTTTTTATGATTACTTCATTATTATTATTTTTAGGGTTTCCGACCCTTATAAGGAAAAAAACGGAACCCTTATAGGATCACTTTTTGATATACAACATTTACCTAACAAAAAGGTGTGGTCAAAAAGAAAAATCCAAAGTGTATCCGATCTAGATCTTGTATACAGAGTTACTAAAACATAACTTTGTTATGCCATTTTTAATTAAACATTTCTATTATGAATTTGCGACGTCCGTCGCATCAAAATAAACAAGTCACAAGCAGCCCTAGTGGTTTAGTAACCTCTGTGTACTAACATTTATGACCATTGCTGCTTGCGTATGCGCGCCTGAGCCTGACGCGTATCACTTCACAAATATAAATATTTCATTAACCATTGCATGACAAGTAAATTCAATAATTATGTCTTAACAACACATACAAGTTCTAGATGGGATAGATACACTTTGGATCTTTACATTTTGACCTTTTTGTTACACGTTGTATATTTCTTGTGCAGTCCCACTGCGGGACACACTTCCGCATGACTCCCTTCTCTTCGTCCACCATTACCTACCTATAATATTGGTTCCATGCAGTTTAGGTGCCAATTTTTTGTCATCAGTTACGTTACCTACGTTACGTCATCTCCTTCTGGTAATGTCGCGTTGTCTTTTCCATTATTGTAAATATTTTCTTTTGATATAATGTTCCATTTTCAATAACTAACCTCCGATCTAGTTGTGTTCTATTGTACGTAGGTACTATTAGTTCTTCTGTGCCTATGGCAGATATATCTGCAGGTTACCTTAGCTCGCCTCCCTCGCCGAGCAAATTCGAGAGCGAAAACTGCACCCATAGTCCACTATCACCAGCGCAGTATCCACCCGGATACTGCAGGTACTATTTCGTTGCACTTGTACGCCAGAGAAGCTTGATGGCGCAGTAATAGTTAACGCGTCCGGTGTGCGATTGCTAAGGTTCAGCAACTTTCGGTACCGAAAGACCGGTCGGTCCCATGTTTTGGGAGACACGTAAAGCCATTGGTCTCGGCTGCATTAGCAGAGGGTACTACCAATTCGCACTGGGCCTGCGTAGTGGTTTATGGCCCGTTCTTGCTTTCCATCCAGAAGATAGGCTCGTGCCCTTGCAGTAGGGACATACAATGAGCTGATGATGATGACTCCAGATGCCGTCTGGTGTCGTTTATACACAAGATGACCAACCCAGTCACATCAAAGACATAGCTCACACGCTTGACCAATACAATTAATCGAGTTAGCAATATTACTTTGTGTCCAATCCGCTTAAGTGTTGAGAAAAATTGGCTTGGGACGAATGGCACTAGTCCGCTGAAATCCAAAATTTTTATTTATTATTCGATCAAATTCGATCAAGTCAGAATTCAATGCCATACAATTTGTCGTTCGTGTATAGGTATGGGATCGAATTTTGTATAAAACTTACCCACACCACACAAATGCCGCCACTTAAATGCTGACCCAACCTATCAACATTACTGACACAGCGGACATGCGTGACCTACACCACAAAAAGGAGACTCAAGGTAAGCTTCATACAAAGGCGCTCGAGCAACGCACACATAGACAACTTCTCACAGACTCTGAATCTCCCAACAGCTGCGCTCGGACTGGTTCGAGATGGTCCGAAATGAGCGCGGTATGTATGCGAGCTTACCCTCTGAGTCTTCTTACTTTGTACAAGTTAAATGCAGTTGTCAACATTACCTCATGTCCAATGCACCTTGGTGTAGAAATATCCACGCCGAACTGGTTCGAGAATGATGCCCGCCCGGGGAACTGCACCGTTCCGCTGCACTGGCTCCAGACGCCGTCCCGCACCATATACTCGCGCTGCGGTCGACCCATCGTCGTCACTGACACCGCTGACACGCCTGACCTACACGTGACAATAAATTAAGGTCAATACTGGCCATAGTCCGTAGTTAACACTCTCACAGACAGAACATGTTTGAATATTTCATTGGTTTTCAATCTTGTCTCAATCACATAAAGTTCAAAATGTGGTGGGATATTCCCACCACACCTGCCGTCATACATCACGTCTCCCTGACTGAAAGGGTTAAATATAATGTAAAGATGCTTATTTAAGTGTATCAGTCGGCAGAGTTTTTGATTAGCTCCTAGGGTTCCGTTCGTCCCTATACCTAATTACGACTAATTAGGTATACGACTATTACGTCGAGTGCCCCACTTCTATACGACCAACGAGTAATGGTAAAACTACTATAAAACATTGAAATGACCGAAAGTTGGGTTATTTCTTTATTATATAACCATTTTGCTGGTTTGGTAATATGTTACGTTCTACCTTTCCTAATATGGTTAATAATAATATGGCAGAGATTCCCAAAGTGGTCGATATCCACCCCTTGGGGTCAAAATCGGTTTCCCAGGGGTCATAAACGAAAACTGATTTTGAGGGTCGACGAGGTCTAAAATAATTGACCCCTATTAATTCACACAAGTTCTTATTTGATTTTTTAAGTAATTTGGCTAATATATATGGCTACATTTGGCTAAATTAATAATAGTCTGAGGTATCAGTTCATTCTGGAAAAGGGGTCTCTTGCCCAAAATAGTTTGAGAATTCCTGGTTTAAAGTAACTGACCTTCCATTTACGATAGCGTCTTTGAGCAGGTTTTCCCGTGTCGACACTTCGATGATCTGCAATTTAAGTGTGTTTGCCAGAATCTTGGCATTCTGCAGCGTTGTCTCCAGCGACATCCTGAGGCTGACGGGGGGCACGTTGTTTCTAGGATACAGTTGCATCACTTGGCTAGGAGTGGTCCCTGTGAAGTCCTGTGCTTGTGCCACTCTAAGTGCATCTTCCTCGAAAGCGTAGTCTGGAAAGTTTTCGTTGTTCTTGCGTGTCTGAGTTCCTTTGCTGTAAATTTGTAGTTTGTTAATAATCTGGAAAATCTTTGAGCTTTGTTGATTGTGTCAAAATTTTAAGTAGGTATAGGTAGATGTAACTTACATCTGTTCTTTTATTGGAGTCATCCATTCTGAAATCTGTAGGGCAATTAAAATAATTCTTTAAAAAAATAAGTATTTTGTTACAATACATCTATACTACATTTTCTATAACGATCTATAACATTCTAAGTTTCTAACACGATGTAAAACTGTCCAATGTTTTGTTAATTTAACAATAGACACAGAGTAATTTGATTAACCACTGTGTCAACGCACCATCTCTGTATCCTATTAAAAACGTTTATTAAATGTATGATTGGAAAGAAGTTATACAACTCTACCATAAGAATACTTATGAAATCAGATAAGTGTTAATAAAATTAAATTTTACCCAACTACACGAACACAAATGTAAAATGTACAGGAAAAATGTAATTTCACCACCTAACATGTTGGGTGCTTGTGGTGGTGTCTGTAATGTTCTGAATTTGCCATTTGTTTCTCGAAATGTTTACAATTTGACTGATAAGGATATCCAAATCACGATTGTTCCAATCCATTGTTTTGAGCCCAGGCAAATGAGAAATTGAGAACCCATGCAGGTGTATCGAATGAAACAAAGAAGGACAAAGAAACCATAATTCAAAGAGTGAGATAAAATGTTTATTTTATTGTTATCAATTACAATTATAGGAAATATTCTCATACAATAGTCAACTTGAATTATTTATAACATTATATTATTCCATAGTAAGAAATATAAAAATATTTGTAAGGTCAGTACTATTACTTCTTCTGTGATAGATAAAGCAAGAGATATATAAACTAGACTAGACTAGAGTCAACAAAATTCTATATTTGGTCTGTGGTCAAAATTATTGTCACCATAAATGTAGTTAGAGCATAGAATCAAACTACAAATATATACTTAATGGATAATCAATATATTATTATATTGATCATTTTCCAACCAATATATAAAAAAAACAATGAATATACAGCATTCATTGTTTTTCGAAATTATTGTTCGTTTGTTTTAGGAGCTAGTTAATAATATACCAATACTTATAAACTTTATTTAAGATACTACAAAATGTTACTCAAATCAAGACCGTTTTTTGTTCTAGTGGAGGAATTCGTGGAAAGTCTGCTATCGAAGGAGGCGGAGGAACAACCTTCGGACAATGGTTCCCCCGAACAGTTAGAAATGAAATTGCCAGAGGACTTCGATGAGAAACTATTTAACCAGTAAGTGACATTGTCTCAAATTGGTATTAAGTCCTATCAACAGTAAGGTAACTCGTTCAAAATGTAAACTTTATATGATTTGGATATGTGACCGGTTGTTTAAAGTCATTAAGCAACCAGTAAAAATAGTAAAACTGTTCGTGGTTTGGAAGTGCTGGTATTACAGTTGCTATTCATGTTTTGGCATCGGTCTTTAACACATATTCAAATATTATATTGTTTTGTTGCCCAACGAAAAATCGTGGCTCTTTAAACTAATTGCTTTAAATCTCACTTGATGGTTAGTGACATTCTGCGAAAGTGACATTCCGCGAAAGTGACGTTCTGTGAAAATGACCTACTGCGTAAATGACATTCTGGGAAATAGACCAAATTTTTTGCAGTGTCATTTTGCGAAAGTGACATTCTGCCTCAAGACCACGATAAGACAAAAGATAAAAGTTCACTTAATGGTTGAATGACACAAATGGTGGTTCAATACCCAAAGTCAAGTTTTAGATATTCGGTCTGGGAGAAGGTTACACTATTGACGTGAACAAGCATATTAGCTCTCTGGGTTGCTTAACACTAAGGGCCTCACTAATAAACTTTCTTACGTTTATTTATTAATTAATAATGTGTTGATAAAAATAAACAAAGTGAAAAAACGTTTAGTTTACTGAAAACTTTAAAGTTAATAAATCCAGAACTTACAAATATGGAAAGCTAACTGGTATACCATTAATATCTGATCGTAAATGATCGTAATGAGCATAATTGAAATAATAATTAAAGCAAAAAAAACCATTACTTAAGTTAACCAAACCATTACTAAAAACTAAAGACCTATAAATAAAAGATGTCCTCCAACTGTGGGCTCATGGGAACGGTCCCAAGGATGCTGGCAACATTGAAAGCTAACTTATTCATAAAATATTAATATATTTTACAATAGATGAGTTGGTATTTGGGAAGTCTCTAGGAAATCAATAAGAAAGTCAATTACTCGATTTTTTTAGACAGGAGGTATTAGCACTTTACCGTCTATATGTTATGGACCAAGTAATAAATTGGGGCATTTTTCATAATGCTTCGCTCGCACGGCTCGCGCTTTGTTTTGGTCACTCATCTATCCTAACCTAACCAGCCCTCACCTTTCTGTTCTGAGACGGGAGGCTGCGCCCCTCGAGCCCCTCTAGTGGAGGGCTGCGCCCCATGCTCTCCGTTCGTCTTGACCAAAACCTAGTTTTAATTACTCTGCCCCATAGGTGATAAACATTATAAATAATGCCCGGGTAATTTGATTATTTCAATAGTTGTAATCACACTGCCTTCTCATATTGGGCATTATTCAAACTGCGCGGGCATTTTGTGTTTGTATTTTAAGTGATTAATAACTTGGTCCATAACATATATAATGCAATCTTTTAATTGAATAAAGATTTATTTCATTTCTCTTGTATTTTTGCGCAGAGGCCGCGCCTTTTTCTGGGAGCACAGTTACTCGCTGGCGACGTCCATGATGCTGGGACTGGTGGCCGTGCTCGCGGTGCCCTCCATCCTCAAGATCCTGGTCAGCACGCGCAAATCCAACTCAGTGTACACCGCGTACAGGCGATACCTGTCCACCCTGTTACACACCATGACATGGTTCGAGCACGAACTCAAACCTGGAAGCACGTAAATATGTTTAGTTTACAATAATAATTAGTAATTTAATGCAAAGTCATTATTTAAAAAAATATTTTCTGATAACGAAAGAAATAAAGAATGACATGTTTAAAAAAAGGGAAGAAGATTTTATGGTGAAATCGTTATATTTAAAGTAATATTTATAATAACCCCTCCTTCTGACGCAGTCGGGTAAAAATGAATAATTAATTCGATATATAGATTTTTCAATAAAATTAAAGAACGTGTTTTTGCATTTTTTGAAAAACCTCCTATAAAGAGGTGAAATAAGGGTGGAAAGATTGTGTGGAAATCTGTCATTCCTTAAATTTCGGTATTTGGCCTGGTTAGAAATTATTAAGTGTTTCAGGATTTTTGGAAAATGATCCCTTAAGTAGGGCATGACAATTTGTACAGGAGGTTCCAAAACCAACTTATACAAAATTACTTATACGGAGTGATCTATTACGTTGTTTTGCATTAGAAACTTTTAACTTATTCTAGCTCACATAGATGGGCTTTTTTTTTTTTGATAAAAAACGAAAATTTTAATTTTGAAATAACGTAATATGTTACGAATACACACAAGTCGTGTAGCCCAAGTGAGCAAAGCCGCGAACAAAAGCTAGTTATTGATATAAGCCTTCACTTTAAACGCTCTCGCAGCTAGGAATGATCTTATGAGTCAGAAGAAAATGCTGCTAAATCCGAAAAAGCTTAACTGATATATTTTTTGTATTCTTCAAATTAACTTCTACTTTGAGCGTTTAACTTAAAAAACGTAAAAGTTGTTTCATTTCAACGTTTAACTTAAATTGTAACTACTTACCATCACCAATAATAATATATCCAACCGAACAGATCCTGGAAATCTCTATACACGGTGCGTTCCCGACACCTGAAAGCGGCGATGTCTGCAAAAGTGAAAGGCTTGGGCGTGGTTTCGCAGCGGGACATTGCGCTCACGCAGTTCGGCTTCATCGGCTTCTCGATGCTCAAGCCGGACAAATTCGGCGTGCGGCAGCTGCGCGACGGCGACTGGGACGCCTACGCGTACGTGTGGCGGGTCATTGGGTACATGATCGGCTTGGAAGACAGGTTAGGGCACTTTTCTCCCCTTTTATGACATTAGTTTATAACTAGCGGTGATCGGTTTGAAAGATAAGTAAGGACACTGTTCACCTCTTTGATTTATATAATTTTTAACTAGCCTCCTTTCCACTTTGTCCGTCTACTAGACATTCGTATCCTGTGATGGTGTTATTAAACTCTGATACCTTCGCGCGCGTGCGCATATCAACTTTCGCAAAGTTTCATAGCAGCATGAATGGTAAAAGAACGCATCCTGGTAATCCCTGGAGTCACGAACAAAAATATGTAAACAACTGTTACACTTAACTCAATGGAATGAGCCGGATAAGTTTGGCGTGTTGACTGATCAGTCGCTGCTTGTTTTGTGACATATTGTCCGCGTGAACATACTATCCCGTAATAGTGTTACCAACTCGTAAACATTCACGGGCGTGCGCGTAATTTTTTGGTCCTACGAGCCAAATATTATATATTTTTTTATCTCTGCATTAGTGTTTTTTTTTTATGTTACGACAAAAGTTTCTTTGATATACATATCATATCATACCTTTGTATACAGGATCTATGTAACTAAGCTACCGTCTCATCCAGGTACAACATTTGCCGAGCGTCCGCGGAAGAGACGCGCCAGGTGTGCCAGTTGCTCCAAGAGCGTGTGTTCACGCCGTGTCTAGAGAACGTGCCCGAGTACTTCGAGCACGCGGCGCGCGTCATGCTCGATGGTATTCTATACACCGTGCTAATATATTTTAAATTGATTATTACCTGTGAGACTCTTTTGGTCTGGAATATTAAATAATAATAAAATCGGCCGATGCAAATGCCGAATATTTGAAAAGGGTACCATAGAATACCCTATGTTATCTCGTTTGTGTTAAACCGCCTAATTTATTATGAACCCCGAAGGTGTTATAGTGTGCTTACAATTACCTTCAACAACTTTAACTACGAGTAAGTGAAAGTATAGAAATACTTATTAAGCTACTGGTATGACATGCATTGGCATACGAGGTAGCGCGCAGCGATTACGGCAACGGTAACGATAACGTTAGCTAATTATATTAAAATATAAGTTGTATGTGTTTGCTCGTATAGTAGGTATTAGTTCTTTCCATCCGATTGAAGGTTGTCGCTCTAAAAACCGCCAAATTGTACCTGATTTTAATTATTTCATGTATGTCCATTGTTGTTATGTTGCAATAAAATAATTTTCTATCTCTCTTTATTAAATAGAAGTAAGTTTACGTAAAATCCTCAGTTTAGATAAGCAATTGTTATACCGATACCGTCCTCAGGCATGTGGTCGGTGAACCCCACCGTGGACACGGACGCCATGTTATTCTTAACGCGGCACCTGGCTGACGTGCCCGGCTACGTGTACACGGAGAGCGAACGGCTGCGCTTCCAGCACCGACTGCGGGAACAGCTGCGTGGGAAACCGGCGGGCGAGGGTGAGTGTACTGCACGCAGCTCTTTACTTTATGGCTGGTTATGTATAAACATACCATAGGAGAGCGGCTGCGCTTCCAGCAGCAGCTGCGTGAACAGATGCGAGGGAAACCGGCTGGCGAGGGTGAATGTACTGGATGCAGCTCTTTACTTTATGGCTGATTATGTGTAAGCCATAGGAGAGCGGCTGCGCTTTCAGCAGCGCCTGCGGGAACAGATACGAGGGAAACCGGCTGGCGAGGGTGAGTGTACTGGATGTAGCTCTTTACTTTATGGCTGGTTATGTGTAAACAAACCTTAGGAGAGCGGCTGCGTTTCCAGCAGCGGCTGCGGGAACAGCTACGTAGGAAACTGGCGGGTAAAGGTGAGTGTACTAGATGCAGTTCATCGCTGACGTACCTGGTTACACTTAGCCAGGCGTCAACTTAAGACGAACGACAAACAGCTATGTACAACCTGGCGAGTAAGGGTGAGTGTACTGGACGTGGCTCTTCGCTGATGTGCTCCTGATAGCTCTGTGGCAACCCGGATGGGTGTAGGGTGTAGCTAACTGGACGTGTTCCATACTGCAGAGTGTGAACTCGGCATTTCGCGGACATGGTTGGCAGGAGAGCGGCTTCCAATAGCAGATGTGTGATCAGTTCCCTGGGAATTTAGAAGGATGAAGGTGGAGGGCGAAGAAGACTTATAGATGCGTACTATATTTAGGAGTGGGGACGTGGTACTTTGTACGTGCCTGGCTACGTGTGCGCGGAGGGCGAACGGCTGCGCTTCTAGCAGAGACTGCGGGAACAGCTGCGGGGCATACCGGCGGGCGAGGGTGAATGTACTGGATGCAGCTCTTAGCTGGATGGATATCTATATGTTAACCGAAGGAACAGCTACGGTGGGTGAAAGTGAGGATACTGGACGCATCTCCTGGTCGACGTGCCCGGCTATGTGTACACGGAGGGCGAACGGCTACGCTTCCACCAGCGATTGCGGGAACAGCTGCGTGGGAAACCGGCGGGAGAGGGTGAGTGTACTGGACGCAGCTCTGGCTGGTTATGTGTAAACCATAGAAGAGCGGCTGCGCTTCCAGCAGCAGCTGCAGCAATAGCTCTGTGGTAACCCGGAGGGTGTGGTGCTGGACGCGTTCCATGTTGTGGAGTGAACGCGGCATTTCGCGGACGTGGCTGGCTACGTACACAGGGGCGAGCGGCTGCGCTTCCATGCAGCAGCGGGAAATGCGGGAATAGCTGCGTGATCACCGTATACCACGTTGCACACATAACCTGTAATTCTATTATCGCCGCTTTTTGCCTCGTTTCTTCCATCTTAATTGTATTTGTCAACAGGTGTGGATTCATCGTTGCTGATATCCAAGCCCGCATTAGACGGTCTCCCGGCCCTGCCCCCTCGTCTGCACCACCTACGCGACTACGACCGACTGGAAACGGTGCCGTTCTACAAGCAACTCGGCTTCCAAGCAAAGAACAAACTAGCCTTTAACTACATACAATCAACTGTATACACCACGTTTTTAGGTCGCATTTACTTCAACTGGAACTATCTGTTCAGTGTTTTCCTCATGAAATACTTTCCGTATTTAGCTTTTTTCAGATTCGGCGTGAAAGAGTCGCTTGTTAACATTTTCAATGATGATCCCACAGACGATACGCCACTGATACCCAACTCTGAGTATTACAATAAGAAATCAATTGGTTCCGAAAATGAGCCATGGTATAAGAAATTGCTTGCAATTGTCTGGTGACATAATTAATATAAATAAGAAAAAAGCTCAACATTATCTGTAAATCGCTTATTTATAAACCTTCATAACACAATACTCATTATACATAGAAAATGTATTTGGCTCAATAGGTTTTATGCAAAGTAATCGTAACTCTAATTAGGACAAATGATTATCATGACCATTTTAAATGGTTTTAGTGCGGTCTACACGACACAGGGTACCTATTTAAGTTTAGTTTTTCGTTTATTTGACAATATTTACGGATGTAAATAGATGCTTTTAGTCAGTTACACTAAAATCACTGAGTAACTCCACAAAAATTTGCTCTTAATAATCACAATGCAAAGTTACAATTACACGGTTCTATGGCTTTGTTAAAGCTATCTTTTTATTTTTATTATTATCTTTAACAGCCATAATTTTATATGGGTTAAGCGGTATATAAATAGTTATATAATGAAACTTTGTAAATTAGTGCCTTAATAAATTTACAAACTGTTATATTTTTAGCTGTAGTACACTTTAGCGATGTAAATTGTCATTGTAGGTTATCGAAATTTCTTTGGAGAGCTTAAATCCATTCCGTACTGTATGACGGGTTGTTTGTTGCTCTATTTATTGTTATTGACACAAGATATTAAATATTTAATATTATGCTTTTTAATAAGGTAAGGATAAATATTAACTATTGGACTAATATTTATATTCTTTTGTATAATTGTCTTTTTAATTGAATCTATTATAAATGAGATGTTAAGTTAATAAATGCAGCCCAGGTCTTATCTAGCTTGTTTAAGCGATCTTCAATGTACTCACGTGTCTTGCGACTCGCTGAGTCCTTCCCGAAGTTACGTTCGATCTGCTTGATCGACTCCAGGATGTCTCCTTGGCACTGAATGAGTTTATCCATGCTGCTGCTATATGTTATAATTGTTAGATCTTATTTGATAACAAGATACTTAGATTCAGGAACTGCTGCTCTTAGTTGTATGTACGCCAATCTCGAACACACTTTGTTTCACAATGAAAGTACGTTAAATAAAAGTTGGAAATGTATTTATAGTTCACTGTATGTGAAAATTGTAACTGTATGTCACAAAGTAATATTACTAATTGTAACTGTATGTCACAAAGTAATATTACTGTAGGTATGTAAAAGTTCACTGTTTGTGAGAGAAAAATATGACTGTTTGTCACTATTTCGATAGTCACTGGTAAAATTAACAGCACAAACGCGACGCGAACGCGATGTCCTGTTTCCTCGAAGGACCAAAAACTGTAAGTGGTACAGTTATATCGATAGGGATAGGGAAACGTAGAAATCACCAAACCCAATGAGCGCTGTTTTGACACTGATTTATTACAATAAAAATATACTTAACATGTTTTTGTAGGTCAGAGAGCGCTGACGTGAAAATGCTTATACGACCTAATTAGACCTAGAAACACATTGTACTTTGCTCTGTACAATTTATATAAGTCCTGAATTTTATACAATTTATTTTTTACATATTTTGTTTTATATGAAATGAATTGAATCCGAGTATATTTGTTTTTTTTTTGTGTTATAAATACCTTTACGATTTTGTATTATATAGGATACATATTATACATATTCCAAACATTCTCCTACTATTAACCGCCTCTGTGGTCAAGTGGTTAAGACCACCGGTTTAGAACCAGAGGTTCCGGGTTCGTTTCCCAGGATTGTTTGTGTACTCGCGGTTTGGTTGGTGGTAGGACTTATATGTCCGCCTGGTTAGCTACCACCGTCTTATCTAAATACGTCGCCATAACATCAATGTTTGTAGCATTGTTATGTACCGGCAGCTGGAGAAAAGATAGCCATTAATTGAGGAGATGAAGGCACTGCTTACCCGTATGATATAAAAAATTACTTACAAACAGTTAAACAATTGTTAAATACAAAACGTGATCAAATGGTAAATTAAACTCGCACTTACATTGAGTGCTTAGTGCGAGTTTTGTTTACTATCCGTATTCATTCGATTACGTTTACGAAAACGAAAATTAGTATGGCATTGAAGCAAAGCGCCTCTCGGCGACAAACGAGGACGAGTTAAAATTTTGTCATTCAAATTCTCGTTGTCGTTAACGTAATCGAATGCCAAAAATAACTCTCACTAGACCCTCGGATGTGTTTTACACCAGAGTGCCAAGCAGTGAATAGTTATTTGTTATGCAAGGCTGAAGATTTGTTGTTTCGCGCGAGTGCTTGTATTGAAACCCGAGCAAGCGAAGGATTCAAGAATCCCGAGTGTAGCGAGGGTTTCAAGACACGAGACGCAAAACAACTTTGCTGCCGAGCAAAAGACACAACTTTTCACCTCACTACTGCGAGAAGAAAAGTTAGAGGGTCTACTAACAAGTTCTAAATTCGTATAATACTGTCTCTGTTACACACCTATTAGTGTGAGCGGGACGGCACAATACGAAGTTCGAATTTCTTATTTCGCAGTATAAGAATAGTGAGCACCATAGTGTTCATAGTCACGTTCTAAATTCAAAAACCTTTCCACCCAAGCGGGGAAAAAGCGCTTTTCCATCCAGATTTTGAAGGAGGAAGTAAGCCTTTTCGAGCAAGTGAGGTGAAAAGGTAATTTACTATTAGGCGCTTTGCAAACGGCGCGGGGCGGGGCAGTCTTTTTGACCGCGAAGCAATAAAGACCGGAGGACCGCCGAGCACCAGCGGCGGCAGGTAATTTTTGCCCTGCGTGCGTGCCTGTGCGTTGGTAGTATAGGATTCCGTTTGCGCTATCGTTCGCGGTGAAATTGACCGGCCCTGCCCGCCCCGCCGTTTTCAAAGCGCCTAAATGACAACAATTATTATATAAAATATTTTACTATAACTTTATTTAGCGCCTGTGAAAAAGTCTTTCGCTTTTAATCTCGTTCTTTTAGCGGCGTTTATTTGTAGCAAGTTACGTGCGTGTACGTATCAACTTGAATTTGATATAAAATCAGATATCTTTACAAATAGGTAAATTTATAACAGTTAAACAATAGCGAAATACATACCGTTGTCAAATGGTCGAATTAAACTCGCATTAACGGTGAAAGGTCCTTTACCATAAATAAAACAACAGTGATATAAAATACTTTACTATAACTTTATTTAGCGCCTGTGAAAAAGTCTTTCGCTTTTAATCTCGTTCTTTTAGCGACGTTTATTTGTAGCAAGTTATCAGTGATATTGTTGATTGATGCGTCTGCGCTAGTCGGGGTAGACTTGTGGGCGGTGGCGACGAGGGGCGTTCTCGGCGTGTTCGCGCGTTTGGGCGTGGTGTGTGAGAGGATGCCCATGTCGTGAGGAGTCAGCTTCAGTCGAGGTGACAGTAGGTGCTTGGTGGCCAGCTTTCGAGCTGCTGGCGACATGCTGGCTAACCGCTCCGTGTTGGTTCTGAAGCTGTAATAGAATTAACAATTTTTATAAACCATCGTCGGATGGCATGGATTTTTTTTTTTATTTTATTTTATTTTATTAAGGCAACATGGATCATGGATTGAAAGGGTTAAAGGGCTCATATTAATGAACACAGTTTAAGCTTGGAATACAATTTTCTTGTTTCGGTTTCGTCATGTAAACTACATTTCAAATAAAAGTAAAAGCTACTAAACTGGGATTAGGTATTCGAAGCTTATTCTTTGTTAATTAGTACGGGGGTGGTACTCACACTGGCGTGTGAGGCGTGACCCGTGGCGTCGTCGGCCGCCGGCGGCGAGCGGCGCGCTCGGCCAGCTGTAACGCGATGCGCTCGCGAGCGCCCGCCTCCAGCATGCGGTACGCGGCGCCCGCGCCCACACTGCGACAAACAATACGATCTCAATACACAATACTCATGCATCATGTATTTAATTATTTAAGGTTTACAATTTAAATCATTTTAGTACAAGTTCTTATATCTACATTTATCTAACAAAAATTGCAATCCTGTTAATTGCCGTTCTTTTCAACCCTTTGAATATTTGCCAACTCTTTGATGTTATGCATGCCGTGGCAGCCTTAAATTAAATCAGCGCAGCGCCAGTGTTATAGTTATAAGGTTCGTTATGTAGGAATGTGATTTGGTGTATTTTACCTCACTAAAAGTACATTAAAATGATCCTTCGAGCCAGATTGTCCAACTTTTTTTTTATATATTAACGGGTAAGCACAGTGCCTTGATGTCACCTGATGTTAAGTGATGATAAGGCTAATGATGGAAGCGCACTTTACCCGGGATCCTCAACTAGTGAGGTACTGGCTATCTTATCTCTAGCTGCCGGAACACAACAATGCTACAAAACATTGATGTTATGGCGACATATTTAGATAAGATGGTGGTAGCTAGCCAGGCGGACAAACAAGCCCTACCACCAACCAAACCAAGTACACAAACATGTACCCCCCGCTGGGAATCGAACCCGGGACCTCTGGGTCTAAACCGGTGGTCTTAGCCACTAGACCACAGAGGCGGTTACTAAAATGGTCATTCGAGCTGGATTTCCTAACTAACTGCACAATAAAATGATCTTACGAGCCGGATATTTCGCCTGCACAAAAATGTTCCTTCGAGCCGGATTTTCTGACCACTAAAAGAGTCTTTCGAGCCAGAATTTCCAACTATACTGTAGCCAAACTCGATAAAGAATAAATGTAAACAAACCAAATTAGGGTCATCACAAATCTGGGCAAAAATGTTTTTGTGTTTTTCGTATTATTACTTGATTACTGCATTTTACATAAAAAATATTGTAAGACTCATTAAATCTCACATAAATCAGTCGATGAACGTCGGTAAAAATGTTTAATACGAAGAACGTAAAAAAAACGTTAACTATTTTCACTTGTTACCCTATTAAACAAATGTCATTAATAAAAATGAGGTATTCTAAACATTTCTGTTTTTTTATACTATCATTCCAAATGAAGATGACACTAGTATCCATAGTGGGTCGATTATCTGAACTACCTTTTGAAATCTGCAGCGTAAACAGTGCATTTGCAATGCAAAACAAACATTCATGAACAAATTGAATTGACGTTAAAGAAAATTGGATTGTAACAGCAGTTGATTAATTTATGTGCTTAATAAATACATTATTCAATATTCAAGTGCAGTTTTTTAATTATTTCAAGGTAGCTAATTTATTCACTCACATAGGTTAAAACTAAAGCTATGATTGTATGTACTATGGATTTTGGTTTTTAAATTGTTCATACGATATTTAATATAAATAAATCTTTTACGTAAAATCTTTCCCGTTGATCAACTGGAAAAGTTTGTCAATATATGCCTGTCACTGGTTGCTTGGCAACGCTTTGTTGGTAAACATTCTTTATCGAATTTGGCTATAGTATAACTACACACTAAAATGGTCCTTCGAGCCGGGTTTTTTTACATGGTTTTTTAAATTTTTACACATTTTATTAAATTATAATCTGACAAAGTACATACGCAGGCAAGGGCGTATCCCCGCCATCCAGCCGGAAGGGCGTGCCCTCGATGCGGCCCCACGTCATGAGCGGGCTGTCGCCGCCGTCGCCGGGCCGCGGGGACGGCGTCGCCAGGTACTCGTACTCCGCCCCCTTCTCGGTAGATATGCTGACGCCGTCAACGCCTATCTTGCCGGTTACGCTCGCGTCCTGTGGACCGAAACAATATATATTTTTTAAATAGGCTACATTTTAACATAATTACAGACGCCTGTACTTCAACCTATACAAAACTAAATATTTATAAAATTTATCACTTGAAAATAAAAAGTAAAATTTACTATCCAAAACTGTCAAATTTCTTTCATAAATATTCAACTATATGACATATACATAAAGTTCAGTCTATTGCAGAAATTTGACAGTCTGTAGTAGTCTAATGTGCAAGCGGTTGTACCTTACGCCGGCACGTCAACTTATTCAAAACTACAAAAACACAAATGTTGAAAAAAATTCCACGAGCAGGATTTGAACCTGTACCCTTCTCACATACCGGGTCAGGTGCTCTTCCAATTTTTACTTTGAAAGCCAAAGGCGCCCATTCAATGTCAACAACTACGTCATTAACAAAAAAAAACATTATATCCAAAACTGTCAATATTCCTTCAATAGATGTTCAACCATATGCCATAAACAAAAGAGCAAATTTAAAATCCTATTGAGGAAATTGGACAGTTTGTGGTAGTTTGATGTGCAGACTAAACTACATCTAAACATACAGCGTACTACGTAAAGATAAATACACATAATACACAAATAAAATAAAGTATAACTTATGCAATTAAAAGACCACTATGGAAAATATCGGCTAATCAAACGCGTTAAAATATGTTTTGCTAGTAGTTAGTTACCCACCTGCGTCCTGGCTATAGCACTTATAGCCTCCTTGTTCTTGACGTGGTCGAAGGGCTCCGCCCGCAGCCTTGTGTTACGGTGCATCAGCTCGGGCTTCGGCGGTGGTTTCTGGCCTTCATCGCCCGATGGCACGTACATTATATAGTTACGCGCTTTGTAGCGCCATGTATCCAACTGTGAATAACATTCAAAAACTGTTAATGTTACACTTAAAAACTAGGAATAACATATGAACAGACTGTTGGAAGCTAAACTCAACTTTCCTTTCAAACCATAGCTAGGGTTGGCTGCTGGAAGAGATTTCTAGGGATAAGGTGATGTAAATTCTGGATTTGTGCAGTTATTGCTATGATAAATAGAGTGATTTTTAAAATCTAATTTTCACATATAACGTGCGCATACGCACGTCAAGTACATGTTTAAAATATGCTTGGTAAATTAAAGGACGGGGACACGCATGCGTCATGCCATGCCTCTAGATTCTCGCCGCCGGCCGCTATAAGTCCGGTTAACATGTGACAGGATCTTTTGTACGACATATGACGAAAACACATACATATACCTCATCGTTTATGTTCCATTCGCCCCTCTCGTAAACAAACGTTATTTATTTGCACCAAGATTTTGTAGAACTAACGCAGGTGAGCGTGCTCCTCGCCTCAGAATAATGAAACTATTTAATAATCATTTAAACGAACTTGAAATTTTTGCCTGCTACCTGCATCATTCCATCATGCTATTTAATTAAAAATTAAATTAAATATAGATTCTAAATTTTTCTAGGTATTTCTTTCTTTTTCTATAAGTAGTAATTCAATATTATAATTATGGCTTTACTCCGTTTTGCATTAACTGTGTACTTGATAATTTTTGTCAGTAATTTGCGGATAATGCAGCTGGTTGCACTGTCAGTAATTAAGTTATATTAAGCTTTTATGTAGTATCGATACTTTGATTCGATACTACTTTCGAGTACTAGTATCGAATAAAGAATGGTATTGTTTCATCCCTAATGGCAAACAGCAAAATATTTCATAAAAAAAAACTTCCCATCATTATTGCCAGCATCATTATTGCCAGCTACCACCTAGTAGTATTACCTCGTGCGGTCGCTGCGTCTGGTCCGCCTGCTGCTCGATAGAGGGCAGTGCTAGGGCCGCATCCGCAAGCGCCAGTGACGTCACCTCCGCCTGCAGCGCCGACGCGAGCTTGGCGGCGCGCTTCCTCTCCTCCATGCAAATCACACGGTCGTAGCTTGCGTTGTCCTCGCTAGTGTGGGTGGCTAGGAACGAATCTGGAAAGGTATAACTGTTATTAGCCAAAATTAAACAAATTAAAAATATTTATTTATTTATTTGTTCGTACACAAATAAACATTTACAATGGTTAACATTTTGGATCGCAATAGTACAGGTAAGCTTATCTCTAAAAAGAGATTTCTTCCAGCAGACCATGGTGACATGATAGTATGAAGCTAGTTAGATAGACAAACTGCGCACGGAACTAATAAAAATATTAGAAAAATATTACAGATAATTCTCAAAAGTTATGTAAATATGAGATGAGAAATTAAGTTCTATACCAAAGGGTTAACAGTGAAATATTTAAACATGCTCTGCTGTCTTATAAGCAGAGATCGGAATCTGCCGGTCATTCCAGGTCCGCATTCTAGGGTTGATTGGGGGACCCTCTTTTTAAATTTAGATGTGATAATGAAAGAAAACTACTGTAGATAGTCTTTGCTTAGTGTCTCAAAATATTATAAGTATTATAGTGAAAACTAATTAACTCCTTGCAAAATATAGATATTTTTATTTTCCAAATGGAATAGTTCAGCCGACAGACAACTCAAAGAAATGTTTTTTTTTTTATTGTTGAACATTAAATCATGCATGTCATACACGGTTCTATTTATAACGCTTTTTTCTGAATTATCCATTTACACACAATGCAAACTTTTTGCTTAAAAAGTTCAAGAGGATTTCACTAAAATGTTGTTTCCGATTTCAGTGGTCAATTTGAGTTTTGGTACACTAATACCCACTTTTTATTTAGTGTAAGCAAAGTCACGTCACAAGTCAGTCAATTTTCTTCATAGCTTAAAAAAATACTAAAAGGGTCCAACACTTGAATGCGGACCTGGAATGACCGGCAGATTCCGACCTCTGCTTATAAAGCAGAGCATGTTAGAATATTTTACTGTTTTTCAATCCTATCTCTATCTTAAACTTCAGAATTAGGAGGACACACATCTCACTGCCTTATAAAGTACCAAATATATACCAGAAACATTGCAACATTGAAAAAAAGACTGATTGGAGGGAGCTACAAATCGGTATGTACAGACGCCTGCACATCAACCTATCCAAATCTGTCAAATTTCTTCAATATATTTTCAACCTAAGGCTTTAGGTATAGAGTTCTAAGTCTATTGAGAAAATTTGACAGTTTGTGGTAGGTGCAATATTTTACTTTAATTTATTTAGGAAACTTCAATATAAAAATACATGCAGGTTTTGCAATAGACATAACATAGTGATTAGTAAAGTTTCATATTTACCCAAGAGGTTCTATACACAAATCTAAACCACCAATAAATAAAATAATAATAAAGCCTTTATTTCCAACACATATTTGACATCATTAAAAACTTAAATACTACATATAACTATGTGTCGGCTTGCCCTTTGGCAAAGGCCTCCCCTAGATTCCTCCACGATTCCCTGCCCGTCGCCTTTCTTCTCCACAGAACACCTGCCATTTCTCTTATTTCATCTTCCCATCTTTTCCGTTGTCGTCCCTTTTTTCTTTTTCCACCCCGTGGGTACCATGTGGTGATGTTATTTTTGTTAATAAACAAAATAACTTACTGCAAATGTATAAATCAATATGTAAAATAAATACAAACCTAATGAATGATTATCGGTAATATCTTTTGGCTTGTCATTGTCTGTGTTTAGTCCTGAATCAGATCTCTGTTCCCGCACAGTCGGTGCTGATGGAGAGTATGGTCTGTCCAAATTAGGTGTATCAAATGTTGCTGGAGAATTATCTGGAAAACAACATAAGTCTTGTCAAGATTGCATCGCTTTAGAAACACATAAGAAACTAGCGTTTTCCACTATAGCATCAATAGCTGCTATCGTGATCGCAAGGCGTTGCTGGGCAAGTTATGACCATGCAACACCATTGTTTTTTCTGCTAGACTTTGAAATCCTGTATTAGTGCATCACATCGAACTTGCACCATAAGAGTTGTGTATTTTGTGTGCTGATGGTGCTTTGCCCGACCAACAAGGAAATCAATACTCATGATAAAGAATTGTTTTTTGTCTTATATAAATAAGTAAAAAGAATTACATACAGTACACCTTTTGTATTTATGTTGCATTATTAGAAAGTTAAAAGGAAAAAATACTAAATACTTACTAAGAATTATAAATATACATAATAATTAGTATCTATCTATGGATTAAAAATAATCTTAATTTTAATCCAATCAAAATAAATCAGCAATATCGAATGTTATGGACACAAAGGGTATATTATTAATTCAATACTCAGTTTTTGAAGGAGTATACAACACAATACAATATGTTTTGTTTTATTATTTGTTCCACTTAAAAGGCAACAATAAAATATTACAAAAACACAATGTTGAAAAAATTTCCACGAGCAGGATTTGAACCTGCACCCTTCTGACATACCGGGTCAGGTGCTCTTCCAATTGAGCTATCGTGGTTCTAACCAGCCTGTCGAAATTATTCAACACTATTTACTTTTTTACTTTGAAAGCCAAAGGCGCCCGTTCAATGTCAACAACTACCGTCGTTAACATCTGATCATAATATTTTTACAATTAATACTAAATATCAGTTAAGAAGTAGGCAAGCTATTTATAAAATGTTTCGCAACAAAATTTGCATTAAAATTATATAAACAAAACAAAAACATTTTAACAATAATATATATTTATATGTATTTACAATAGTCATAAGTTTAGTTTCAAAACTTTACCTTTGCACTATACAATAAAATAATAAAATTGTCAATCTATTAAAAAAAAAGAATAATACAAAAAGTATTAAATAAATAAATAAAATTACATTTATATAACAGAAATAATTTCTTACATGGTTCAGTCGGAGGTCGGCATCCGCTGTACTTTCTAGTAAGTTCTCTAAGTCTGCTGTAGTCCTTGTTCTCAGTTGCTTCTAAAAACTCATTCTGGGCGTTTAACTTTTCCAAGTCTGGGAAAAAGTCTCTCTGTATTATTTTTGCAATCCCCTGAAATAATAAGAAATGGTTCAAACAATGTGTTAGCTGCACATACCTTAACCCTTTACCACTGACGTACTAATGTGGTACGATTCGGAAACCGTTTTTCGTTCATAACATTGTTTTGCGCGGGAATTGGTCCTTGGCCATGTAGTTTCCTAGAACTCCTAGCCGCTCGCTCCGCTAGTGACGCGGGCGCAACACGGGAGAGCGGACGCGTGCCTCACGTGTAAACCGGTTAGTTTAACCACATGACGTATGTAGTTTGTATGGTCAGTGTTAGTGTAACTTTTTCAGTCTATCGGTTTTGTTTGTTTGTTGATAAAATGAATCAAACGCAAACGATCTATTACTTCGCCCGGACCATCTACATCACAGAAAAGACGGCGAAACCAAGTCGTCGTCGCCGTATTGCGGGAGAAATAATAGAATGTTGGTTGTGCAAATCAGACAATTCATCGGCAGATGGAAATTATTATATTCGTTTGGATCAGGGTGTTTTTTCCGAAAAAAAACGATGAAAAACACTTGAAGAGTTGTTATGTCTCTCAAGCAGAAACTAGGTTGAACCCACTACGGTACGGCTGTCAATCATGTGATCAGCCAGTCTGCTTGCAGTGCAATAACTGCTGGTAAAAAGTGCCATTCTTTTTTATAATGTTACTTCATGTGATTTAAAATACGTAAATATGTCCTAATTCATACCTAAAAAAAAGTTCCTTTAATTGATACTTTTTTTTTGTTTTCTTTTTGAAAATTGTTTCTTTTTATTTCGTTACCTTTATATTGCCTATGTCCATAAACAATTTTCACAGTTCATTCACCAAAATAGCCTCCTTAGGCCATTACAATCTGGTTTTAGACCTGGACACAGCACCACTTCCGCTCTCCTTAAAGTGACTGGCGTGGCGACATTAGGCAAGGTATGGATCATACGAAAGTCACCGTTTTAGTTCTCATCGACTTTTCAAATGCCTTTAATGCCATCAGTCATGACAATCTCCTTGCTATCCTTTCCCATCTTATGGTTTCAGCCGAAGGGCAGGAATGGTTTTCTTCTTATTGAGAGTGTCAGCAGTCAATTCACGTTGATGAGAAAGCATCAAATTGGCATGATCTAGATGCTGGCGTTCCTCAAGGCGGGATTCTTTCTCCTTTATTATTTTCATTATTTATTAATAACATCCCACACCACCTTCAAGTGTTCGTATTATTTGTACGCCGATGGCCTTCAGCTTTACACCCAAGCACGTGTAGATGACTTGTCATTGGAAAACTGAATCGGGATTTGGAAGTGGTTAACGGCTGGTCTTGTAGGTTTGGTGTGGCCGTAAATCCCTCAAAGTGTCAGTCAATACTCATTGGCAGTATGCAATTGATGGGTAGAGTGGGATTTAGCTCTCTTGAGCCAATTGTGTACGATGGAACGGTCATAAAATATAGCCCGAATGTGAATAGCTTTGTACACTTCTCCTTCCATTCCTCCTTCCATATTCAGTCCATTCTCCTATGGAATGCGCTACCTCTTGAAATCAGAATAGCTACGAGTCGTGACGCCTTTAAAAAGAAAGTCCGTATACTCTTTTTTGATAAAAATCTTAGCAGAATCATCTCAGTAACGTACTATTTATGTATTATACTTTTTTTTTGTAGTATATTTGTAACAGTAGTTTATGTAATAATATACATTATATTTGTTTATATAAGTATATATATATAAATTGTATATGTAGGTATATAATTTGCGTTATTATTTCTTGTGGGGACGTCGCCAGCCGAACGGACGATCCACCCGCATTTCCTGCAGCCTCTTTAGTAAATCTTGCTATCTGCTTCACCTTCACATCCTTCAGGTCCTCTATGTCTAATGTGTCCGATCCCCAGAGCTTCCATCTTATCAATGAGTACATAGGGCAGCTAGTAAGTGGAGGCTGGTATTCGCACTTTCTGTGCACTCGGGGCATATGGGGTCGGTTTTCACTTCTATCACTGTCAGATGTCTGTTCAGTCGACAGTGTCTTGAATGATTTCTATGAAATATGAATATGATGTTCACTCTGGAGATTCCCGTCAGTTTGATAGACTTTTTCTTGTCCATTCCCTTGATGAACACCTTTGACTGTCTCATATCAGTCGAGGACCTCCATCTTCGATTGGTTTCTGCTGTGATACTGTGGCTGACTACTCCCTTGGTGATATTGTGCGCTATTAGCAACCGGGGCTCCGGTCCCACCAAGCTTTCCTCTGCTCCTTTTCTGGCTAAATCGTCGGCCTGTTCGTTTCCCGTGTTACCCTCGTGTCCGGAGAAAGCGAAAAATTTTACAAGTCCAAACTCCCATACTAAAACATCGATAATTTTTCTAAGTGTCGGCTTCATACAAAACCATCTGAAAGTCTTTTATTTCAACATTTTTTTTTCTTTTTTAAAAAAAATTGTCTAACTCTTTTTGAAACCTATGATTTTCCTCATTTTGTGAAAAAAAAGTTAAGTGTATTTTTGGTGCACCCCTTTGCAACACCTGGACCTGCTCTTGTAATGGGACACTTAATTATTATGTATTTTGTATTGTTTAATAATATTCAATATTAGAAGTCTAAGGGCGTATGTGAAAATTAAATCTAACTAAAACTTAGCTTATTTTAATTTTTTATTTGAAGAGAGCTTTAATTGCTTTCAACATTCAATATTGAATGCAAGATTTGGTCAGAGTTCGGTACTAATTACTCTAACACTACTGCAATAATGAGGTCATATTATGCTCATTATAAAATGAAGCTGAAACTAGCAGCTACGCGGCGATCGAGGCAGGGACGACACGCGACCGCAGGGCCCCGGGCGCCAAGTGGCAATTTGAATTATAAATGGGTAATTGATAAGTGTACAATAAAAATACTACTAGCGTGCAAGAAATTATGAATCAACATACCCATACAGCCCCGAATTTTTTAACATTTAGACTTCGTCCATCTTTCTACATCGATTGTCATCGGCAAAAAGTTATTTCTGAGGATATAAAAAATCATATCTCTTCTCCTAAACACTAGAATCCTATGAAAATTGCAAGAGAACTTGTTGACAGTGTTAGAAAGAAGTAATATAAATTGCAACAAGGATACTCGACTCCTTCTATCCTTTTTCATCTATGGTTATTGATAAAAGGCTACTTTTGAGTTTCTAAAAAATCATATTTCTTCTCCTAAACACTAGAATTCTATGAAAATTGCAAGAGAACTTGTTGACAGTGTTAGAAAGAAGTAATATAAATTGCAACAAGGATACTCAACTCCTTCTATCCTTTTTCATCTATGGTTATTGATAAAAGGCTACTTTTGAGTTTTTAAAAAATCATATCTCTTCTCCTAAACACTAGAATCCTATGAAAATTGCAAGAGAACTTGTTGACAGTGTTAGAAAGTAGTAATATAAATTGCGACAAGGATACTCGACTTCTTCTATCCTTTTTCATCTATGGTTATTAATAAAAGGCTACTTTTGAGTTTTAAAAAAATCATATCTCTTCTCCTAAACACTAGAATCCTATGAAAATTGCAAGAGAACTTGTTGACAGTGTTAGAAAGTAATATAAATTACAACAAGGATACTCGACTCCTTCTATCCTTTTTTACGTTTCGTCCCTGGCGGCTGTCATCTGGTAGCTGCTAGTTTCAGTTTCATATTATAAATTACCATGGTGCCAAATATTTCACAATTTTGAGAAAAAATACAAGAAACATGAAAGTTAACAAAAGTGATTTTATAATCATGAAATGTTCCAGATTCTGAATAAAAACAAATAAGAAGGTATGTGAGTAATTACTTACCTCAACATACACTTCTTCATCTAAAACTTGAGCTTTTTTTGTACAAGACGTTGTCATCTTCACAGGTACTTTAGGAACTTTGAAAACACTGCTTTCCTTTTGCAACAATTTCATATTCAGTAATGCTGCTTCTCCAGGCCTCGAAGGTTTATTTTCGTCAGACATAATGTAATAATAATTATAACTTAGACATTAAATTACAATAAACCAACTTGTAAGTTTTTCAATATCATCAATTCAATTTCTTGTAAAATGGCTCTCGCTATGATTTAGCCAGTGTCTAGTTTTAGGGCAACTCAAAGAAGAAATCACAAACTAGGTAGAGATACTACGTGAGGAAATTAATTAGTGCACAAAAGTAATTTAATTTCTTGTTGACAATTTGACATTGACATTGTGTTCTTTCTTTCTTTTAGTTGATGGCTTCGTGCGATTAGCACATTTAGCCAGTGTCAAAGTAATTTTTCTTACAAGTAATACATAAATATACAATATGATGATGATGAATGAAATGAAGTGAGAAATGATATACCCCCAACCCCTCGAGTATCTCAGTAAAGATGTGGGGCTTTACTAAGTCCTCACGCAGACTTCTTGAGAGAATTTGAAAAGTGACGTTGCACTGTTTTGTTCCATTTGCCAACACTCATGCATACTCACGAACAATTAACGGTTAATAATCCAACATTATTTCACATTAATATTCGACAAAACACAAATTTTAGAAAATAAAACAAAACCGCAGACATGACTCTTCACTTTCCCGCCAAGAAGTCGACATTGTGTTGACATTACTCACTCACTGTTTTATTTTTATTCAACTCCTTTAGGCTGCAAAGGAATCTAGCAAATGCCGTCTTATCTTCAGTTAAACCCTTAATGGTAAATTAACTGTGATGATGATGAATGATAAATGATTTATATTGATGATGGTGAAAATAATCAAGACTAGGCACGTCTCTACGGAACGTTACTTCTGGTTGCCATAGTGTTGTTTGATTGGAACAAAGTGAATACCGTTCAATATTGTTTTATTTCTTTTCACTACCATCCTACCATCCTACCATCCTACCATCGTTTCCCCGGCCCCCCAGATGTATTTGTGTTGCTATTTTAGTACGGTTTTTAATAGCTTTAGCTACTGTTTTGAGGCCGTATGCAAAAGATAATTGACATCTGTCAAATCTGTCATGATGGCTAAGTGTTGAACGATTTCAACGATTTTTTTAGTGTTCTGTGTTTTTTAGTCTGTCTGTATATTGTATTGGCTTGTGTCGTTTCTTACTGATTTGCGATTAAAATAATTTTAATAGCACTCACTATAGAGTTACTATTTCAAGCACTTTCATATCATCAGGAGAAGTTGTTTCGTACGTTAAATCATAGTGATAGTTTAAATAGTCACATAATGATACAAAAGTAATTAGTCCACTCTCAAACATGGGCTTGGACTTCGACGTTTTCGAGTTTTGCAAAAAATTGCGGCAGAACCGGCCACCGCCGTATCAATGCCCCTTGGAGAAATGTGATAAGGTTTACAAGAGTTTGTGCGGATTACAGTACCATTTAGTAAACTATGATCATGATAACCCCACGCCTGCGACGCCAGCTGTTGCTAACAACCGTAAGAAGGGCGGGAGGACTCGCGCTCCGGTGCCCACGGGTGATATCGCCCTCCAGAGCCCTTCTAAAGAGGCCCTTACATTTGCCGAAGCGCAGAAAGTGGTTCAATTCGAGATTGATGGTAAAATAAGCAGAATTGCGATAGACCAGCCCTTACCTATTATGTCTTTAGATGAATGGGAAAAGAAAAACTCGGAACTTGAAAAACCGTTGCCGTTTGTTGAACCACCGTCGGAGCCCCATGTTAAATTACCTGAAGCTAGTTTTAAGGTAACCCTATGCATAAACACACTCATTGTAGTTAAATAAAATTAACATTATTGATTGTACTTAATTCATAGTTTCACTTTGATAACTATTTAACAACTAGTAAGCTGTATCTGATTAATTGCAACTATAAACTATGTTTTAATTAAATTTGTATTTAGATTTTTAGTATTAAAGAATTGAGTTGTGTGATTTTTTTAAACAGATTTTATTTTCATTAATTAACAATTTTAACAGCTCATTCCCGATTATAATGAGAGAGTTTGTGATGCACCACCTCGCCCAAATGCTTACATACGTTTCATTGAGAAGTCAGCAGAAGAGTTGGATGGAGAAGTGGAATATGATGTAGATGAAGAAGATACAGCATGGTTGGCAATTATCAACAAAATGAGAACAAAGCAAAGCTTGCCTCCTGTCTCTGTTGATACACTGGAGCTTCTGATGGACCGACTGGAGAAGGAATCATACTTTCAAGTGAGTTTAATATTAAGTTAAAATAATATTCAATCTTAAGTAGACAAAAGGCATTAACAATGTTCCTAACTGGACTTTACTTATCTCTTTATAGTCTGACATTTGATTTTTAGGTAGGATAATAAGATCATACAAAATTTGCATAAAGCATACTGATTTAGATAGCTGAAGGGAGTAAAATGACATACCTACAAGATGTTTGAAAATTGTGGTCTGTTTTGTTGCTTACTCTCAGCCTATTTCACACTTAAACATTATTTAAAAATGAACAGGCAACGCAAAGTGGCCAACAAACAGCGGCGACGGTAGATGAAGATGCGGTATGCTGCATCTGCATGGACGGAGAATGTCAGAACACCAATGTCATTTTGTTCTGTGACATGTGCAATCTTGCGGTACACCAGGATTGCTATGGAGTGAGTCTCACTATAATAATAATAAAATTAATTTATTCAGACAATCAATTTAATTTTGTTAGTAACAATAGAAAACAATTGTTAGTACTTATAATTATTACCGGGCACTGGTGCATGCAAATCATGCAATGACATCCAGTGACCGAAAAACGGACCTTTCGTCGATTCCCAGAAGAACACAAAAAAAAATGATGCTACCTTTTTTTCTAGTTCTTTTGATAGTCAAAAATATGATATGACAATAAAGAAATCAAAAAATGAATACAACAGCTTGAATAAATAATGCATGGTTAATTATAATGAATAACATCTAGCAACACTTAAAAAGGTTAATAGGGTTAAGAGCCCTATCTGTTTCCTGAACTTAAATTAACTATACTTGTTAATTTAGTAATGCTAATCTATAAAAATTACGGTCGAATTTCGACCACTGGGCGACCACTAAGTGTAGTTTAATTTTACAATGTAGTAATATTCCTTAGGTACCTTACATACCGGAGGGTCAGTGGCTATGTAGGCGCTGTCTCCAATCGCCCTCTCGCCTTGTCAACTGCGTCTTATGCCCTAATACTGGAGGTAAGTTTCTACAAAAAATCTATTCTCCTTTTCATCTTCGGGGAACAAGACGCGGACTGAGATCTGTCAACATACCGCCTATACGCACAAAGCGCTTTGCGTCATCATTTTTTATGAGGACAACTAAGGAGTGGAACTCCCTTCCTGTGGATCTGTTTCCTGACATGTACAACCTGGACATTTTCAAGGCAAGGGTGAACAGGTATTATCTAGGTAAGTATGCTACATCCTAGGCCGCATCATCGCTTACCATCAGGTGAGATCGCGGTCAAATACTTGCCTAAAAAGAATTAAAAAAAAACTTATATTTTTTTATTGTTTATTTGACTAATATTATATGGAACAACTTAGCAATTTATTTGTAATTCTTCATGTATATTATGTACATTTTAAGTATTGATTAAGTCAATCATAATTGTTGACTCCATCAGAGAGATTTCAAGAGATTTCTGTTATAAAAGAAACAAAATTAATTTTCGAAGGTGCCTTCAAACAAACTGATCAAGGAACTTGGGCGCATGTGGTTTGCGCGCTCTGGATCCCTGAAGTTCGTTTCGCAAACACTGTCTTCTTGGAACCAATAGGTAAGTAAAGAGTTAAAGAACTTTATCTATGAAAAGACATTTTGAGCTTTAAAATAATAACGTCCGTCAATACTATGGGAGAAATTGAGTGAGGTTGCCTATACATTTCTTATCCAATTATTCAATTCGTTTAAGCATAAGAGCTAATTTTAAGAAAGTAAAAGAGTAAGGAGCCAGGTACAAATGTGTGATAAATGAATATAATTTTTTGTTTGTATTCTCGAAAACTACTACATTTATTAAAAAAAACATGTAATACTTTAGCCGACGCGACGTTTCTCTCAAACAAGGCATGTAAGTTTTCAAAGGCAAATAATTGTTGTAAAACTAAGTACTAAAGTAGCAAAACGCTCATGTGTGTTTCACGTGCCGTGTGTGTTTCGGAGTTTTGGATGCATAGCCTGCAACCCGCATTTGGCAAGCCATTACCCTTCAATTGTAGTAAGACTTGATTTCAATGATGGAGACTTTTGCTTAGCAGTGGGACAGTCATGGGTTATTTACTTTTACTCGCTGACTTAGTTATTACGTACAGCAGTGATCGCTCACCGACACATAATGAGAGGTTAGAAATTTCACCTAAAGATATAAATATATTCCATAGACTCGATAGAGATGATACCGGCGGCGCGCTGGAAGCTGCAGTGCATGGTGTGCAAGCAGCGCGGCGCCGGCGCCTGCATCCAGTGCCACAAGTCCAACTGTTACTCCGCCTTCCACGTCACGTGTGCGCAGCAAGCGGGGTCAGTATTGGTTTACGTTTTTTTTAATTAAATTCATCTCATCATCATCATCTCAGCCAAAAAGACGTCCACTGCTGGACAAAGGCCTCCCTCAAGGATAAATCATTTTGAGGGGAATTTGCCATAATTGCCACGCTTGGCAGGCGGGTTGGCGATCGCAGTAAGGTGAGAATAATCACAGAGAGACGCTGCTGCCCATCCTCTGGAATGGTCCCTTATCGGCTAATGAAATTAAATAAGTATTATAGAAATTAATAAAGTTAATTTACTAAGCTGCTTTGAATTTAAAGCAGCTTAGTAAATTAAATTTTTTTTATTGTCATAAAAATGTTTTACCTAGTACCCACTCATTCAGGACCTCTTTTTACTGCGGAGAATTTAACATTTACAAAATAATAAGTTGTTACCAAAAAAAATTATCAAATAGACTCATTTTTTGCATCTATAACACAACTCACACTTGACCAAAAAATTCGCTGTGCTAAAATTGTTTTCACAAAAAAGACATGAAAACAATTTCTCCGTATCTCATATGATACTTCCCACTACATTCATTGCGGGTAACATAGACTATATTTTATTTTGATAAAAAAGGTTTTTTTAAATCGCAGCCACGCGGACGAAGTCTCAGATTAAATGCTACTATTATATATTTATATTATAGGTTGTACATGAAGATGGAGGCGGCCGGCGCCGGGCGGGATCCGAGCCAGCCGGTGCAGGTCGCAAAGATGGCGTACTGCGATGCGCACACGCCCGCGCAAGTATTGCAGGTATACTTTACATTAAGTCCAGATCCGGATCGAAGGACCAAAATGTTTTTTTTTTAATAACGCATACGCCTTCACATGTTTTACAGGATACTTTCTTTTAAATATAAGATTATACAATTTTGCGTATTTCTTTTATAACGCACACACCCTCAAAAGTATTACAGTACAGGTATTTCCTATAGTCGACAGATCCGAATCGAAGAACCAAAATATATTATCTTGTAAAACTCCGCATATTTTTTAAATAAAGATCAAACCAATGGAAGTTTATAATATAATTTTTGCTAATGTGTTTTTATAGAAATATTAACTAATAAATTATAATGGATCACCTATTACTTTCCGTTTGGAATGGTTCTCATGATTTGCTCACGCTTATGTATGCATGTTGGTAGGAGAGGCGTGCCCAAGAATCGGAAGGCGATTCGAAATCTACAGACTTGACAGCTATCAGACAAAAAGGCAGGGAGAAAATTATTCAGGTTTGTAATGATCATTTTCGAATTGTTTTATTTTGATAAAATAACATTTCACAAGGTTGCAATTTATAAAGGAATACTAAAAGGCAGAGGTATCTAAAACTCTGCGGGTCTTACAAATAAACAAATAATAATCTCCGAATAGTTATTCTGTGTTTTGTCTCTTTCACTCTAATTTGAAATGACGTCTACATGACAGGAACAAAACACTGAATAACTATTCGGAGCTTATTCTTTGTTTATTTGTAAAGCACTACAGCTATTCGTTATTTTTTACATTACATTATATTCAATAAATCAGCTGGTAAATCATATTTCAGTAACTAACTAGTTCAGTTATTTATAGCTTAATAAATCAATTAAAAATGCAGCTATTGATTGTTATTTGAATTTTACTAACCACAATTCTATATAAAAATATGATTTTGCAACCGGTACTGCCAACTGGCACTGTTGTCTGTCCTTCGAGAGCTGAGTGAGGCCAACACCAAAAGGATACGGCTGCCTTCTTTTGCTCGGGACGCCTTCGGGACACCAGTCACACATCTACCTTTTTTATTATATAATATCATTGTGTGGTAGTGTATACTAGGTAAAATGTTTTTAAACAGGCCCGTCGTGTACTCGCAATGAAGCGAACCTGGGCCCCCGTAGTGCTAGTACCCACTCTACCAGCTGCGCGTGTGTCCGAAGTGGCCCAACTAGCGTCCGGGCCGCCGGCAGCGCGCGCGCAACTTATGAAGAAACTGCTTGCGTACTGGACGCTGAAGAGGCATAGCAGGAACGGGGTGCCCTTGCTTAGGAGGTTGCAGAGTCTGACTAGTCATCATGGTGAGTATATGTGGCTTCGATTTTACTATTTTAAACGTCCGCAAACGTATCTTAGTATCCCGATGGATATCTAACCATGAGCAGTATTGTAACTAGGGAAATAAACGCGTATCGGCAAACGTAGTGTAGGACGCCCTCAGACTAGGTGGAGCGACGATCTTCGCAAGGTGGCTGGCAAGAGCTGGGTGAGAGTAGCCGCGGATCGTGCTCGGTGGCGTGCACTTGGAGAGGCCTATGACCAGCAGTGGACTAGCATAGGCTGATGATGATGATGAATGGTTCACGTTTAGTGTAAAGATGGATTAGTATTTGATGGATTAGTATTTGTATTAGATGGACTAGTATTTGAAAACTTATTGAGGTTCACATGTGATCTTAAAGCTAAAAAAGTTAATTATACCTGATAAGGGCTGTAAAAGATAATAAAATTGGCCTAGTGTAACACTATATTAGGTGTAATAAAAGTACACTATGATAGAAGGGTTTCTAATTAGCTTTCATTTTAAAATCTGTATAAGAAGACTTTAAAAGGAGAAAAATATGAGAAAGGGTGTTTAAACCTCATGTGTTAAGTTGTATTGCCGCATTTAAACATAGCACGTCTATAACTGCAAAAGCTGTCATGTGGTACAACATTTGGAGTATTATTACGCTCATCGCTGTAACTGGTTAATCTTTTTTTTTCTATTCGGTAGAAAAGGGGACACAAAAAAAAGTAATTATATTATTTGACGATATAAAATGTACTCTTTAAGTAAAACTTACGAAAAAATCATAACTTGTGTCTCACTATACTGATGTTGAGTGTATGTTATCCGAAGGTACCCGAGGCATACAAGACGGCACTGTAAACGTGCGGGAGCTTTGCAACCAGCTCAAGTACTGGCAGCGGATACGCCAAGATCTGGAGCGGGCTAGGTGAGTGCATTACCTAACTAAATCAACGCCATTTTGTATCTATATTATATTATTAAAAAAATAGATCTATGTCTGATTATCTCTGATTTGATTCTAAATAACACAAATTTTAGAAAATAAAACAAAACCACACACTTATCTTTTCCTTTCCCGCCAAGAAGTCCATAGTGTTGATTAATTTTGGCTGGTTGAATAGAGCCACGATAGCATAGTTGGTAGTGCACCTGGCATGTTATGGGGTGCGCTTTCGAGTCCCGCTCGTGGAGATTTTATTTGTTTTTAAAATGATTTACCTTTCCCAGGCTGCTATGCGAGCTAGTACGCAAGCGCGAACGCCTAAAGGCGGAGTACACGCGCGTGTGGGAGCGCTGCGTGCTGCACTCGCTGCGGCCGGGCCGCGCCGCGCTGCACAAGCTGCTGCGGCTGCTGCGGGCGCGGGACACCAGCGACATCTTCACGGAGCCCGTCGACCTTAACGAGGTATTACATTTTTTTCTTCTTTTTGTTTTTCTTACTTTTGTTTTTTGCTTTGATTTTTCATATTTTCTTCTTCTTTTTCTTAATATTCGTCACGTTTTGATGTGTAACATCTTTCCGCTCGCTTTCTATATATACAATTTGTGGGAATGATTTCGTGAAGTGTGACGGAAGTAGGTGTAACAGTGTGACAGGAAGTCGGGGAAGCGCGCGCCGTTTTGTAAATTTATATCGATATTATGAACATGACATATTATTGTTATTATTGTGACATCTTTTGATATGTCAAATGTCTTCTAATGAGTATTTACTGCATTTATTTTATAGTTATAAAATGATGTAATACCTGACCCATTTTTTTCAGAATGTAATGTTAAAATTGCTTATTACTAAGGTCAAAGAGATGTCAAATGTTACACGTCATATGCGACTACTGTAAGGCTCGCTCGTTTTTTTATTCTTATTCTTTTTCTTCTTCCTTTTTGTCTTCTTTTTCTTTCCTTTTTCAACATTTTAGTCTTCTTTTTTCTTGGTGTTTTTCGTCTTATTCTTCTGCGTCATCATCTTCTTTTTTTGTGTCATTTATATAGGAGGTCAGATATCACTATAGCCATTTGGGCTCACGTTGCGGTAGTAAAGGTAGTCAAATTGTGTCGGTCGGCGAGGTTGCTGTACCTAGTACGCAAGCGAAACGTCTCTAGGCGGGCGCATGACACCAGCGACATCGTCACGGAGCCCGTCAATCACAACGAGGTATGCAAGCTGAAGCCGGCTTCAGCCATGTGTAATCAATGTATCGTGTAACGCAAATTCTGTGTGTGGACATTAACGCTTGGTCTGCGTTCGTGCTGATCCATCGGATGTCCATTTTTAACGAGACCACGATCGTTGTTGAATTAAAATAATAAAATAAAAATTAGTAGCCCAGCAACAACCAATAGCAAGTGGGTATAATAAGTTTGGCGCTACGACTTGGATTGCGCAGTTTTTTTTTAATATTTTACTAGCTCTCTTAACATTAATCTGAAGCTCCTGATGAAATTAATTTCAAGTGTAAAATACATAGGATGAATTAGTGAATATTTGAATGAAATAATGGAAGTATGAATGTTTAATTTTGTATGTTGTTGAATATTTGTGCCAAATTAAATTTTATTAATTCATTAAAATATTCATCATCATCATCATGATGAATATTTGAAAAAAAAATAATTAAAAATTAAATTTTATTCATTTATTCAAATATTAGACATAACTAATTCCCACAGGTGCCAGACTACAGTTCGGTGGTGAAGCACCCTATAGACCTGAGCACGATGGGCAAGAGGCTGGAGCGCGGCGCGTACCGCACCGTCGACGACGTGGAGGCCGACTTCCGGCTCATGATCGACAACTGCCTCGCCTACAACAGCAAGGACACCGTCTTCTACAAGTCAGTACCTGTTTGAATTACTTGTTTATGTACTAGACTTTCTGTGCTTCGGAAGGCTCGTAAAGCTGTTGGTTCCGGCTGCATTAACAGTCGTTAACAACCACCAATCCGCAGTGGGCCCGCGTGGTGGTTTATGGCCCGTTCTCCCTATCCGTAGAGAAGGCTCATGCCCTAGCTTTGGGGACATACAATGAACTGGTGGTGTATGATGTGTGCTAGACTTAGCTAGGCGGTGCAACATAGACCTTAACACAATAGGCAATAGATGGTTTTGCCACCTACTAATGCTTGGGATTACATCGAGATGTCGCGGCCTTTATTGCCTTCTAATGAATATACCATGGCGCGTGGTCCGAAGAACTTTTTCCCATATCCCTCCTTCTGCCTTCCTTCATATGACCACGTGTGCTGGTCATTGGTTTAATCGATTCATCTACCGTGATCTATTTTTCTCGCACCACCAAAAACAGTAATGAAATTCACAATAAAACTTATTACCGGTTGGGGTGTCTCGTCATATCTATATATTAATACGTGAAGCAAAGATGTTGTGCCCCTTTTTACGAAAATTGCGCGGACGGAGGAGTATGAAATTTCGCACACTTCTAGTTTATATAGAGAAAGTTATCCGAATGTTAATATTTTTTAAAATTATGCATAAAAATTCATTACATCAATAAAACAAACATTACTCACACTACCATGTATTTGACACACGCATATTTACTCTTTTAGGATATAACCCGTGCAGCCTTAATAAAATTACGGTCGAATTTCGACCACTGGGCGACCACTAGTATAAATAAAACTTTATTGTCTCCAGAGCCGGCGTTAAAATGCGCGAACAATGCTTGCCGATATTCCGGCAAGCGCGCCGCGACGTCCGCGCCGCCGGCATGCCGGAGGTGGCCGGCGAGGGGGACGTGCTCGCCGACTCCAGCCCCGAGCGGGACAGCGAGAGGGAGAAGGAACTCGAGGGCGAAGGCGAGGGGGGGACGAGAGGGAGGGAGAGGGGGCGGTCGCGAGCGCGCAGCCGCCGCAGCAGCCGGCATAGTCGCTCGCGGCATTCTAGCAGCGACAGTGAACGTACTGCCGGTAAGAATGAACGGAAAGTTGTTTATTTAGTGTCATACTGACAAAAATAAAAGTAAATCATAAATATTCATTGCATTAAAGATAAGTAAATAAGTTGTTTTATCTGACTACTAAGCGAAAGAGGTTCCCAATTGTTTTAATCTATATGCTCGCGCATGTCCCCGACATTTTTGCACTGGTTTTTTATTTACTAAAGAAGATTATGCTATACTATAGCCAAATTCGATAAAGAATGTTTACCAACAAAGCGTTGCCAAGCAACCAGTGACATGCATGTATTGACAACGTTTGCCAGTTGGTCAACAGGAAAGATTTTACGTAAAAGATTTATTTATATTAAATGTTGTATGAAAAATTTAAAAACTAAAAACCATAGTACAAAAATGTTTTTGTTTTGTTTATATAACTTTAACGCAAATTTTGTTGCGAAACAAATTACAAAAACACAAATGTTGAAAAAATTTCCACGAGCAGGATTTGAACCTGCACCCTTCTGACATACCGGGTCAGGTGCTCTTCTAATTGAGCTATCGTGGTTCTAACCAGCCCGCCGAAATTATTCAACACTATTTATTTTTTACTTTGAAAGCCAAAGGCGCCAATTCAATGTCAACAACTACCGTCATTAACATCTGATCATAATATTTTTACAAATACTAAAGATCAGTTAAGAAGTAGGCAAGCTATTTATAAAATGTTTTTTTTTTTGTTTATATAATGTTAACGCAAATTTTGTTGCGAAACAAATTACAAAACACAAATTGAAATGAAACAACTTTTACGGATCTACTCGCGTTTATTTTACACATTAGTTTTAATTAATGTTTATCCTGACTTTTCGAACCCTTTGCAGGGTCCGTGGTCACAGGGAGACAGGGAAACACAAATGTTGAAAAAATTTTAACGCAAATATTGTTTTGCAACAAAATTTGCGTTAAAATTATATAAACAAAACAAAAACATTTTCTAAAACACTTTGTTTCTAAGTAACGAAGCTAAAGACATGTTTAAAAATAACGTCGTTTCCTAGATAACCGTAGCGAGCGAGGCGTGTCCGTCGCTCGTAGCGAGAGGCGGCGCCCCAGCCCTAGAGGGGACTCCGAAGATGAGAACAACACTGTAAGTTGTAGACTTTAATTTTTAGTCAATAGAACTCAACATTTTATACCATGTCCATTGACACAGGGTCTAACTCTAGTTATATAAATAAAATTTGAAAGATATATATTTTTTAGTCCTTATTTTCTTTTAATAGTAACGTTATTATGATGTTCCCAAAGCAGATGATTGTGACACTCATATTGTTGTAGCACATATCAGAACTAGAATATTTATTGTTTTATTATGATAGTGTGTGTGTTCTGTGAGTTTACCTGCTTAAAAAGCCTTTACACATTTCAATATTGCATACGTTTGTATGCAAAAAATCTGAAATATCGAATGTTTTCAAAAGTTCAAAAGAAAACGTTAAAATAAATCGTTTGTTCAACTGAATTAATACGAATTGAAACTTTCTATAGTGGAGTTTAAAAACTTTCAATTGAAAAATGTTTAATATTAAGTGTTTTCTCCTAAAATCTGCATTTTCCTTAACCCTTCAACAGGCAATACAGTTGCTCATTGCTTTTCAATCTTATTTTAACTGCATAGGGTTCAATATTTGGTGACAACATAGCTGCCGATGCTCTCTGAAGGGTTTATTGAGCATAGTTAGCTTATTAATATAAAATTGACTTAATGTTTGGAACTTTGAACTTTGTATGGAATACCGAAATGTGTCAAAGTCAATACATAAATGAATAAACACAGCGCTCGAGTTCCCCGTCGGCGGGGCCGGGGCCGAAGGTGGGGCGGCGGCGCGGCCGGGGGCGCGGGCGCGGCCGCGGCCGGGGGCGGGGGCGGCCTTCGCATCTCGCCCGCGTCAGGCAAGGTACGTACAATATTAACACATTTATCTTGGAAAATTGGTAAAAAACAGAATGTGTAACATGACTTGCCTTTTCTTGATAAGCGTACAAATTCGACATAATAATTATATTAAAAAAAGGAATGAAATATGAAGTTATTAGTCATACAAACATAATTAATAAAGCATCTAACGGGGATTAACGCAAACTAATTATTATAGGTCATGGGCTAATTGAGTCAGCTCTTAACTGCAACTTTGTCATTTGAAACTTCGGGTATGAAAATGGGATACCTCTAATATTAATATTAATTAGTTTTTGTTAATCTCCGTAATATTATTTGTTTATAAATTTATTAAAATCCGTAAAATAATTGAAACGCGATAGTTTCAAACTTTGAATATCGTAATTACCGAATTAGTACAAAATTACTTGACTGAACTTTACATATGTGAGGTAAGGCCACAGCCGAGTTTTGTAACGTCCTGGTAAACTGACGTTGGTATTGACAGAAACGCCGACGTCCGGTTCGGAGACGCCCGCGCCGCCAGCGAAGACCGTTGAGCGGACGCTGAAGCTCGCCACGCCGGAGAAGTCGCCTGTCAAACACACGGAGATCACACCGAGTAAGACCCAATTGTAGTAATTTATTGATTTGTTTTAGAGAAATTTACAGACAAATAACTTACATACATGAATCTGTAAATAATCAAATATAATTAAAAAAAAAACATTTTTAGCAGTAAAATAGATATAAGAACTCTCAACTCGCATATAATTGAAACATGTGCTAGTCAATTTTTGCCTATGGTGTTGCCATCTATAGGAAAGGCTCGTGCCGCAACAGTGGAGACATAAAAAGAGCCGGACATAATTAATATGGTATAATTTATTGAATATTTTTAGATTTATAATTTATTGAATATTTATTTAAAGTTCAATATATAAATAAAATGTGTTAAACATTAAATTTTAAAATTGATTTCGTATACAGAAACGATGAAACTTTAACAATAACTATGTAATTTTTTAAAAATCATGTTAACTCACATTACGTTACAGTAATTCTCAATGGTTCATTATAATTTAATAAGAAGATGGCGAAAAAATAGTAATTCTCAATGTCATGCATACCATGTTTTTTGTTGTGTGTGAGCATCCGATATTCCGGCACAGTTGCATGCGCCATGATATCAGATCTCAGCACATCTACAAGTTATTGAGGGTAGATATTTCAGAGCAGACAGTGCACGCCTGCCCATCAGACTTCCACAAACTGTCAAATTTCCTCACAAGCCTTTGAACTTTATATGGCTTACGTTTGAACATTTATTGAACAGTTTTGCATAGGTTGATGTGCAGGCGTCGGTACCTTAATGAAATAAAAATTGTCTTTAATTCCATAACGAGAGACGTGGTTGTTATAGGTTTGGGTTTAATGGGCGGACTAAGGAAGCCTACGTTACTGTTGCCGCCGACGTTGGGCGCCGCGCCACCGAAGAGTTTCGGGGCCGATGGTAGAGTATTGAATGTTTTACATATTTATTTATTTATTTTAGGATAGCTAACAGCTTGCAATTGAAAAAAGATAACAACAAAAAGGATAACTATAAGCTATTGACAAGCTACCACATCTAAGATGTCTACTTAAAGTAATAGTAAAACTAAACTTTACATATTAAAATTAATTTTGAATCGATGACAAGTCGTCAACAACGGTAAGCGCCTTTTTTATGCTATTGATGCTGTCAAAAAATACGTCTATATTAGCATTAGTATTATTAACATACATACAAGTTCTTACGAGAAAACTGCTCTGTCTATAGTTGGTGTGAGTGGAGGGGATGCTAAATGGCTTATATGAATTTTTTCGGGGTGCTCGCGTAGGTATTTTAAAAGTAATTTTGCTTAACAAATCAGGACAATCTAGTGTACTTCTGATTATCTTAAGCAGTAATACAACGTCTGCAATATTCCTTCTAACAGACAGTGGTAAAAAATGAAACTTAGCGCAGCGCTGATCATAAGACATTTTAGGAATTCTGAATTTACAATTCAAATAACGTGCTAAATAGACAACAATATATATAGTTCAGGAAAGTGTTATAAAATTTCCACGCTTCCAGATTTAAACCAGCATCCACTGACAATCCGGGACAAGTGCGGCAGGTTTTCAACACTTCCAAATTGTAATTTATTTGCAACAAAATATGCCTAAATTGTATATATCCACGTTCGATAGCGCAGTGCTTAACTCGCTCGGTCTGCGATTGCTGAAGTTAAGAAACTTTCGTAAAGGCCAGTCATCGGATAGGTGGCAAAAATTCATCATCTTGAGCTCCTCCGCGCTTCGGAAGGCACGTAAAGCCGTTGGTCCTGCAATAGCAGTCGTTTACTACCACAAATTCGCACCGGGCCCGCGTGGTGGTTTATGCCCCATTCTTCCTGTGGTGTGCCCATAGGGAAGGCTCGTGTCCGTTGGGACACGAGCCGCTGTTGAGCGGGGACATAAAATGATTTGGTGCTGATGTGATAATAAATTAAATTGAATCGTTGAATCTGTAACAAGTAATTCTTTTAAAACAGCGTCTCTGCCAACGTTGTCGGCGAGCTTGGGCCGGCCGAGCCTCGAGCCGTCGCCCAAGAAGAAAGGCCGCGGAAGGCCCAGGAAGAACGACAAAGGGAAGTTCGCCTCGTCACCGGATCTGTTCAGGTTAGTTGAGCAAATGATTTTTTTGATGCAATTAAAAAAAATCTATGCTATATTTTTTTGTTTAAGATCTTAGTTAGTTTTAACGTAAATAATTTTGTACATGTGTGCTATGGTGCGAGTATTGCTCTTTTGTTATTTATTTCGTTTCTATCTGTGGAGACTTCTTAATAATTTTTCTGTTTTACCTATTACTTTCTTGCTATTAATTCGTTGCATAATTCTAACGATATTGTATAGTCTTTATTGCATAAGCCTATTAGTCTTACTATTAAAATAAATAAAATAAAATAACTGCGGCCGTCAGGAAACTGAGATCATCCTGGCGGCACGGAGAGGATTGCAGGGGTTAAAAGTGGGTATACCCTCCTTCCCCTTAAGGGGGTCGGGAGGAGAGTCCCACGTATCTATCTGCTCCTGTCTGTTTGTCTCCCCGGTACGCGTGATAAATGTTACCCTGTATATACAAATAATAAAAAAAGGTCGCTGATGTTATATCTATGGTAATACGAGTACACAGTCACTTGAAAATAACTAAAACAACTCGACTTAATTTTGCAAGACATCGTGATCTAAAAAACGTTCGGAGTCGAATCGAGAGCAAATCATCGAAACAGTGACTCGAGTCTAAATAAAACACGATCTCGATTTATTAACTTAACCCGAGTCTTGAAAAAACTATATTTTCGATTATTCATTTCATTAATTTTGTTGTTATGACAGTCCCCTGGCGTTGTCGGAGATGAGTTTGCCGGGGCTGCTGCCGTCCCCGGGTAAGAAGAGTCGCGGTCGCCCGAAGAAAGACAAAGCTACCTCCTCACCCGACAGTTTCAGGTCAGTACATAAAAAAAATGAATTGTAAATGAAAGTTGACAGAGTAGTCATTTCATCGTTGTGTTTGCAAAGTCATGCTCACGAGTGCTCCTAGAAGTATTACCCTTGGGGCTTTACTCGGTGCGAGTCCGATAAAATCCACTTCAAATCTCGGGGCTACAAGAGAAAACAATAAACTTTCAGTAGTGGTCATATCATATCATCTATTAACAAAACGTATCGTGCGTATTCGTGCGGTCTACAAAATGCGGTTGGTCTAACAGTTTTAAGTGATTCAACCACAATTTCTCGTATTAAACTCGTGCATCTATCCGTTCGGCAACCGACGAACTTCCAACCCTTTTTTTTTTTTCTTTCTTAGTTGATGGCTTCGTGCGGTTATCACATTTAGCCAGTGTCAAAGTAATTTTCTTACAAGTTATATAAATAGACAATATTTATTTTCTAATGTAATAATGATGATGTATGATAATAGAAATAAGAAGTGACAAATGATAAACCCTCCAACCCCTTGAGTATATCAGTAAAGACTTCTTGAGAGATTTTGAATGTTGCACTGTTTTGTTTCATTTGCCTACACTCATGCAGGTTCACGAATACTTAACGGTTAACAACCCACCATTATTTCACTTAATATTAAAATAAAACAAAACCGCAGAAGTGATTCTTCACTTTCTGCCATATAGTCCTTCGAACACTTCATCAACCAATATCGTTACAAGTTATGTATATTAATGAGTTCCTTGCGACCATTCTTCTCCACGGCTAAAAAATATACGTCCTGAATGTGTAGTAGGTAAAAAAGGTATGGACGATTCAAAAGCATTTTTCTTAAGTTTATTGGAATACAATTTGAAAACAAAAATACTGAATTGAATAGAAATAAATCATAAGTTTCTTTTGCGTAGGGCGATGCGCGGTAACGAGGTGAAGCCTTCGCCGCCGGTGCCGGCCTCCTTCCTGCAGTACCGCGGCCCGCCCGGCGAGGTCGGCTCCGACAGCGACTTGGCGCTCTCCAGGTAAGTATCTTAAACATGTCACCACCTCGGTCGGATTAATCCGACACTGATTTGGCCTGGGTCGGGTTTACACGACAAATGTTTTTTTTTGTGTAATTTGATATTTGCGTTGCATTCTGTTCAAGAATACTTTATGATTTTTATAGAGCTGGCGATGGTATCGACATCCTCATTGTGTTTGAAAGTGACATATTATACCTACTATGTAAAAATTATAATTTAACAGTGTAGATCGCCACTGACTGGGTTCTATGTGATGGACACCGGAGACGAGGCAGGCCAAACCGGAGATGGGGGGACGAGAGTAGAGCGTAGAGTCATCATACTTTACCTATAATATCTCAGTATGTTCTTGATAAAAACTAACAAAGTTTTTGATTCAAGCAAAAAAAGACTTAAATTATTTTTATTAAGTTGAAGGTGACCTACAACATCGTCACTAAGGCCACGATGCTTCTAAATGGATAGAACCACCACAGGCAGAACGTGCCATTAACCACCACGTGGGCCACTGCGGATAAGTGGTAAGTTTAGTGAAACCTAACGGCTAACAGTGGCTGCCCGCCCGCAGGTCCTCCAGCAGCAGCTCCATGTGGTCGCAGTCGTGCTCGTCGTGCACGCACTACGACGACGACAACGCCTCGGGCCACTCCTGCTCGCTCAGCACTAGCGACGCGTGAGTAAAATTCAAAATTTTTATTAAAAATTAACTTTAACAAATGTTTTTTGAACGTCAATTGAAAGCCTGACTTCGACATGACTTCGCAAACCCTACCGAGACCTTGTACCGAGAAGAAGCCGCATGAAAATCGGCAAGGGCTGCTTCTTTCTCCGGTAGTGTTACAATACAAGTTTATTCATAATAAGACAATAATTATGTCACATTCATAACATTAATTTGCAATATTGTGTATGTACAATTATATTCATACATTTTTGTTGTCTCTGAGCGTCAATAACGTATAACAATGGTTAAATCAATTGTTAGCGACCAGTGGCCGGTCGTTCGACGCTGGAGGGGTTAACATAATCTTCCACTTTATAATAACCTTCACTCATTAGTCTTTTTGACATTTGAATTAAATTTATGTAAAAGCCTTTCAACATAATTTTGTGGAAGTTTATTATAAAAAGTTATACACTTACCCAAGAATGAGACACCTGTTTTATGAAGCCTGAAAGTTGGGACGGCAAGTATTAAAACTATGAAGGGCACAATTTTAAACAAATGTATTATGATTTTTTTTGACATGCATACTATACTATAGGTAAAAAACTTAACTAAGTCACCTGTTGTATGTGTGAGTAATGTGTGCGAATAGACATTCCATTTTTCAAATTTGAAAAATATGGTATGGTTTGCAAACTCATTATTTGCATAACTTTCAAGTTTGATTATTCCTATCCACTTATGATTACATTGTCACGATAAGATATAAATAGTTGTCAATGTCAAGTAATTGTCTTCGTATTTTTGCATCGTTCATGAATAAACAATACAGTTTACCACAGGAGCAAATTGTAAAACCTCGATTTTGAATTCAGCTTGGCAAATTAATATGGCACCATTTCCTGAAATTGGTAGAGGACAACTGAGTCAAGCTCGTATTTAATATTAAATTATATATTATATATTATTATTATATTTATTATTATTTAGCTTGTATTAAATATTTATATAATTTATTATGCTTATGCGTTTTTTTGCAAACTGTACACAACTACATACAACAGGTGACTTAGTTAAGTTTTTTACCTATACCCTAACTGCCTTTCAAGCCGAGGCATGTTCATGAGAACACTAGATAACTTATTTATCATCTCCTATACGCATTTTATTGTCGCTGGCTGCCAAGCCATGATGTTAATAGAAGAGAACAATAAATAACTCTAAGCAAACGGTTGTTATCTTTAGTTTATATCATGAAATTATCAAATATAAAATTCTTAATGCCATACTCTTACTACAAACAACATTTGTTTTACTTTGTAAGGCCGTAGAACCAGTGAATTTATAGGACATAGAAGCAAAGGAACTGAAGTGTTAGAGACGGTACAAGCCTCGCGTGATAACTCAAAACATCTATGGGTTTACCGTCAGACTACTGACGTGAACCCAAAAACAAGCTTTTATTTTTATACTATCTAGATGGGTTAACAGGACTATAATTAATGTGTAAATAGGGCTTATATAAAATTGTTTATTAACTAAAAAATAATGTGTGCGTCAGCAAAGCTGGGCCACAGTAGAAAAAAGACTTTTTGATTATGCCAGGAATTAGTCGATAATTAGTCGAAATTAGTCGCCAAGTAAAAGAATTAGTCGGTCTCGCGATTAAAAGTTATTTCGAAAATGGGACCACGTAACGAAAATCTAATTGCATAGCGAATTAGTCGATAAGTAGTCGATACATCATACAAAAATTCAGATCACAATATTCTTTACTTTCCTAGATAAGGCTTTATTTTAATACAAAGGGTACAGTCACGATCTAAAGTGTAATTAAATAAACGAATTTATTCGAACGATATTCTTCTTTACTTTGAAATAAAAAACAGGTAAGAATTATGATTTCTAGGTACCTATTTGCAAGTCAATAATGAACAAGTTGCAACAAGTTGAGAAGTCTTCAGTTTTTAAATTTTTGCTCTGTTATTCTAACTAAATAACGACGTTAAGGTCTGGAATCTGGATACTTCAATACAGAATACCACTAGGTAGTTATTTATTTCGAACAATATACTTATTCAAAAGACGTCAGTTGTCGTTTTTTATTTTGAGAATGATTTACATGAGCTTAGCCTTATGGCTGAGACCATGTAAATCATTCTCAAAAAATAAAAATTGTTCAGATCCAGCAACGAAGCGATGGAGTCTGCGGAAGGCGGGGCGGGCCGACGCCGCTCGCGTCGCGCTCCATTCACCGACGCCTCCGACACTGAACCCACTACGCCAGTCAAGGTGAGTTGCGAAAACGACACAGCTACATCGAACTACAAATAACTACTGCCACACCGTACTACACATATCTTACTGACACACGGTCGTCTAAGATCCTATTTGGTAACGTCATAGTGGGTTGAAAGGTGCCGCGACAATTCCAGTTTTCCCAAGACAGATTTATTGTTCGACAGTTTAAATATAATGATGAATTATTTTAGGTATTGATAAAAATATATAAAAAGTGATGCCGCTTTCCGATAAATAATTTTAATGTTTTGAAAAATGTCAGATTTAAAATAATGAAAATCAAAAAAAATTGTATTAATCATGCGGTTCAAAAGGACGTCTCTTGTCTATAATACCCATTGCATACATCAGTCCACGGTAGAACAAGATTTCTTGCATAAATAGTTACTTTGAATAAAATATCTCGAAAGCACGAAAGTGGTCTCATTACTCTTATGTTATTTAATAACAATTAAAGGTAGTAAATAAATGAAAGGAATAATATTTATCGCTTATTTAAAATTTTACTATTTTAAAAGAATTTTTTAACAACATTTTGAACTACCATTTCGTAATATTCGCACGCCGCACGGCAGCTCACCGGCTAGAGTAACTACTTGAATTGCAAGAAGTCGGTGTGTTCGTATACAAGCCGTAAGCTTTGCATAGACAAACTTTAAAGCAATTAGAATCTTATTTTATCCACACAAAGCTTGTACTACATATGTGTACTAAATAAATCTCATGTCATACACTTTTTAAACTTTCGCTTTTTAATTATTAATCATGTGTATGGTAGGTATGGGAACACCCAAATATTCCGAATTTCATTAATTTCATAACTTTATAATTCCGAATAAATAAAATGTTGATTTCATTGATAAGATTTGTAATATTAAACGGTTTTATTTAATCATCAAAACTTACTTTTTAACTACAGCTGTCGGTTAGGTTAGGTTAGACTTGTAAGCAAAAGCAAAAGAGCAAGCAAAGCGATTTTTTATGTTTCGGAATTTTGAGATCTAGGATTTTGATTCGTGATAATATTATTCGGAATTAAGTTTTTCGTTCATATGTAGTGCTGCCGGTAGGTATGCGTATATTCATTAATTTTAGTCAATTCCCGTTTATAAATTAGTAATTAATTGGGGACAGAGATAAATGGAAAAGGCTACACCAAAAAGAAGCTTTGCCATTAAGTTAAGCAAGAATACTCGTTTTACTTACTCTGAACACTTAAATTTTAATTATTTATTTGTATTAAATGTGGTACATTACATAAGTGGAACCGGTTAGGTTGAATATCGTACATTTAGCTAAATTATATATTACTAGCTGACCCGGCGGACTTCGTACCACTTTGACAGTTTCTATGACAATAAAACAAAGAAAATCGTGGAATTTTGTATTGGAAAATTAAATTGTAAAAAAAATATGTTTAGGGTGGACCACCCTTATCACTTAGGGGTAATGAAAATAGATTACGACCGATTGTCAGACCTACCGAATATACATATAAAATTTCATAAAAATCGATCGAGCTGTTAATTCGGAGGAGTATGCCAACTGACATGTGCACGAGAATTTTATATAATATATAGATTATTTACTTAAAATTAACTTAGTTCCGATAATAAAAATGATTATGCGACAAGAGGATGTATGAGTCGGTCTCGGCAGGGCCGCGGCACCCGCTCCTCGGCCTCCAAAACGCCGGTGAAGAGCGGGCCCCACGTACAGCTAGTGCCGTTGCAGCTCGTCTGGGCCAAATGCCGGTCAGTACTGTAGACAGACGCACTAGTATACCTTCACTCCTAATCTTTTTAATTGCACATTCACAGACTTTTTTTATTAATAATATAGTATAGAAACTTCTTAGTGATTCCCCGTGTTGTTGTTTGTGTGGGTATGGCTAAAGCCCCGCTTTGAGGCATTAATAAGCTGATGATCGTGGATAGAACATTGTTGATTTAATTTTGAATCTTCACATCAACTGTGAGCTAAGGAACTCGCAACGACCTGTCTCCGAATGGCAATACCCAGCAGTTTGCAAAACGGTTCTTTTCCATAATAAGTTTTTAAGTGTCGGGTAGTCAAAGGACCTTATTACAGAACTGACTCACGTACTGTTTCATTATCTATCTGTGACATTATCTATATATTTAAAAGTTTTTATAAAAACGTCACTTCATTTTCTATACAACAAATCGTGCTGTAGTATGGGCCAATCTATACAAAACCCCGGATGTTATGATTATTTGACTAATGAAGCTTGTCATAATAGAACTAAGAACAAAATTGTTGTGTTAATTATTATCTCGATTGCGATTCTTTATAAACATTTCTCTGTTCCTTTTAGGGGGTACCCGTGGTACCCGGCGCTGATAATCGACCCAAAGATCCCCAAAGGGTTCGTTTACAACGGCGTGCCTCTGCCGGTGCCGCCGCAGGACGTGCTCAATCTAAAGAAGAACCACTCGCACGAGCCGATCTTGTACCTCGTGTTGTTCTTCGACGCGAAGCGCACCTGGCAGTGGCTGCCGCCAAACAAGCTCGAAACACTAGGGGTGGACAAAAGCGTCGACCAGGCCAAACTGGTCGAGTCAAGAAAACCCACTGACCGTAAGGCCGTGAAGAAGGCCTACGGCGACGCCATGCAGTTCAGAAAACAGGTGGACGGCGAAGACAAATGACAAAGGTTTCGATACCGGTCCAGGAGGCCGCGTAATAGGACATTCAGCTTTGGTAACTTTTCGCTCATGAATATAAGGGCACCGGACACCACAGATTCCAGTGACTAAGTTGCTAGTGGATTGTTGGCTGTTGTTCTGAGGATGCGAATGCGAACTTTTTGATAAAATTGGTGTACAATGTTAGATCAAGTGTAAAATTTGTATTCTGAAATACCTTTGTAGAACTGAGTATAGTCAATACTTGAATTACCATAAATGTATGTAAAAAATTGTATGGGACATTATTTAACTAAATATTATCTATACCTTATGTGTAAACTACTAGTAAGTTTTTTATTATTTGTACTTACACGATAAAGAAATCAATACAATAATAGCACCTATGTAGTTTATGAAAATGCTACTTTTATTGATAATAACGACGAATTGGCGTAGGAAATGTGCCTAAAATATTATTGTTCTAGAATTTTAAAGATCAACATTTCGTATTGACAGTCATGAAAATGGAGATTATTTTCATAACTGTGTTTACCCAAATAAGCAGTTACCGGAATGAAGGAGGCCCATTTACCTAAAGTTATCGACAAAACTTACACCCGTTTGCACTAAAGTTATAAATCGGCTAAGTCTTTGCCTAACTACTACCCGGTCAAGTTGACTCGGCACCTGAGTGTAATCGACGTTTTCGAGCCAGGTGCCGAGTTAACTTGACCGGGTAGTAGGTTAGCCAAGACTTAGGCGGTTCATAACACGTTAGTACAAATGAGTGTAAGTCGTTAAAAAAAATTTGTTAAGTAATTTATTTTTATTGAATACCGGATTCCGGAAATAGTTTTACTTCTTAGTAACACACACACAGAGTCTTGGTACATATTTATATTGTTATAGCTATTCCATTGTCCTCATTTACATTTTTTTTTCTAAATATTGTTAATTTCATAATTTGCCTATCATTATTACATTAATCATTTACGTATAAAATGACAAACAGATAACCAAATAGGCAGTAGTACACGGTTGCACTTAAGCCTACCACAAACTGTCAAATTTCCTCAATAGACTTTGAACTCTATTACTGAAGCATTATGGTTGAAAATGTATTGAAGAAATTTGAGTTTTGGATAGGTTGATTTGCAGGCGTCTGTACAATTTACAAGATAGTAAAGAACTAACCTATTAGGGATAATGATTAGCCAATTGTTTAGTTATAATATTTATCAAAAAAACGAGTAATATAATGTGTAGCAACACTACTTACAAGATAGATTATTTCCGGGAACCGGGATTCAATCTATGTCTATACATATAATAAAGCTAAAGAGGATCGAAAGTCTGTACATGGAAGATATTCGAAAAGAAGTTGGCTGGGGATTGGTACTTAAGACTCGATAACAGAAACTTTGGCCTAGACAGACCATGACCCGGACTAGAACATAGGATACTTTATCCCGGTAACAGGTTCCTGTGGGATAGTGTAGTCTTCGCAAACGAAGTCGCGGGCGACAACTAGTAAAAAATAAATTGTCAAATTTTTTGTGGTTTAAGTTTTTTGGTGATTTCGCTGCCTACATTCCGATCACTGCTAATAAGGGATACTATAATGTTTAAAAATGTAATGACTAATAAAATTATTAATATTGACTACTACTATAAATACTGTCTATCTACTTGTGAAAATGTATAATAGAATATCCTGAAATGTCTGCTTATTTTTACTTAAAAACTAGGGTTGGAAGTTGTTATACCTACTATGTCAACAAATCTTGGAACTGTTATATGAAGTAAAGATATTAGATGAGGGAAATGATCTTCTACTTAGGATTAAATCAATGGGCTATAATTATTGTTAGTGAGTTTCATTGCTATTAAAAACTATGTTTGTGAGAAATTATTTGTGTGAACAGAATCTCCACGATTATAAAATGTTGGTTGCTATAAATTAACTTGTGTTTATACTTAATAATAATAATATGCAGTACTTTACATTGTGTTAGATTAATTTCTTTACATTCTTCACTGTTGGTTGTTTTTTATAAAATGTTTGCTAGATGCTTTTGTTTTTTGAAAATAAAAATATTAAAAATAATATTCACTCGTTATTTCTGATTCAGTGTAATAACTTAAAAACAAATATTTAACATGAGTCTATTTCTTATTAACAATTCACTGTTGCTACAATTATATGAAACAATAACTTAGTTCTATTACTCAATGCCATTATAACAAGTTCTAATCATGTTGTAATTCATTCATAATGTTTATCCCATTGGAACAGATTGCCAGGTGTCCGTCTGACATTTGCAGCCTGCTTTGGAGCCCTGCAACAAAAACATTACAATGCATTGTGTAGAAATGTTTAAGTTTTAGTATAGACCAAAATCTTTAAATTTTGATACTGAGCTAAATCTGCTATCAACATTGTAGTTGTCAGTTGTTTGAAATTAGGACAAATAATGTTACTTTAAGCAGCATTTAGCATTTCATATGTCTTCTACTTAATAGGAATTGAACCCGGGATCTCAAAATATTACGCTAAGCGATTTGCCACTCTGCAACCTAGACGCAACCTAGATGTTGTGTATGTATGTTTTTTGTACAGTGGCGGAAGTTCACGGTAGTACACTTTGCACTCAAAACGCTTTGAACGTGTCTCAGTGAATGACGTCACGCGCCCCGCCCCTTCACTGATAGACATCCAATAAGAGCAAACGGCACGTGCTGTTTGTTTATGTTTACTTGCATTATCAGTTGCAATTTGCATTTCGTGAAGTGTCAACGCGTTCGTTTTCGTTTTATCTCTCATTGCGACAGTGTTTTGTTCCTGGCCTCTGATTATCTCGCCATAACGTTGACCATTGCTTGTTTTACTGGACTGTTGATTGCTCCATTGTTCCATCTGTGCTGTGCCTTACGGATTCTAAAGATGCCCCGCAATTTATTACCGGAAGAAAGAAACCAAATTCTGCTTCTCTACAGGCAAGGACGAAACATTTCTCAAATTTCTCGAGAGTTGAATGTTACGGTAAGAATAAATTTTCTTTTATGCGTAAATATAGTATTGTATTTAAATATACTGAACTGAAATATCGTAAAAAAATACTATTCTGTAATGTAATAAACTTACTGATGGGAGGTTTATAATTTATTTACACACATTTTTTAATTTATTTAACTATAAACTCACAAAACTATACTTTCTTAGGAATAAAAAAAAACGCAGTAAAAATGCAATATTCTATTACACCTATAAAGTAAAACGCAAATATGTTAATTAAAGTTTATTATTTTAAATTCAGGCACGGCGGCAGGGGTGCCACGGTCTTTATAAATCCTGTCGCTGCATTATTAAATTATGCACTTTATCTCTTAAGAAATATTTTTTTAGTCTTATTAATTGTTTTAAAATTGTATTTATTTATTTATTTTAAAATACTGTATACTTTAAAATACTTATTGTTTACTTAGGTATTGAAAGTGAACTATGGAAAACAAAATTAACAATAAAACTATAAAATAAATTAAACAATCGACAGTGGACTTAAAACCGTATAAATTTAGTTATACAACCTTTTTTCATTAATGTTTTCTAATCATTTTAATGTATATTATAAGTTTCATTAAAACTGGCTTGCAACTTTGCAAATGGCTCTTAAATTAAATGAAAGCCTTGTGAATGTTTGCTTAAGCAAAACATTATTATTTATTTATTAAGGCTTAAAATTAGAGATTAAACTCTTTTGCTACTTAAAGTAAGCGTTTACAAAAAAATCTCATTTTTCTTATTATAAGAGATGACAAAGCTTACTATGTGTGATAAGGCGCAGGAGCAGGACATTTAGGCCATATTACGAGACGTTGCCAGCCCGCTGACACACTGCGTCGCCGCGCGGTAATCGCGATGCGGTGTTGATTGCAGCGCGGACTGGCAACGTAGCGTAGAGAGCGCGGCGCGCCGTGACGAGCGAGCGGCGCGCGTTGTTCGGGCTGGCAGCGACTTGATTCACAATAATTCATTCTTTCATTTTCATTTTTATACAACAAAACAATTTAAGACCAAAAGTGGGCAATCTTCTTTGAAATAAGGGTACAGAAGCAAAACTAATAATAATTAATAACAAACCAAATATATTTGATTTATAAGGTCCCCGTAAACGTTATTAAAATAATCAAAAGTTTGTAAATGTAGAACACAACCTATACAGCAAGTAGTAAATTAGTATTTTTTACTTAACTTAATTAACGCATGTTTTTTGCAACAGTGCGAAATACAAAAAATAATTTAGCTTTTATTAAATAAAATAGAATATTTGAGTAAACAGTCTGCACCAATATTATATCTATATAGCTCGCACGGTCGCGCCCATCACTGCAGCGAAAACACAACGCAAATATTTCCTACGAAAGAAAGGGGGCGCCTTTGAGGTGTGAAAATGTTATTGTTTTTATGAATGAAACGAGAGCTACCGTGTGTACGCGCGGTGGGCGGAGCCCACTCGAACTGCCGGAATCGAGCGCAAGCGACTATCGCCTAAAGGTGGTCGAACGGGAACTTCTTCGACTGTACCTAAGTCGGTTGAAGTGCTACTAAGGGGAGGGAAACTTCAGCAGGCCCTACTAAGATAAGATATCTTCTTTTTCTTCTTCTTCAGCCTATAGTCATCGTCAGGTGTTTGTGCTTACGTCAGGGAGGATATGTGCGTCCGTCGCCTCGGCAATCTTGAAGTAAGGGACCTCTCCATCTTATGGCTGCACGTCGACTGCGGACAGCACCCTCGCGTCTACGTGTGCCTGTATAGGCCCCACAGCGATAATATTGAAACTGACCAACATGTCGAGAGCGTCCAAACGGCCACAGATTCCCTTCTCCAACGGATCCTCTCTGCCGAGATTGTAGTACTGGGAGACTTTAATGCCCACCACGTTGAATGGCTTGGTTCACGCGCAACTGACCACTGGTAGAGCCGTTCATAACTTCGCTTTGACCTACAGTCTGTCCCAACTGGTTGCCTACGCAGGTACCAGACGTGGAGGGCCATACACCTTCCTTACTGGACCTGCTGTTGACCTCGCACCCAGACGGCTATCAAGTATCCGTTGATGCACCACTAGGCTCATCAGATCATTGCCAGATTCATAGCACAGTGCCTCTCACGGAAACTTTAAAATCGCGACGTGTGGTTTGCCGTCGGGTCTGGCATTATAGGTCAGCGGACTGGGATGGGATGCGATGTTTCTTTGCGTCGTACCCATGGTGGTGAGTTTGCTTCTCGCTGGATGATCCTGATGTCGCCGCCGATTCTGTCGTCGATGTGATACTACAGGGAATGGAACTCTTCATTCCAAAGTCTATGGTTCCCATTGGCGGCAAGACCCAACCATGGTTTAGTCGATGTTGCAAAATAGCGTCTCGCCAGAAGCGCGAGCATTCTAAAGTCTGGGCTAATGAGGTGTCATCAAAGGATCCAACACCAGTGTGCTCAAAGAGAAGTACAACTTTGCTGCCAGATCCTTTAGAAGGACATTGCCAAGGCGAAGTCATCGTTCATAGGTAGAATTGGCGAGAGGCTAGTGCGCCTTCCTTCAGGTACGCGTGCATTCTGGTCTCTCGCCAAGGCTGTCTTGGGGAATTTCTGTCGACCGTCATTTCCACCACCGCACAAGACCGATGATTGCCTTGCTCATACTGCAAGAGAATGCCGATCTCTTGGGTACTCTTTTCGCATCAAACTCGACCTTAGACGATGGAAAAAATTCGCCACCAACCATACCGCATTGCGCTAGTACTATGCTGAACGTTCGGTTCCTGCAAAGGTCAGTTCGTAAGGCTCTTTTTTCCCTTGACATCCATAAGTCGAGTGGGCCTGATGCAGTCCTTCCCATCGTGCTTCGGACGTGTGCTCCAGAGTTGGCGCCGGTTCTAACGCGTCTCTTCCGGCTCTCTTACACTACTGGCGTTGTCCCGAATTCTTGGAAGACAGCCCTTGTCCACCCAATTCCCAAAAAAGGCGATCGCTCGGATCCGTCCAACAACAGGCCTTTTTGCTCTCCAAAGAGTTCATTACAAACTGCCAGCTCTTGAGGTACTTAGAAAAGAATCCGCTACTAAGCGATCGCCAGTATGATTTTCGCCGCGGTCGTTCGGCTGGTGATCCTTTAGTGTACCTCACTCACCGATGGGCGGAGGCAGTCGAGAGGAAAGGGGAGGCGCTGGCAGTTAGCTTGGACATAGCGAAAGCCTTCGACAGGGTATGGCACAGGGCTCTTCTTTCTAAACTTCCATCATACGGGTTTCCTGAGAAATTGTGTGCGTGGGTCGCCAGCTTTCTTTCTGGGCGTAGCATCAAAGTCGTGGTTGACGGATCATGCTCTGACCTGAAGCCCGTGAATGCTGGAGTCTCGCAGGGGTGTGTGCTGGCGCCTACTCTGTTTCTTCTGCATATCAATGACATGTGTAGGTATCCTCATATGCAAGATACACGCACAGATAGAAGCACGCTTGGACTCACTCAGTTTCTGATCATGATAAACGACTGGCCAAGTGTCGTCAGGTCAGCTAGGTGCTTAATGTTTGCCGACGAACTGAAATTTTTCATGGCTGTAAAGAGTATCTCCGATTGCGAAGCGTTGTAGGCTACTTAACGCCTTGATTGCACAGGAGCCAGATCTAGACATCTTTAATACGAAATTGTATGTGTTCATTGATTTTTGTGTTAGTTTTTTAAGTTGTTAATTTGACCTGTATATATATATTATATTTTCTTTAATTGTAATTACCTGTTACGTCTTGGCGTTGCTGTAAGTGTAGCAGGTAATTGATGTTTAATTAATTAATAGTTATATGATATAAATATTACCCTTTATCTGTACTAGCTTCAAGCAACTGGGTGGTGACATCAGCTGGTGGTGCAACCTCCCTGCGCCCGTCCCTTGTGTAATAATAGTTGTGAGCATGTCTGGAATACAGAAACAATACAAGATTATAGTTGCCTATACTTGTAATAATATAATCGCTTAAAACAAGTATTCATCAGTCAGGAGCTCGTTTTTAAAATATAAAGTGTGTAATATAAAAATATATACATGGCAGACAGAATATACAGGTATATTATGTTCTGGTAAGACCATAGTTTGTAAGCTACCTAACTTACAAACTATGGATCTGATTTTGGTATTTGGGAACTTAAACTATGTTATTGCTGGAAGATTAATAAAACTGATATTTATTTAAAATATCAGAACAAATTGTTCTCCTTCTCTTCTTTCAATTGCAGTGCCCGACAGGGTCCAGATGTATATTAATATTTTTAATACACCCTTTTGTAACACAATGTTTTGCCAATAAATTATTAGTATTGATTATTGAGTTAAATGGTTATAAATTCCAAGGGGAACCGCCGAATTGGGAGGGGGGAGGGAGTAGTTGGAGTGAGTATACCCCCAAAGCTCAAAACTCGGAGTCATATACTTTTGTTTAAAGGAATTTTCAATTTTTAGGAAAAATAGTTCTACTAAGTTACCATTACCGTACCCCCTCCTTTAGGGGAAGGGGGATGAGGAGGACTACTCCTACTAGGTTTTAAACATCTCCGGCGCTGCGAGAAGAGCAGCCCCTCCACCCTTGCGTAGCGAAATGCAGGCATTACATGCTCGCCTCCGCAGCTTCTATATTTTGGTCTGCTCTCTCTCCGTGCCTCTGGGCTCATAAAAACACTCTAGCGTAGGGCAGACTAGTACCACGTAGAATCATAGTAGACTTATTTGGTCCTGTGACAAATTTTGACCTAATCGGGTATGAAACATTTTTTTTAACTATAATATACTACTACCTTATTTAGCAGTGCTGCCAACATAACGCGGTTACTTTCAAAGCGTTTTTATATTGAATAGTTGGCGACAGAGCTGTCACTTCACTATCAGAATAAATGAACCTAAAAATTTGTGAGACCTAATTGATTCCTAGCGATAAAAATTTGTGTACTTGTTTCTAGTTAACAGTTCTTTATGCAAAAAAATTACTTCGAATTCGGCGGATCCCCTTGAAATACTGACCCCACATTGATCTGGGTAATGTTACATATTTGGACTACGTGTATAATTTAATTAAGCTTTAACAGCAATATAATAGTTTGTAGACTTACCCCTTACAAATAAACAAAGAATAAAGTCCATAGTTATTCTGTGTTTTGTCCCTTTTACTCGGATTTGAAATGACGTTTACATGACAGGAACAAAACACGGAGTAACTATTCGGAGCTAATTCTTTGTTTGTTTGTAAGGCACTTCATGTTTACTAGTTTCGTTTTTAAATCTACAACATTCACAACTATTAAGTTCTTAGATAAAATTATTATAGGTTTCTTACTTGTGTGACGATCCATCTGGAATTACAGGCGGAGGCTGCGTTCTAGCCGCCAACAAGGGCCCGAACCGTAAAGCATTCGTGTGTTTTCTCTAAAAAATCATTGTAAAATTTACTCACAAATTACGCATTGAGGTTACATAATAATCAAAACATAATATTGACCAACCCCTAATAAGAAATTCCTAAAAGCTTGCAGTACATTTGAAACGTCTCTAAAAGGTACGTTTTTGCTCATTTTTCAAGTAGGTAGGTACTTTCCTTTTCTTCCTGAATTTTATAAAAATTAACCAAAACCAACTTTATTATGACGTACTTTATTTTTAAATGATTGACTATTTTAATCAGGCACAGGCATATAGCTTATACAGCCTTGTGTAAAATTTTCTTTCCATGAAAAAATAGAAAAAAAAAATAAAAAAATAATTCAAAATTATTTATTCAGTATAGGAGATTACAAAAAGAAAAACCTTCAGTCTAAATTGATCGAAGAGAAAAACGTTATTTAGTATCACAACCAAACTAAATATCATAAAATAAAACAAATCAAAAGATTTGGTCGTTCACTTTGATAATGGTGATAGAGGTGATTTGGTGAATAATTGATAATATTTCATCTATTAATTCATTATATTACAATTTATTCGATACATAACGGGATATTATTTTAATGCAGTTATCTAGAATACAGTAGCCTTAGATTATATAGGTACACGAAGTATACACGTATACAGGGCTATTGGTAATACGTAGCGATCCCTTTAAGGGGTGATAGTAAAGATCATTAGCTATCAATTTGCCCTCGGGTAGATAGGGCAAAAATGTACCGATTTCGAAATAAAAAAATATTAATTATATAATTTTTTTTAAGAAAAGAGGGTCACGCTACTTTAAAGTGGATTTAAAAAAATAACTTACGTATTTAATGGTTGTTTTTGGTGTTTTTAGTTTGCTAACACTCTAATACGTAATAATAAGTGGATTTAAAAAAAACTTACGTATTTAATGGTTGTTTTTGGTGTTTTAGTTTGCTAACACTACAATACGTAATAATAATACAAAAAAAAAATAGAAAAAAGAAAAAAAAAATATTTCGGAATCGGTACATTTGTGCCCCATCTACCTGAGGCTAATGTTCTTTACTATCACCCCATAAAGGGATCGCTACGTATTTCCAATAACCCTGTATACCCTTCAGAACATTATCTAAATTGTTCGAGAACTGAGACAGAACACAGAACCACATAAATAGACAACCTAAACTACAAACTTATTAAATAAATGAAAAAATTATATTAAATAGGTACTTACTTATGTATAGTTATTTTTATGGTAAAATAATAAAACTGCTGTCCTATTGACATGACAATTTCATTTTCTTATTTATTATTGTCAATATTATCGAAAATATTTCAAAAAATTTTATTCTTATAATTACAAAAATAATGATACAATCAAAGGCAAATTTATTGTTGAAAAAATACTTTGTAAGTGCGTTATTATAATAACTAGTTGCAAAATTAAGAATTGCTATTTCTATTTGTAAATTATTTTGCAGTTCAGTTTAGAGAAGAAAATCGGAAAAAATACTAACTACTTACCTTTCTACCGAGTCACTTTTTAATGCATTTTTTATATTTTATAAATATTTCTTAGTTATTAATAGATAACGTGCGTTTTTCCAGTACAAGTTTATGATATTGAGAACTTTAAAAACTTTTATTCTACCGAAGGTACCAATAATGGATGTGAGGTCAGTATTTTAAATTACCTACATATCGTTGTGGGTGGCTCCAGTATTAGACACTTTAGTTGGTCCTAACACTAACACTGGTATGTTCAACACAGTTTTAGTCCTCAAAAAAAGTAACAGGTTTTCATAGAATTTTTTATGAGATGACAGCTAGGAAGCAGGTACTCACAAACTAGGTAGAGATACTGCAGGTACTGTATTCAATTCATTTAGTTTTAATTTTCAGTTCAAAGAAGCTGAAGACTAAAATCAGTTTTTGACCACTATTTTTAAAGGAAAAAAATACCGATATTTGGTTCCTGTCAAATACTGGTGCCACTAGCCACTACCCTACCTTTTTATTTTTTTATGCTAGGGAAAACTCACAGCTGAGTACCGCCGCAGCAGAGACGTGGATGTTCATATGGGGTCGCCCCCTCCCGCCTCGATCGGGAGTCAGGAGTATTAAAAACATTAAAAATTAATTGACTTAGGGACCCATCATGGTACCACCAGTCTTCAACAGGAAACAGTGATCGAGAGAAACCAGTGATCGACACTTTTTTATTATAATCATCATCATCAGCTTATTTTGTCCCCACTGCTGGGGCACGAGCCTCCCCTACGGATGGATAGGGAGGGCCATAAATCACCACGCGGGCACACGTTGTTAACGACTGCTAATGCAGCTGGGACCAACGTCTGTGCCTTCCGAAGGACGGAGGAGCTCAAGATGATACATTTTTGGTCACCCATCCAATGACCGGCCTTTGCGAAAGTTGCCTAACTTCAGCACTCGCAGACCGGGCGCGTTAATCACTGCGCCATCGAGCTCCTCACTCAAAATAGAAATACGCAACGGATGTGCTCGATACGGGTTACCTTAAAAGCCCGATGGAGCTGACAATGATGTCTGAGGCAATCAGCAAACACTCTCCAGAAAAGGGTGATGATGATAGACGTTGTTACAGTACCTTCGATAAGGAGCTGTGGGCGACAATACGCCCGTCCCGGGGCCGGCCGCCCGCGCTGGCTGCTGGCGAGCCCCGGGTGACGCGGATGGCTCATCAGCGAAGCCGGTACATCTTCATTATTACACTTAACCGCCTCTGTGGTCTAGTATCAAAGACCACCGGCTTAGACCCAGAGGTGCCGGGTTCGATGCGGGGGGTACATGTTTGTGTACTCAGTTTGGTTGGTGGTAGGGCTTGTTAGTCCGCCTGGCTAGCTACCACCATCTTATCTAATATAATAATATGTCACCATAACATCAATGTTTGTAGCATTCCTTTGCTCGACTAATGTCCAAAATACAAAATGTCCAATTATGATTAATGTCCAACACGAATTTGTCCAACATGAATTTTGTCCAACACGAATTTTGTCCAACACGAATTTTATCCATATCTGAATATTGGCCAACTTAAAATTAATAGTTCAAAAATTAATCATAACTAAGAAAAACAACAGATGTTTTTCTTAAACATTTAATCTTACTGTTTTAAAATGGCTATTGGCTATATCTTTCCACTTTTACTCACTCATTGTTAGTAAATTTAATCTGCATAATATCATTTTTCGCAGAAAATATAATGAAGTTAATGTTCCGTCTTCAAGTTCCATCAAATAACACTTATACTTTTTATTGTAAAGTATATCTTAGTTTCGTCTATTTTTTTTTAAGAAAATAATAAATTGTGCTTAATTTTATAATCGTTTCTTGCTGCTTCTTTAATAAGTTTTTGTAAAAAAAGTAATACATTTGGTTTTTTAGGAATTCCTATGCCAGCCTTCTAACAGATTTGTTGTATTATGTTATGATATTATGTTTCGTTGCAGAACAGCTCAAAGTATTAATTGAAAATTTCGCCAGTCATTGTTTATCGAAATATTTTTAAATAGTTTCATATAATCTCTATCTTCACTTATCTCTAAAATGCTCAACCAACCGTCTTTAATGTGACTTGCAGGTAGAAGTGGCAAGTTGAATACCATTCTTATAACTTACCTGTCCTCCGGTGTACAGGCCAACTCAAATTCCTTGGCTTTTTAAAAATTGCCTTCTGGTAATGGTACCCAAATACCTCTGCCTCAGCGAAAACTCGTTTAGCCTCATTCATAATAGCTATTTCATAATCGCTTTTCAGAAATTGAATCCCGATTTTAAGATGTTTCTTTAATCAAGCTGAAGAAACGTACACACGCCTGCACGTCAACCTACCACAAACTGTCAAATTTCCTCAATAGACTTTGAAGTTTATATCTAAGTCGTATGGTTCACATTATATTGAAGAAATTTGACAGTTTTGGATAGGTGGATGTGCAGGCGTCTGTACATATGTTTCTTCTCTTTTATCAAGTAGCAAAGCAAAAACAACTGCAGCTATATTAGATTCGTCAGTCCCACCTAGGCCAATGTGTGAACTGATTAACTGGTAAAATGGCTGGGGACAAGTTTGAAATGTCCCATCAATAAGGTAAAATCCTTTTCTTTCTTCAATAAGTCTTCTTGCAGTTCTTGCATAGCAAATATTAGATTTTTTTCTTTCGTTCCGTCTTCACAAACCAAAAATTTTCATCCTAATGCGTTTGGTAATTACCTCTTCTACGTTAGTGAAAGTAAGTTTGCTACAGTTCAAATATCTTTTCCGTTTTTTATACAGACTATCTTGAACTTTTTTCAGTGGTGGTAAATAATGTAATCTAATTGAACATGTTTTTCGTAAATCGATCCCACTGCTGCTAGATCATCAAATATTTCTTTTTTGCTATTCATCGCTAAATACACTTCTTGTTTAAGTAGACTTTGTTTTCCGTTTTATTGAATATCTTTCTTCAATTGAGATTTATTTTTGCAAACCATAATCTTGTCTCCTTTATGTTTAATGTCTTCTCTGCTGTCTTTTCAGGCAAGAAATATTTGAGCGGTGGAGCAGAGCATCGCATTTCGGTGGCAACTACAAGAAGTGGATGAAATAAGTACCTACCAACAAATGTTCTTTGATGATGTCTCGTTTACCACATAACGTCGTAAATTGAATTGCACCGAAAGTTGTCCGAATCTTATATTGTTATCAAAAACTTTTTGTTAAGTTGGGAAATAAGGAACTTAATCAGCAATTTAGATAATATGTAGTGTTAATTCCGCTAACTCACTCGTTTATCCAGCTTAGATGCAGCACGCATGCACTGCCCTCCCGCCCGCAAAAAGTATGCACATGCAGGAAGAACAGCTCCTGAGAATGCCCCGTGGAGGGGCGAAACACGTGTCGGGTATCGGTGTTGGTGTGAACGTTCGCTTGCACCCATTGTTTCTCCTGCATGTGTATACTTTTAGCGGGCGGGAGGGCGGTTCATGTGTGCTGCATCCAAACCGGATAAACGAGTGAGTTAGCGGAATTAACACTACATATAATCTAAATTACATTTTTTTGTACCATGGATTTCCGCAAAATAACGCCTGATTCCATTAATTAACTTAATCAGCGTAAACAACGCAACTGGCCAACGTAAACAAAAAAAACAATGAAAAGATTGTATATTTGCCCTAAAGGTCTTTACCCACTAGATCGTATCATACCATGACGTGCTAGGAACGTGTCAGGCAAAAAAATATTGAAAAGTATGAGACTAGGCCCACAGACCGTTCCGTCACCGACCAACACCGTAACGTACCATTCACGGACCGTCAGCAATTGTTGGCGAGAATAATTCTTTTGGATTACCGTCTAGCTACAGATGCATTGATTGTAATCTGTTTGTGTACCTACCTATAAAAATAAATAAATAAATAAATATTTTGCCGGTACCGATACGCTCAGTGCAAGGCACGCGACGTTGTCAATCTGGTCTATCAGACTGGTGCAGACGACGAACCGGTTTACGCAATATGATCGCGTATAATGACCGTTCTAAACGCGTTGTCTGCCATTATTCTGGTATCAGTTCAACAAGACGTACGCATGCAACTTAAAAATTAAGGATGAAAGACTAATTGAAATTGTACGCGATTACGAATTTATATATAATTAAAAGCATTCAAATCCAAATATATGGCGTCTACCTTACGCGAAAATACAGGTGAACTGCTACGAACAGAAGAACGGGAACTATACGGATATGACAAGTGGATGATACGCGGACGCTACGGTCATTAAACCCGTTATGCACAGGTTTTAGTGGGCATAGTAGTCCGTGACGTGTTACTTTCCGTCTCTGATATATTTCTAGCACGTCATGGTATGATACGGTCTAGTGGGCAGAGACCTTAAGCCGTAAAAAGTTAACGGGCTTTAGTTACCCTGAGGTAATAAAAATAATATAATAGCTAGAAGAATAAAGAAGAATGATCCTTTGATGAATGAAGTGCTGCAATTTCTAATTGCATTTGCAATTAAATTTTAGCAATGCTATGTCAAAGACATCTATATTCTTTATAGAACTATATTTTATAATACTAGATTTTATTTTTATATGACTACTATTCTGTATCCATCTTGTTAGAATGATTATTTGGAATAAAAAAACAGCATATAACATTTCATTGTTGTTTATTTATACAAATCGAAAAATATTACATACATTGTTCTGATCCCAAGGTAAGTAGCTAAAGCACTCGTTTCATGGAAATTAGGAACAACGACGGTACCACAACCACCCAGACCCGACACAATATCGAAAAGTTCGTTTTCGACACTGACCCGACCGGGAATCGAACCCGGGACCTCGGAGTTAGCGCCGCCCAAAGTCCGGCGTGCAAGTGGAGGCTATGGAGGTCGTCAAAAATCTTTTATCATAATATAACATGGAGTTTATCTTAAAATTATACAACATAATTGCTTATTATACAATATTACTTAAATTAGGGTTACGATTAGCTTAGCCAGTGGTTGGGTACTCACATAGAACCCAAGATGGCTACCACCTTTATACCTCTTTCAGTTGCTAATCAGCAATGTCCCGCATTGCTATGCCAGTTAAATGGGTATAAGATTCATAAAATCTAATTGGTCTTATTTAAGTCTTCAGGGGCAGTAACAAGCGCTATATCTAAAGCATTCCAATTCAATATAGGCTGTGATGACCGCTAAATTATTAACTCAGTCAAACAAAACTAACTATTTCATAATTTAAATATCAATATCGATCAAATCTAGTACTCGATTGTGACACATTTAGTTTTGAGATATTCGTTCAATGCATCTTGACCTGTAACAAAAATAAGACAAATTTATTGTGAAATCTTGTTACAAAATCTACCTTCACCGCCTAGCTGCAGTGTATATGAGATCTAATAGATTTATATCTTATAATCTTATTTGAGATGCGGTGCGACCGGGCCTTTGGTTAGGCTACGAAACTGCTGAGCTACGAAGCTACTAAGGTACTGAACTTATAAACTACTTAGATTTGGAGCTACAAAGTTATAAAGCTACTAAGATAGGAAGCTAAGCTAAGCTAACCTACGAATATTATAGGCTACGCTACGAAGCTGCTAAACAACGACGTTACTAGTCTACTGAGCTATGAAGCTTTTAAGCTACGAATATTATAAACTACGAAGCTGCTAAGTTGCAAAGTTGCTAGGCTTCTAAGTTACGAAGCTGCTAAGCTACGAAGTATCTAGTCTACTGAGCTATGAAGCTACTAAGCTACGAATATTATAGGCTACGTTACGAAGCTGCTAAGTTACAAAGTTGCTAGACTACTGAGCTACGAAGCTGCTAAGCTATGAAGTTACTAGGTTACTGAGCTATGAAGCTAATTAAACTACGAAGCTACTAAGTTACTAAGTTACTAATCTACGATGCTATGAATCTACGAACTCATAAAAGAAACTGAGAAAATTGTAAAACAAACAACAGTTAGCCAGGTCCTTGTCAAAGCCGGACTGCACTCGAAGGTCGAGGTCACGTCGGTCTTGTACTCAACTTTGGTGAAGCTACAAAGCTACGAAACTCTCAACTACGAAGCTTTGAACTAATTGGAAAAGAAACGGGGGAGGCTGTGAAACAATAAGGTTGTAGTTACCCAGGGGCGGTAGAAGCAACTTAGCTATTGAAGCTTCTCATCGAGATTGTAAAACAAACAACAGTTTATCAATCCTCGCTGAAGCCCCACTGCTCGAACCCTTTCAAGGGCGCGGCCACGTCAGTCTTCTTATACTCAACTTTGATAAAGCTACGAAGCTACGAAACTCTCAGCTACGAAGCTACGAACTAATCGGAAAAGAAACGGGGGAGGCTGTGCAACAATAAGGTTGTAGTTACCCAGGTCCTTGCCGAAGCCGCACTGCTTGAACCAGTTGAAGGGCGCAGCCATGTCAGTCTTCTTGTACTTAACTTTGGTGAAGCTACGAAGCTACAAAGCTACGAAAACCCTAGCTACGAACAAATTTTTAGTTACCCATGTCTTTTCCAAAACCGGGCTGCCTGATCCCGGCGCGACCACTTGGGTCTTCTTGTACTCAACTTTGGTAAAGCTACGAAGCTACGAAACTCTCAGCTACGAAGCTACGAACTTATCGGAAAAGAAACGGGGGCGGTTTTAAAACAATAAGGTTTTAGTTACCCAGGTCTTTCCCGAAGCCGGATTGTTTGAACCCGCCGAAGGGCGCGGCGACGTCTGTCTTGTTGTACGTGTTCACGAACACGGTGCCCGCCTCCACGCGCTCAGCGAACCGCAGCGCGCGCGACAAGTCCGCGGTGAACACGCCGCTCGCGAGCCCGTATTCGGTGTTGTTCGCGCGCCGAATTATGTCGTCCATGTTTCTAGGGGCGAAAGGACACAATAAAATTTTAATTTTTAATTGTTTGGCGGCGCTGATCGGCACTCACGCATATCATTATCATCATCAGCTTATTTTTATGTCCCCACTGCTGGGGCACGAGCCTTCCCTATGGATGGATAGGGAGAACGAGCCATAAACCACCGCGCGGGCCCAGTGCAGATTGGTGGTTATTAAAGACTGCTAATGCAGCCGGGACCAACGGCTTTACGTGCTTTCCGAAGCTCGGAGGAGCTCAAGATGATTTACTTTTTTGTCACCCATCCGATGACCGGCCTTTGCGAATGTTGCTTAACCTCAGCACTCGCAAACCGGGCGCGTTAACCACTGCGCCATCAAGCTCCTCACGCATATCAAAGGGCCTAACTAATAATCAGATACGCTTCTAGTAATTCCGTGTTTTGTTTTCGTCATGTACACACGGCGGCAGATCAAACTATCCAAAACTGTCAAATTTCTACAATCAATTTTGAACTTTAATGTTTGGTTATAAGGATCTATATTTATTGGATAAAATTGACAGGTTTGGGTAGGTTGATCTGCCGCCGTGTGTATACTTAATTTTGATTTATAATATTAGACACAACACACGGAATATTTCAGTTTAGGCTACAAATGTGAATGCGTTGCTTTAACATTATTTTGATTGAGATGAGACTAGACTGTAGATAGTAGACATAGAACGACACGCCCACAAAGTTTTCTTTTTTAACTCTGTTAATAGAGGCAAATAGAGGCAACACCAGTTTTTTGTTCAGATCACGTCTTGCAGTAACAGGCGATATGATCATAGGATTAAGTGCGTCTGTTGGATAAATAATGATTTACTCACTTCCCGCTGAACTTGCTGATGATCATGATGGGCCCGAAGGACTCCTCCTTGGCGATGTACATGTGGTCGGCGACGTCGGTGAAGATGGTTGGCGTGAAGAAGTAGCCTTTCCGGTCTACTCGCCTGCCACCGTATACCAAGCGGGCGCCTTCCTTCACACCGCGCTCACAGAACTGTTGCAAAGACCGGTAATATAAAATGCTTTGAAATCAAATTTTTTTTTAGCATCTCACATTTAATCAAAAAACTGGGCATGGTATGAGAGGGCTCCAGTTTATTCTAATAAATAAAAATAAACTAATAAAAACATTCCAGCGCAGCGGAACGTCAATACTAATTAATTAATTAATTAATTAATTTATTGCCTTAAATTACATGTATATTTTACAGTTGACAAAGTAAAAGTAATGTTTCAATGTAATTTTACCCTAAGGTGTAATAACTACCTACATTATTAAAATTGTCGAAACCTACTTGTTTCTATCTGGCAACCAGATTGTGTCAGTGTTTTTTATAGATGATGTTTTGTCTTTACTTCAAATATTATTATCAAATTGGAATGTTAGTTTCATTAAAAATTAATCTAAAATTTAAAATTACATACAAGGATGCTTTAAATGCAACATTAAAAACAGCAAAATAACAGTTAGTTTCTGACAGAAATAACAACATACATTTTTTTGCACATAATTTGCTGTCATCGGACACACTTCGCGGAAGATCGGTTGTTCGTTAGCGGGCCGCTCGCGCTCGCGCGAAGTATATTCAACGACGAAATTTCCGCGTATTTTAATTATTTATTTTTTATTTATTATTATTAGCTGCATTGAACCAAGACGATGCACAATTTAAATAAAGACACCAATTTCATACTTCTCGCTCACAGAATGCAACGAATGCTCTCATTCAATCACGTTAACGAAAACAAGAATTTGTGCGGCAAAATTTTAACTCTTCCCGGACGTCGCCATGAGGCGCTGCTTCAATCCCATACGAATTTTCGTTTTCGTTAACGTAATCGAATGAATACGGATAAACAAAACTGACAGAGAAGGTAAGCTCCATACAAACGCGCTCAAGCAATGCACAAACAAAGATAACTTTTCACGGACACGGAATTTTGCAACAGCTGCGCTTGCACTGTTCCGAGCTGTTCCGAGATCCGTGTCCGTGAGAGGGTCTACGTGTGCGTTGCTCGATCGGACTTTTGTGGGACCGATAATCGGACCGATTTTTTCGCTAAGGTTTTATTACCGATTTTGTGACCGACTTTTTGCAGGACGTGCGCGTTGCAACATACAATTCCATACGATTCATTTTCACCGACTATAAAATCGGCGTGTGGCGAATATTCCGCGTGTAATTATTGTATGTAATGTATGCGTACTGTAGCCCTGCAATCTCTTTTTTGTGGCCCCGGCCTTAAAACGCAACTCACTTCAAGCAGCTTCCTAAGATGCGCCTCATGGTTCTGCGGGCCGTGCGCGGTGCCTCGCTGTAGCGGATCTCCGATCACCACCTTCCTGGTCTCCGCGACGACGCGCCGCACGAACTCCTCATGAATGGTCTCCTCGACGAACAGGCGGCCTGCCGCTATGCAGTTCTCGCCTTTGTTGAAGAATACTGACGCCATACCCTGTGAGGAGGGTTTGCTTAGTTACAAGAGATGCCTCTATGCACTAAAATTGTGTGTAATGTCATTATCTTATAGGAAACAGATTATGTTTCCAACTGTAATATGAGTATATCTAAGGCCTTTCTACATGGACAGTAACAATTGAACAAATGTTACATATTACTATCTATTAGTTATTTATTGGAATTACACGAGCACATCCTTGTTAAAACTATTTTTAATGGCACTCAAACATTGGATTATAGACAATTATAAATTAAACTTTATTGCATTTTTTAATTATTATTTCAAACAGTTTCGTAAAGGTCAAAGTTTGTGAAAATAACGATCAGTTACTTTAAAGCAGGGATGCACAGACTACGGCCCGCGGGCCGCATGCGGCCCGCCGGTCGAATACTGGTGGCCCGCCGACAGCAAAAATAATACTCTCGTACATTCGAAAATATTGAGTTCTATTCCAGAATAAAACCAATAACAAATGTTCGAAAAGTAATTTGAATCTCGCGCGCGCGCTCTATCAATCTTATCGGTGCGCCGTGCATGCGTCGGTAACAGCGGTCGGTAATGTTCGTGCTGATCTCGGTTAAATTCGTTTTCTTGAGGAAGCGCGCCGCGTTATACTGTTCGAGCGAGCGAGATAGCAATAGTCCCAAATTCCCGATAGCTCGCGTAGGTAGATACACGAAGCTTCCAGAGTCGGTTTCGAGATTTCTCCAGACAGTTTTCGACTCTATGCGCGTGGTATAAAAGCCACGCTAACCGCAGCGACCGACAGTTCGGTTTTAATTTGAGTAAAGTGTCGTTAGTTCTAGTGTAGATTTTAACTCGACTAGCCGGTGTCATAATTATAATATATTTTGATCCACATTCAACGTAGATTTCCCGTCAAGTGCCGTGTATAATTGTGTTGTGAAATCGTAAGTAAAACTGTTATTAATTTTATCTACATATTTTATCAATTATTTTTGGTAATACTAATTAATTAGGAACTGTAATTGGTTTTAGGTGCTGTGGTAATCCTAGTCAGGATTAAAACGCAACATGGACATGCCAGGAACTAGTAAAAAACGTAAGGTTAAAGATGAAAATCGGCAGTTTCAAGAAATTTGGACTGAGAAATACTTTTTTGTATGGTCGCATAACAAAGTCGTTTGTTTAATTTGCAAGAATTCTGTTGCGATTGCAAAGGAATATAATGTAAAAAGGCACTATGAAACGCAGCATCCTACTTTTACGAAGTTTACAGGCGAATTAAGAAAGCAAAAAGTTTTGTCTTTAAAACGGGAGCTTATTGGTCAACAAGCTATGTTTACAAAACCCATTCAAGATACAGAAACAGTTACAGAAGTTAGTTATGAAATTTCTCGAATGATAGCAAAGCGGAGTCGCCCCTTCAATGATGGGGATTTTGTAAAAGAATGCATAGAAATTGCCGCTAAGAAAATGTGTCCAGAAGCAGCAAAAAAGTTTGAGAAAATTCAACTGAATCGTATGACCATCCAAAGACGAATTATGTCTTTGTCAGATAATATTGCGGAACAATTAAATGAAAAAACTAAGATAATTGATTTTTTTTCATTAGCACTCGACGAATCCACTGATATTAGTTCCACAGCTCAACTTCTTATATTCATACGAGGTGTTACTCAAGATTTTGAAGTCTTCGAAGAGTTATTAGGAATGTGTTCATTGAAAGGTCAAACCAGAGGAGTTGATATACTCAATGTACTTTTGGACGAGTGTTCAAAAACTGATTTGGACTTATCGAAATTATCGGGAGTTTCGACTGACGGTGCTCCTTCGATGATTGGTGTCAATTCTGGGCTAGTTACTTTGTTGAAAAAGCATTTGCAAGAAAAAAACTTAAACGCTGAAGATCTCATGCAGTTTCACTGCATTATACACCAAGAAGCCCTCTGTTCTAAAAAAATTGAATTTGAAAATGTCATGAAAGTGGTAGTTTCGACTGTGAATTTCATAAAATCACGAGGACTCAATCACAGGCAATTCAAACAATTCCTTGATGACATTGAATGCGAACATGGAGATTTACTGTATTATACAGAAGTAAGGTGGCTAAGTCGTGGATTGACACTGGAACGATTTTTAAATTTAATAGAAGAAATTGATATTTTTCTGGCGGAAAAGCAAAGGGACGTCCCGGAACTTAAAAGTCCTGATTGGTTGTGTGATTTGGCTTTTTTAGTTGACATTACAAATCATTTGAATGTCTTGAACACACGGCTTCAAGGCAAAAATCAACTGATATCCCAGCTCTACGCACATGTATCATCCTTTCAATGCAAGCTGACACTTTTCAGATCGCAATTGAATTCTGGAAATTACAATCATTTTCCGAATTATAAGAAAATGGCTGAAAAATTCAAAAAAACTGCTATTAATTTCAGTTATGTAAAAAAGCTAGATATTTTGATTCAATCTTTTCAAGACAGATTTTCGGAGTTTAAAACAGTGAAACCTCTGTTGGGCATATTTAGCAATCCTTTCACGATTTCAGTTGAAAATGCGCCAGAGTTAATGCAGTTAGAAATTATCGACATTCAGAACGACCAAGATTTACGCAACAAATTCAACGAAGGAGACTTGCTGAACTTTTACCGCTGCATTGATAAAAATACGTACAAAGAGTTGCGCATAAACGCTCTGAAATGTGCAAGCTTATTTGGTTCTACCTATATATGTGAACAAACCTTTTCAATCCTAAATAATAATAAAACAAAAAATCGAAACCGCCTTGCAAATGAAAGTTTGGAAGCAGTTTTACGTGTTGCTACAAGTAAATTTGAGCCAAATATAAAAAAGATTGTAAGCACTATGCAGTGCCACGTTTCAAATTAATAAATTCTTTTTCAATTTGAATACATTATTATCAATTTTTCATTGTCTTTAATTACCTATACTTCTGGTGGCCCACCATCAGTTCATAATTTGCCCGAGTGGCCCCTAGTCTTAATAAGTCTGTGCATCCATGCTTTAAAGGTAGTAAATTAACATTGAATTCTAGTGCCAAATTAAAGAACAATTAGTATTACGAAAGGATATTCCTTACAGCGTAGTCATAACTGCTTAGTTTTAATCACTGTTCTTAATAATGAGTAGCACTGCTTTCAAACAATATTAGTTTGTAAAGTATCCGTCGGTAAAATCCCATTTTGCGGTACATACATTCCTCACAGCCTTGTCCAGGTCGCAGTCGTCGAAGATGACGAGCGGCGACTTGCCGCCTAACTCCAGGGAGACCTTCTTGATGTTGGAAGCGCATGACGTCATTATTTGTTGACCTAGAGTTAAAAAAAAAACTTTAAACAATGCATACCATAGTAAACGCACTCGGTCTGCGATTGCTGAAGTTAAGCAACATTCGCAAAGGCCTGTCATCGTTTGAGTAGCCAAAAGTGTGTCATCTCAAGCTCTTCCGTACGTCGGAAGACACGTAACGCCGTTGGTCCCGGCTGCATTAGCAATCCATACTGAGCTCGCGTGGCGGCTTATGGCCCGTTCTACCTGTGCTGTTTCCATCCATAGGCAAGACTCGTGCCCAGCAACAGCAGTGGGCAAATAAAAGTGAGCTGGTGATGATTAACATAATTCTATTACTATTTAACAAAGAAGATATTTAACAGTATCGCCCTAAATTGACACTGGCTAAAGGTGGCTGGCAAGAGCTGGGTGAGAGTAGCCGCGGATCGTGCTCGGTGGCGTGCACTTGGAGAGGCCTATGTCCAGCAGTGGACTAGTATAGGCTGATGATGATGATGAAAGGTAGCTTACCACCAGAACTGTGCTAGGTAGCAAAGCGGTACTAAATGCTATGGCTAAATGTGCAAAACGCACTAAATCACTTTAAAAATGATAACCTATGTTGCAGAGCAAAAGCCTCCCCTCTGCGTCTCCACTCTTCTCTATCATCGGCCATGCTCGGTGCATTATCGAACATTTAGGTTCATTTAAACAGTTTAAAAACATTTAATAAACTTTCATTTCATTTTACTTAACAATCTTATCATTTAACATTCCACTAATCTCAGGCACCCAACAGGCCATCTCATACTATTATCAAGAAAAAAAGAGTATCTGTTTCCATAGACTGACCTATCGCAGTGCTGCCGGTGAAGCCGAGTTTCCTGACCGTGGGGTGAGCGGCGAGCGCTTGGCCGGCCACGGTCCCGCTGCCGGGTAACACGTTGATGACGCCGGGCGGGATGCCGGCCAGAACCGACAGCTCCGCGAACTTTAGCGCGGTCAGCGGGCAGACCTGTTGGGTTATATAGAGATAAGATAGCCAGTTCCTCAGTAGTTGAGCATTCCGGGTGAAGTGCGCTGTCCTTCGGCCTTATTATCACTTAACATCAGGTGAGATGAAGGCCAAGTGCTTACCCGTAAGGAGTTAAACTAAAAAAAATACATTATTCTTCCTCCTCCTTGTGTCTGGCGTTTAAAAGTGCCTAGCAATATCCCGGCTAAGCGCTACGGTCCGCTTGTTTGCTTAATCTCCACCATTTTGCTTCGTTTTCGGTGGTATCTTCTAAAGATTTTGCTCGTGTATGGTATTCCATAGGACCGTTCTAGATACTTCAGGGCGTCCGACTCGGGTATCGAGAATCTAAGGATATTTGTCCCGTCCAGAGTTGTCTTGTTGTCCTGTTTAGAGTTCTAAAGACTCCTCGGGTTTACGTCACGGATGAAGTCCTAAATAATCCTTAAAATTACAAATCGTGCGAGCCCTCTCAGCTTCTGTAGAGTATATTTTACACAACTTTTCTTCAGAAAAATATCGTTACGGTTTTTGTTAAGAGAATCAGGGTTCTCCACTGATTAGTCTATAGCAGTACTGTAACTGACCGCAGCGGGCTTGATGATGACCGTGTTCCCCGCGGCGAGGCAGGCGGCCATCTTCCACGACAGCATCATCAGCGGGTAGTTCCACGGTGTTATCAGTGCGCAAACGCCGATTGGCTCCTTCTTCGTTAGCGTCAGGTTCCTAGGAAGAAAAATGGTATGTAAAAAAAATATGTTTATTTTACACATTAATTTATGGCAACTTTAATGGCCACGCGGGCCACTGGAAGTTTTATTTGATTAAAACCTCGATAGTTGTACAATTGCTTTTATTAAAAGCTACAACTATTTGCAATACCAACTGGTAATAAAAATTTTGATACTGGTAATAAGTGTATAATTAATAAATTTTAGGATGTTATATAAAATCAAGTAGTCATGGTCGAAGTGGTCAGATGCGAAGTGTAGCTTTATAAAACAAACATCTAAGTATATATGTCTATCATCTCACCGGTTAGGCCTGGCGTGGTTGATGGGTATGGTGCTGCCGTGTATCTTGTCGGCCCAGCCCGCGAAGTACCGCCACGAGTCCACGGACATGCCGACGTGCGTCTTCAGCGCCAGCGTGTACACCGCGCCCGAGTCCAGGGACTCTAGGGTTGCGAGCTCCTCCTTGTGTTGATCCATCAGGTCCGCTAACCTGAAAGGTTTCAATGTATGATCACCGATCTTAGGGGTACGACCCTATAGATAAGAAGAACTGGCTATAAACCATCACATGGGCTCAGTGCGATTTGGTGGTTGTTAACGACTGTTAATGCAACTGGGACCTTTTAACCAGCCAGCTTTACGTGCCGTTCGAAGCACGGAGGAGTTAGTGATGATATATTTTTGGTTACCCAATCGATGACCAGCGATTGTAAAAATAAAATATTTTTACAAGATGTAAAATAATGTTATCGGCAATTATTTTGTATATACGTTCATAGTTTTGATGTTTTAACTGCCTCTGGTAACACTTTCTCTCTCATTATCAGTCCCCAGACTTCGAGAATTAGATTCCCAGTGGTTGGAGTACATATTAAGATAGGTACTGTTTGGCAGTAAGGGTAGCTACCGCCATTTTATTGGTCTTTTTGGCAATGCATAATAACAGTATAAGTAGCACCGATAAGGTAGCAAGTACCAAAGCAATTGAACCAAAGAAATTTCGACAAAATTTACAGAAATATGAAAACTTACTTAAACAACAACTGTCCTCGCTCCCTCGCACTGATCTTGGACCACTCTCCCTCCTTGAACGCCTTCTCGGCCGCCGCCACCGCTCGGTCCACATCGCCGACCGACGCACTCTGTACCCGACAGATCTCACTCTCGTCCGTGGGATTCACCACCGACAACGTCTTCCCACTATCAGAGTTCACAAAAACACCATTTATAAATAACTGCGTCGGGAATTTCACTCTCAATTTGTTCACTTCCAACTCGAGTCCGTCGTAAACTATTTCCTTGGCAGCCGAACCGCCTCGCGATTTTAATATGGCGACTGTGAAGAATTCCTCGAAGGTAGAGTTCATGTAGATGTCCTCGTTCTGGAGTTCTAGTTCACCTAAGTCTTTGACTTCTTCTATTAGTCGGACTACATCCATGGAGCCAGCGCCTGTAAATAAAATAAAATGAAATAGAATGTAAACTTCTACATATCCTGTAGTCATAGCATCTCAAAGAAATATCTTTTCTAAAAATACATTTTGGAAGCTTTCAAAAAAATATTCCCCACATTCCCCAAATCGTACAGAAAGGTTGTAACTCGCGTTTTTCCTAATAATTAGCGATGCAGGCAGTACCATAAGGCTACTTTTCCACCAGAGTTTGACGTGGATGGTGGTAGCAAGGCATTGTCCAAGGAAAAATCCACCAATATAGTAGTATAGTAGTATACCAATATAGTATTGCTCCATTTTATTTTATTTATTTTGTGATATTTTTGTTTTTTATTTACATGTTGTGGTTGTCTTCTATAATTTTGTGTTTATATGTAATGGAAAGTGTCCTGCTATGATAGGGCATTTTCCAATATTTTTGACGCTGTAAGGGAGAACAGAGCTGGACACTTGCTGAGTTTCTTGCCGGTTCTTCTCAGTACAAGATCTCCCGCCCAGAGTAGACTTACGAACCGATGGCATAGTGACATTCACAAGAGCTACTTGTAGCCTAAACTGAATAAATGATTTTGAATTTTGAATTTTGAATTTTACACTGCAAGTAAAGGAAACATCCTACTGGTGAATTTTTTCCTCGCGTACCGTACCTCCGACAGGAAAGAGTGTAGTGAGTGTAGGTTGCTGAATTGATATCGTAAAGTCAGTAAAAGTAAATAGCTTATAACTATCCCACTGCTTGGCAAAGGCCTTGATTATTGAAATCAAGTCATCGCTGCTCACCTCGGCGTGCACTCTAAGTGAGTAACGCTAACGTCACCTCCCTCACGGGAGGCGGCGGTCAGATAGCCTTCACAGCCCTAAAGGCATCCCCAGGGGTTGTTTACCGGGTGGGTCTTCCTATAAAAGGTCAGCCCCGGCTCCGCACGAACAGAGTAATCCGACTAGGAGGAATATGTCTGCATATTTTTCCCCTTGGGTCAACAAAAAAATAAGTCATCGCTAAAATTGATGGGTAGTAGAATACCTCCGGCAGCCCTGTCAGAATAACAGCGCTCCTACGGTGCTCAGCCCATCTTCGAGTGTCGTAGGGGTAATATGGTGAGACAGGGTCCTTGTTGGCCTCACACACTGGTTTTTGTTTATATTTTAATTTAATTGTTTTTTTGTCGTTTGTGTTCTTGCTTTGTTTTGACTGTATTGTATTTTGTGTGTGTGTGTGTGTGTGTGTGTGTGTGTGTGTGTGTGTGTGTGTGTGTGTGTGTGTGTGTGTGTGTGTGTCAATAAATGTTTTCTTTGTTTCTTTCTTCTTTTTAGAATAGGTCTAACTATAGCCAAATTTGACATAAACCTGATGAGAAGAAGTCCGTGTCATCGCCGATGTCAATCCTCAGTATGGCCTTCCATATGTCCCGTACGCCTTCCACGAACTGCTTCTCGTCTGCAGACAGTTCCAGGGTGACTTTGTCGTCACTCGTCTTGTAGAAGTTCTGCGCGTTTATCATTTTTCCGTTCACTTTTAGCCTTTGGATGTTGAGCTAGAAAATAGAGGATTAAAACTGTGAGACAACTGTTCTTTAAGATCTTTTTAGTTTGTCTGGCTAACTAAAAAACAAAGGTTTTTCTTGTAATTCTTCTATGTAGGTATGTATTCTATGTCTTCTATGTATGTTCCTAGGGAAAAGTGGCTAATTGTTGTAAAAATAATTAACTATTATTGTCATCATCATCATCATCATCATCATCATCATCATCATCAGCTCATTTTATGTCCCCACTGCTCGGGCATGAGCCTTCCTTATGGATGGATAGGGAGAACGGGAAAAAGACCACCACCCGGGCCCAGTGCAGATTGGTGGTTGTTAACGACAGCTAATGCAGACGGGACCAACGGCTTAACGTGCCTTCCGAATTACGGAGAAGCTCGAGATGATAAATTTTTGGTCACCCATCCGATGACCGGCCTTTGCGAAAGTTGCTTAACCTCAGCACTCGCAGACCGGACGCGTTAACCACTGCGCCAACGACTCTTATTGTGAAAGATAAAAATTGGTAAGACTTAATGAACATGTTTTCGATGTAATTAAATTTTGGCATCATAAATTAAGCTTTTTTTAATTGTGTAAGTATTTGTTAAAAAACATATAACATTATTATCCCTCTGCCTAGGCTGCTTCTTACATGTGATTTTGCGGCGGGTAAGGGTGAAGGACGGGCCAGGAGAACCCTGTACCACCCGCCTGCTCTATTGAGCGGCGTGTATTATAATTTACCATAAAGGTTTTCACTGGGATAATAAAAGGCTGCTTCTTACATAGAGGTGGACCATGTAAAAAGGTCTTACGTCATACGTGGTAAAAGATGCTCATAAGCTGATGAGGAATAGTTACCTTGACACCATCATTAGCCGTGATCAACAGGCCAGCTTTATGTATAACAGCTGGTTGATCCAAGTCTGGTATCACCAACTTCTCCCCCCTTGATTCATACTCCCCCTGCCATAGACTGGAGCCGAACAACTTGAGCTCTATGGTTGGCTCGCTGACTTCATCTACGCCGTCGCTTGTCTGTGGTTTGATGAAGGTGGTGGCACCGGGAGAAGAGTCTAGCCCACGGATGAAGTTGTGGAGATCTACGCCGCCTTTGGAGAAATCGATCTAGTGAAAATTTATAGTCATTATTTTTTATTTGTTACTCGAGTTTCTTTTTAAATACACATGATATGAGGGTGGCTTTCTTTTTTTTTAACTTGATCTACTTCTTGCGTGTCGATAACATGAACTAAACGACTATAAACCAATAATTTACGTCTTATTCGTATTGTGGGTTTTAATTTACTTTATTATTACAATTTATACAATTAAAATTTATACAATTTTTACTTGGTATAATGCCATAAACATTCTTCTAGTTTCTCTGCAGGAAGTGCCGTTACCTGACGTAGAGTCTGGCACCTTAAAATTGGAGACAGGCCATTGTTTGTTTTTTGATTTTAATTTTAATTATTTTAAATTTTGTTTTGTTTTTTGAACTATTTTGCTTATACTTATAATTATTTGAACTTTTGTTAATGTATAGTATAATTTCTGTTGTTCTCCTAATTGTTTTATTTTAATTTCGTATGCCGATAAGGCAGATTAGATCTAATGACTTGTGAATCACAAATAAAAATTTGAATTTGATTTTGAATTTTAATTTGCCATCTGGATCTGGAGTTAATAGAGAACCCTGACCAAACAGAGTTTTTTCTATGCGTAGATTGGTGTCTGAAGCCATATTCTTTCTTTCCCGACGTCAGCCCCCCAGCGGTAGTAGTGAGATGCTAAGTAGCTGAGTATATTATTTATAGCAGAGAAGTAATGCTCACCCTATGTGTCTCTGGTTTGAACAGCGCCGGGTCGTAGGTGGCGCCCTCATCGGTCTGCGCGATCCTCGGCGCAGTTCCACTGGCGACCATGTTCACGGATTCTGCCAACGCTCTTATTCCTGTGTGTTACAACAATATACGCATGAAATTCATACGAGCAAAAGGTTGCCCTGTGTGTCAATCTGGAGAATACAGTTAGAGGTACAGTTACAGTTACTACAAGGCAAAGGCCTCTATCATTGAAATCAAGTAATCGCTACAATTGATGGGTATTGGCTAAATCACCATGTTGTTAAATGCGGTTTGGTGATTTATGATTATCAGTGATCGGAGTAGGTAGAGCTATTTTGGTTCATTGACCGCAAACGTTGATTATAAATATGGACATTCCCCGACATTCTAACTGAAACTCTGAAAAATTATATATATATTTTTTAAACACACAACACAATTTATTAGTTAGTTATTAATTTGTTTATTAGTTCTACCTACTCCGATCACTGATGATTATAAATATTTAACTGTTTGTTTAATAACCCACGTAGCGGCAGTCTAGCTTTAGGCATACCACTGCCCCCGTAGAGATGCAGATCAGATGATTATGTGGGACTCCCCCCCCCCCTACAAATCTTTCAGTTGGGAAAGAAGGCATACCCACTAAAAGCTCCTGGACCTCAAGTATGGCTTCAATAATCCCGCTTTAGTGTGTCGGTAGCCTCATCTTGACATTAAGACCACTGTAAATACTTTCAAAATAGCGAAAAATATGCTATGTAGTTTTGAATAGGTTGAAGTGCAGGCGTCTGTACGATCTGGGACTGTTTCTCTTTCACCGGAGCACCAGAGCGCATCTCCGGCGCTCGCTTAATTCTTCGCAAGAATAAAATAATTAGGATAATGAATAGTTAGTCTTGGCTCACCCTCCGGGTACAAGTATTTGTTATAGATGGAGTCGACGGTGTCCTCCACGGTGACCGGGAAGCTCTTCTGCAGCAGCACGGGGCCGGTGTCCAGGCCGTCGTCGGCCCAGAATATCGACAGGCCGCAAGTCGTGTCGCCCTCTATCAATGTCCTGGAGCAAAAAGGTATGTGTCGTACATTTCCAAAAACAGTCACACCAACAGACCTATACTAACATTTGGTCTGTGGTTACACCAATATCGTACTGAACTGGAATAAATAGCTTCGTCGAGTTTATTGAGGCTTCTTCTCGTGTCTTCAGTTTCGCCACTGTCAGGCTTACGATACTTTATAAAAAGTTTATTTTGAATAAAGACATTTAAAATTTATGAAAATTAATTAATTTCATAATGCAAGTAAAAAAATTAAAATAAAATATAGGTTGAATAAAAACGACCGTGTAAGTCTCAATTCTTATACAATTTAAAGATATATTAGAAGATATACTTGCTTAGAATGTGTTTTTATTGTCCCTAACTTTATTTAGTTTGGGCTATAAATAAATTTGTGTGTTCTTAATAAATAATTTTCATTAATTCATTCTTACATTTTATCTAGTGCTGGACTGTAAGTTGTGCGATGAATTACTCAAATAAGATACAATGTAAGTAGGAGTATATAGGTATTATTTAACATTGGCAACATATAAATCAAGACGTGGCACGCGGCAAGTGAGTACATAACTGAAGTAATTGCGAAGCGCTGTGACTTATGACATGCCGATAGCGATATACAATGTTATTGTTGTGCAATTTCATTTCAGCTGATCTTTTACACACCTTCCATACATGTCACATGACATACCTACTCCAGACCGATCCGATCCGAACCCTTCGGAGAATCTAGTAGGGCACGGGGACGCGCACTAGTGCGCGATGCCGTTCCCTCTAGATAACCTCTGAATGTGATTCGTTTCACACGGCTTGAAGGACCCTTTACGTTCCTCGCCGCCCCCAAAAAAGCCCGGTGAAGCTGAAAATGCCGCAGCGGCAAACTCTCTCAAAAAAAAAAAAAATTACTCCAGTAATCCGACTCGATCTTGGAGAATCTGGAAAGGTAGGTGCGTCGACTCGCTGGCATTATGTCAACCATTAGAAAGTCTCCGGGGACTTTTCTGTCGCTACAGTTTGAGGAGCTAAAAGTTTATTGCTGTCCATACAATTGGTTAAGCTTTAAATAAATACATACGTGCATACTCTCTCATCTTTCTCCCACAAAGGGGCAGACAGCATCAAACTCACTAAAATTGAGTAGATACACTCCATTAGTGACTCAATGCCACGTTTAGCTTGTTTAAGCTAAACGTGGCATTGGCATTGGCAGTAGGGCACCCAGGTGGGATAGATAACATCAGTGATAGGTTGCTAGCCGATCGGCTAATGTGCATAATCATGGAACTCTTGTCCCTTAGTCGACTCTTATGACATGCAAGAGGGGAGATACGCTGATACATTATGTTAGCGACGCGCTCGTACCCATTTTTATTTTTTATCATATGATATGTAGGTAGCTCGTAAGTTTTAAGACCACCATTTTGTAAATTTGTGTCGAGTCAGTCTGCTACCAGTTCGTGCTCATTGTAAGACCTCTGTTTCCCGATAAGTCAGTTTTTCACATGCAAAATCAATAAATCGTCTTTAAAATCGTTTAGTGCGTGTCATTGTACCTACAGTAAGCTCCCACAGCGTACAAAGTGGTCTTCGAGCCGGATAATATGTTCCAAACGCCGCCGCCGAAAATGGTCAGTACACGCAGCCAGTGGAAAAAAAACGAGATGGATGGCCAACCTGAGCACCAACAAACGGTTTCTGAGCCTACTAGTGGATATCGGAAAGACGATAAACGGATTTCACCAAATTTATGCCAAACGCGTGTAAGCGAGGGTACCAGTATGAAGCAAGAAACGGCCCAACCGCCCGCGTCCGTTACAAGTAAGAAATCTACGTCGTCATCCGTGTTGGCGAGAAGAAAACAGCTCGAGTTGCAAGCAGCGCGTGAAAAAGCCAGGATTCAAATGGAGTTAATTGACAAAAAATTAGAGGCGGACTTAGCAGAACTCGATGATGGAAAATACAGTTCACACTTAGAGAAGCGCACTTGTTGTACTAACGTTGAAGTGGAGGAGTGGTTAGATCGCAGCCAGGCAGAACTGGAACAAGCACATTCAGCCCCCGATCATGGTGTAAAAACGGGTAACGTGTGTCTGCCGGCGCTTGCTAATAACGCTGGCACATCTGATGGAACCATCCAGATGCTCGCTGCTGCACTAAAGGAAATGGCCGCTTCTGCAAATCGAACGAAAATCGACTCGGATACAAACCTGTTAAGCCGTATTTGCACGCCCAAAGAATTACCTATTTTTGCGGGTGACCCTATGGATTGGCTGTTGTTTCGACAGGCCTACGACGAGTCAACACAAGTGTGTAACTTTACCCCTAAAGAAAACCTTTGGAGACTACGAAAGTGTCTTCGTGGTCCAGCCAAAGACGCCATCGCATCACTCCTCATCACAGCCACAGAACCAGAAAAAATCATGTCGACGTTGGAGCTGAGATTTGGAAATCCTGACAATATCATATCTAGGATCATGCAAGATATTAAGAAAATCCAGCCCATGTCGCTAGATTACCACAAAGATATCGTGATGTTCTCAGTGAAAATACAAAATTTCGTTGCCGCTGTGCAAGCTGTCGGTCGCGAGGAATACCTACAAGGAATGAACTTAGTATCTATAGTTTTATCTAAACTGCCAACCGTGTTGATATCGAAATGGTCCGACTTCAGTTTCCCGCTTATTTCCGGAAAGAAGAAGTCACGAATGGAAATTTTATCAGATTTTCTAAAAGAAGAAGCAGTGAAAATATCTACTACCACTAACAGTTTCATTACCGGCGCGCGAATTGATTATCAAAAATATAAACAACCGGATAGTGACCTTCCCAGATCGCACACAATTTTAGTGCAACAAACTGATCACACTGACAAATGCCTATTTTGTCGCGTATCAAAGCATAAATTAACGGACTGCAAAAAATTCAAGAGGTCATTGAACAAGGTCAGATGGCAGTACGTTAAACGCAGCGGCCTATGTTTTAAATGTTTACTTTCACGCCACGACCGGCAAACATGCACCGCCCCTTTGTGTGATAAAGATCGTTGTGGTCAGGCGCATCACAAACTACTTCATTACGTAAGCGGACACAACAACGCAAACATCGATCACCGGGCGAGCGCACGGGAGGATTTCCCCCTCCCTGTGCCGCCGCCACAGCTGTCGTCGCCTGCGTCCTCGTCGTCTGAAGTTATCACTCATATCAGTGGCAGTGAAAATGAATGCAAAGTGCTATTAAAAGTAGTGCCCATAAGTATACATGGACCCAACGGTGTGATAAATTCGAGTGCGCTGCTCGATGATGGTTCAACAGTGACGTTAATAAGCTCCAGCCTGGCGGAGCGCGCTGGGCTGCGCGGCCGCCGGGAAACTATGCGAGTCCGCGGCGCGTGGCTCGATAACAAACTGGTTTGTGACACTACGGTTATGACAGTGAATCTTTCTGGTAAGGACAATAAGATTTATTCCGTGCGCGCGCGCAGTGTGTCTGAATTAAATTTACCTGTACAAAATTTGTCTATTGTTAACACAAGTAACTATGCTAGATTATTAAGTTTAAAGGATGAAATGTGTTATTTCGATAAAAGGCCTGAAATGTTGATAGGTCAAGATAATTATCATGTTTTGTATCCAATTGAAGTGCAGTTAAGTAATAAACATGAGCCGTCCGCTACACTTACCCCACTCGGTTGGTGCCTTCATGGTAACGTGCGCATATCGCAGCGCGTGCAGCAGACTGCCAACCGCCATTCCGCCACCTTCGAGCATGCCGCGTTAGCTATGACAACCCATGAAAGCTGCGAGTTGGATCGCCTGCACGACGAGGTCAAAAGGTATTTTTCTTTAGATGCGATGGGAGTGTCAGGAGCACGTCGCGTGAACGTAGATGACGCTCACGCTGTCAGCCAGTTGGAGCAATCTGCTCAGCTAGTGGATGGTCGCTGGCAGGTGGGGCTACCATGGAAGGAAGAGAGTTGCACGATGCCTGACTCGTTCCCGAATGCGCTGAAAAGGCTCAAAGGAGTGGAACGAAAAATGGTAAGGGATAAGGGATACGGTGAAAGGTATGAGGAAAGGGTAAATCATTTATTTAAAAACAATTTTGCCAAAGAACTCGTTGATACTAATGTCACGCAAAGAACTTGGTATTTATCTCATTTTGGGGTGGACAACCCCAATAAAAAGAAGTTGCGTCTAGTATTTGACGCGGCAGATAAAACATGGTAAATGCTTGAATGACTATTTATTAAAGGGACCGGACCTATTGTCATCACTTTTAGGTATTATGCTGCGCTTTAGGGAACATAAAATAGCAGTGACCGGTGACATTAAAGATATGTTCCTTCGGGTGAAAATACGCCCTGAGGATCAAAACGCACTTCGGTTTTTATGGCGAAATAGTCAGTCACCTACTGAACCCGTAAAAACATTTGCAATGACGTCACTTATTTTTGGCGCGAACTGTTCGCCTTTCGTAGCACAGTTCGTCAAAAATAAAAACGCGCAGCGTTTTCAATTATCAATGCCGGACGCTGTCGACGCAATTCACAGTTCTCATTATGTTGACGACTACATACAAAGCTTACCAGACGAGGAAACAGCAATCCAAATGGTAAAAAATATTGCATTTATTTATAGGGCTGGTGGCTTTGAGATGTGTAACTGGACTAGCAACAGCGTGGCTGTGCTAGACAGTATACCAAATGATGTATTAGGTACTGCCGCAGTAAGGTTTAAAATAGATCAGCAGTTTGAAGGAGAACGCACGCTGGGCCTTATCTGGTATCCAGGCGACGACGAGCTCGGATTTGACTTGTCCTTAAAAAAAATTCCTGACAGTGTTGTTCTCGGAAAGGAAAGGCCTACAAAGCGACTAATGCTACGAATTATTATGTCTATTTTTGATGTTTTTGGATTTTTAGCGCCTTTCACAGTTCAAGGGAGAATAATGCTGCAGGATACGTGGCGGTTAAACATCGGATGGGACGATGTTATTCCCGATGTCATTTATAAAAAATGGTGCGAGTGGATAGATCTGCTTAAGTTAATAAACCACATACGTATACCTAGATGCTATATCCCAACAGTAGGTGCGAGTGAGATGGAGCGCGAAACGGTAAACAATAGCAGCTCGGCGTCAAGGCGGCTCGCCTTGTCCGCCGTGCGCCCCACTTCCACTTCGCCGTCTGCGTCTACGCAACCTGCTACGGGTGGCTACGCAGCTACGGGGCCGGCCAGTGCTACGGTACACTATAACGATGCCCAGCTGCATATTTTTTGTGATGCGTCATTAAAGGCCATGTGTGCGGTTGCTTATTGGCGTTGGACTTACAACGGAACAATACACATTGCATTTGTTGCTAGTAAATGTCGTGTATTACCTGTAAAACCTATAACCGTCCCTCGAGCCGAGTTGCAGGCAGCTTTGCTGGCCGCAAGACTAGCCGACACCATCGCTAATGAACACAAAATAAAGGTCGTGCGACGTTATTTCTGGTGTGACTCCACTACCGTCTTACAGTGGATAAGAAATAACGCGCGCACATACAAGATATTCGTAGCAAACCGGCTAGGTGAAATTGACGAGTTAACTCAATCACAAGAGTGGCGTTATATACCTACCGATCTTAACGTTGCTGACTTGGCTACAAGGGACTCATTTGATGTAACGTTGTTTAATAGGGAATGGCTTAATGGTCCACGGTTTTTATATGATGATGAACAGTCGTGGCCGGTCGATCTGTTATTTGAAAAGGATGAGGTTAGTACTGAATGTGTGACCGTAATGAGTAGTGACACACCTGCTGGATTACCTATACCTGAGGCTGACAGATTTTCCTCGTTCCTTAGACTACAGCGTGCTACTGCAGTTTTGCTGAAATCATTAAAAAGGTTTAAGGGACTTACCATTAAAGTAGACAGCGCTTTGATGGAGCGTGCTGAGCGCCTATTGCTGGTGCAAGCACAAGCAGATTCCTTTCCTTTGGATATCGCTGTAATAAAAAAAGGTAAACCCTTACCGCCCACCAGCAAGCTGCTAACTTTGTCTCCGTACATAGACGAGCATGGGATTCTTCGTGTCGGCGGGCGCATCGACGCCGCATCCGAGATCAGTGCGGAAGTAAAACGACCTATAATACTGGATGGTCGGCACCCAACAGCGCGACTTCTGGTTCGTCGTTACCACATACTAGCTGCCCATGGAAACCAAGAAACTGTAGTGAACGAAGTAAAACAAAAATATTGGGTACTTCGTTTAAGGCCTACGGTTAAGTACGTTGTGCGTAAGTGTATGTTGTGCAGGCTAAGGAGGGGTAAGCTGCAGGTGCCGAGGATGGGTGACCTTCCTCCAGCTCGCATGGCCCATCACCAACGACCTTTTACCCATTGTGGGCTGGATTTGTTTGGCCCAATGGAGGTGGCAATCGGGAGGCAACGGGCGAAAAGGTATGGCGTCTTGTTCACATGTCTCACGGTTCGCGCCGTGCACATTGAATTGGTGAGTTCGCTTTCGTCCGACTCGCTTATCATGGCGTTACGTCGTATGGCGGCTCGCCGTGGATGGCCGACCCAATTGTACTCGGATAATGGAACTAATTTGCGAGGTTCAGATACCGAACTGCGAAAGTCTATTAATGAAATTGATTTTGAGCCATTGGAAATTGTAGCTGCAAACAATGCCGTTCAGTGGAACTTCATTCCCCCTGCCAGTCCTCACTGGGGTGGGGCATGGGAACGTCTTATTCGCTCTGTCAAGTCGTCACTCCAAGTGATACTCAAAGAGCGTGCACCAAGGGAAGAGGTTTTAAGTACCCTGTTAGCTGAAGTTGAAAATATAGTCAATAGTCGACCCTTGATGCATGTGTCAGTTGATCCAGGTGATCCTGAGACTTTGACACCAAATCACTTTCTCTTAGGTGGCTCCTCGAACTTGCCTACGCTTGGAAAATTTAATGAATCTGACTTTTATCACAGGAAGCTCTGGCGAAAGTCTCAAAGACTAGCCGATATGTATTGGCAAAGGTGGGTAAAGGAAATTCTACCGGAGCTGCGACCAAGAAAAAAGTGGAACGAGGAACAGACACCACTACAGGTAGGTGACTTGGTTCTGATCGTTGATCCCAACGGTCCTCGCAATTTGTGGCAAAAGGGTCTTGTCGTACGTGTGTATCCTGGTAAGGATGGCCGAATACGTGTCGTTGACGTGAAGACGAAAACTGGCACATTACGGCGGTCTGTGGCACGCGTTGCACCCATTTCCTTAGTGGACTAGTGCTGCTTCAGCACTAGGGGTGGGGAATGTTAGCGACGCGCTCGTACCCATTTTTATTTTTTATCATATGATATGTAGGTAGCTCGTAAGTTTTAAGACCACCATTTTGTAAATTTGTGTCGAGTCAGTCTGCTACCAGTTCGTGCTCATTGTAAGACCTCTGTTTCCCGATAAGTCAGTTTTTCACATGCAAAATCAATAAATCGTCTTTAAAATCGTTTAGTGCGTGTCATTGTACCTACAGTAAGCTCCCACAGCGTACACATTATATTCACACCCTAGACCAGCATAACATTGAAACGCTTTAAAAACCATGAGAAAACGACAGCAAATGCATCTAAAGGCTCCTACACACCAAAAACAGTTCCAAAGCAGCGCAGCTTGGACGCGGGCCGTGCGTTTTGTAATTTACAACAAGAACGATAGGTACCATTATCATTCGCATGTCGTTTTTTTACTTTAATCTTATCCTAGTTTTTTCTTCCTATTCTCCTCTAACTTTCTTTGTCATACCATGTTTCACACTGTCTTTCTATACCACTTTTCTTCGGTCTCCCTTTCCCCATATAGCCTTCAACCTTTAACTTTCAAGGCACGATGTGTTGAAGAAGAAGAATGAAGGCATGATGATGACACATTAATTACTAGCCCACGGAGAAACGAAACGAAAACAAACCAGGCCGCGCGGCGCAGAGCATACGTGGTGGAGTTCCTCAGCAGTCTCTCGCCATGGTACCACTCAGTCTATATAACCTACTATACTATTATATATTCTCTCTTTATTGACTCGTTCTCACTAGACGCAGTTGTAACGCTAGCCCGCTTATAGAAACCGCCACCTGCCTGCAGTGTGCCAAGTCCCGCACTGATTCTACTTCGCTAAAGTTGTGACCTTGTTTTAGTTAGTTCTTACCAGTTGATAGATGATGCTCCCCTATGCCTGGGCAGTATGCTTGGGTGGTAGCAGATGCTCTCGTACTTGGGGTATGTGATCACCTCCATGGGGATGAATTGGGTACAGAAGGGCAGCACGTTGATATCGGCGTTTACCTGCAAACAAAACCATTTTTTTCTGAGATTCAGTTATGTTAACTAGTATAGAATAAGTGTACAATGTACCTATGACAGGTAGTGCAATTAGCATTGAATTGTACGATGCAATGTGAGTAGCTTTTAATAAAAGCCTTCCTGTTCTTGTTATTATGCTTTTTACTAATACTGTCAACATTATTTATTAAAGCAAAATAAAATTAAACATTATTACTTAACTTACTTAATTGTGTATTATTAGTAGTTTGCTGCTAACTGCCATTTAAAAGCCGTTTGCTATGAAAATTAGGTAACTATACTTTATCAAGTTTACCAAAGATATCGATTGGTTTGGGGTAAACAAAATGGAAAATAATTTGTGTGTTTTCAAAATAAATAGTTTGAACGCAAAATTATTATTTGGTCAGCAGAATTATACAATCGGTTAGCATAAGAAAGCTGACCATAATAAGTTGCTGCCCAATTAGCTGTTTTAGCTAACCGATTACATTTTTTTGCTACCAAAAATACGAATACTTTACTAACCGTTTAAATAACACCCAAACAAAAATAATCTGCACAATCATTGACATTGTTGACATGGTTTAACGAATGTGACATATAAATATAACAGATAAACCCACTTTTCAAGCTATGGTGCAGTGAGAACCACATAATATACTTACCCATGTGGTGTGAATTATGGGTTACACGTCGATATAACGTAATTTCATTTAATTCGTGATTTTAAACTCTAGTAAGAAGGCCAAGCTATAGGCTCTCTTCAAAACCTTTTGCAAAAAGGGCTCTGAAACGTTAGATATACTTAACAAAAAATGATTCGTAAAATAAAAAAGTCGTAACTTTATTAAGTACTTTTGGTCTGTGGCACAGTTATTGGCTTAACCATTAATCAAAGGTTATTTCCAGTCTCACAAGAGTCAGTAGCTCAAGAATTCCGTATTAACCTTAAGTACTGCCTTTCGAACCAGTTTACCCAGCAGACATTTTCACAACTCTACATTGCGAAAGTGACCGTATCCTAGATCACTGATCATGTCTGTATATTTTGTACTGTTCCTGTACTGTACTGTATATGTATTAATTTTGAAATAACTAATATTTATTGTAGGTAGTGTCTAGATTTTACTGCTAGGTGCCAAGTGCGAGTTTCATTCGCCATTCGTTAACGTTTACGTAAACGAGAATTTGTATGGCAAACTGTTGACTCTTCTCGTAGGCGCTGCTTCAATGCCATACTAATTTTCGTTTTTGTAAACGTATTCGAATGAATACGAATAGTAAACAAAACTCATACTAAGCACCCTGATTAAAATAATACAATATTGGCAAAATATTTTCCTTTATTAGACTTGAGATTGGCGAAGTGATTTTTATAAGAGATCAAAGTTGGACAAGTAGAAGTAACCTTACTAACATTTTATGACTTTATTAATTGCACGCAACAATCGTAAAAGGTAACCTATCGGTAGTTGATAAATTGCTATTAATAAATGTTTTTAATTCAACATTTTGGTATTTTTTTAATATCTTAGAGATATATTGGGAAAATTCAAATGAATTAAATAATGATCATCACAGATTCGGATTCGAATACTATACATATTTTAATTCGCTCTTTTTAGTGATACCACTGACCCGTAGGCGTAATATTAGTCTTTCATTTGTGGAATAATAGCGTAAAGATATGTCGTGAAGATACTAGGAGGTCATGAGTGCAGTAGAACTGTGCTCAAAACGAACGATATAACCACGCTGTGAAGGCATGCCATATATCTCTGACCGTACTCAAAATATTCCACTATTTTATCACACCCTATTGTCGTAACCAACATGTTTGTAAACATAAGCTCCTTATTTATTTTAAATTATTATTTGTTATTCTAATAATAGAAGAGGCAGGCGTGTCTGTATGTTAATGTATTCTAACTAAAGAAAAAGCTTAAGGGTACATCGGCTTCTACATATAAAATGACCTCATTTATTTCAAATTATTATTAGTTATTCTAGCAACACTCAATACGGCAATATCCCTATGCGAGGCAGGCGTGACTGTATATAATTGTATTTTAACTAAATAAAGAGCTTGAAGGTAACAACATTCAAATAGATCAAAAAATAATTTTGTTCAACTTTCCAACGAATCCTTTCTCAATATTTTTCGAAAGTTACGATAAAGCTATAATCAAGTTGGTACTTACAGATTTATATTCTTCCAGAATTTCCGGTATGATTTTGCCTTTGACTCGCCATGTCTTGTATTTGTAAATGGGAACACCATTCTGGTTAGCTGTGGTAGCTGGAATAAAAAATAAAAAAGTTGCAAATAATGATACAGCTTCACGTCAGTATTAATAAAGTTATTAAATAAAGCAATAAAAATAAATATTTATTTATATTAACTATTACCTACTTACCTATTAACTATTATAAACTATTTTACAGCAAGGGAAAAGGCCTCTATCATTGAAATCAAGTCATCACATGGGTCTTAAACTCATGCTTGCCAAATGCGGGTTGGTAAAGTTACGGTCTATGCATCGATGAACTGAAAACATTCTTTGCCCAACCTAGGAATTGAACCCAGGACCTTTAAAATTCACTCTAGCGTGTAAAGTTTTATGTTTACACTTACCAAGTGGGTCCTCCCTTACGCCCTTGTCCAGCACCGTGAACACTCCCGCGATGACGTGGCCGTCTCTCACCAGCAGCTTAAACACCTCCGAGGCGAAGGTGCTCTGCCCGATGATGGCCACGCGCAACTTCTTCCTGGGAGCCTGGGAAACATACAGGGTAATATCACATTTTAAACTGTCATGGTCACTTACCTACATCAAAATAATAATAATTAACGGGATTATTACTATGTTTTTTGTTGTGTGTGAGATCTGATATTTCAGCACAGTTGCATGTACTGAAGTTATTGCAGGTGGCTGATTATGAGCAGACATAACGATCCACCCTTTTCCTTCATCGTTTTTTGCGCTCGATACTAATAAATAATATCGGATACTCACACATAACAAAAGACATGGTAATAATCCCGTTAATAATATAGGTTTTTTTTATAATGTTTTATTGTTTTTATATTAAAATATTGTAAAAATCTAGTTTTAAGAAAGAAAATAAATAAAGAGTATGATTCTAATACAGGGTTATTTTTAAAAAAGAAGCCAAATTTTCGGGTACTTTTCAGAATCGGTAAGTTAACAACGTTCTTCTAGTAATGGTTCGAAATATGACAAAAAGTATTTGGATTTCCCATACTAAAGCAAACACGTGATCAGCCCGATTTGTATGAAAGAGTCCAAAAATTATTGGCAAATTTCGACCCATGTTACTAGGAGAAAGTTGTTAACCGATTCCGATTCGCTCCTGTAAATTTGGCCACTTAAAAATAACTTTGTATAACATGAACGAACGGTCCTGTAAAATGAAGGCGATGGCGAAGTGGTAAACGCGCTAGGTCTGCAACTGCTGAGTTAAACAGCTTTCGTATTTATGTTTTTTTGGGGAGTTTATTGTTGGCCTTAAACGGCCTTTACAGCTTCACCGGCCTTTTTGGGGGCGGCGAGCAATATAAAGAGTTACTCAAGCCTCTATCGAAACACCGTCAGTTGGTTTCTAAATAGAGGGATTGGCACCACGCAAGCTTGTTCCCGTTCCCTACTAGATTCTTAAAGGGGTTCAGATCGGATCGGCTATGTGAATATGTGAATTCATAACGAAGTCTTTAGTTAGTCTTTAAAGCGATGCCCTTGAGTTTTCCTCCCCCGGTGCGTTCACCGGGAGTTGTTCGATCACTAGGTATTGCTTGAGAACTATATCTTATCTAAAAGCAATAATATCTAAACAAATTCAATAATTAATACAATTATAGATTAAAATATAGCCTCACAATTAAACTTTTCAATTTCCAGACTATTGACTATTATGCGCATTATTATTAGCAATTAGCTGACCCGGCGAACTTCGTACCGCTTGACAGTTTCCTGACAAATGTCAAAAAGAAAAATCTTTGATTGTGGAAGACCCAGGTTCGATTTCTGGCTGGGTCGGGTGGGCGTTTAATTTTTTCACTGTATTTTATAAATATTTAACACAAAAAGTCATAATATCTCGTTAATACTCACATCTTCGTTTATTGAAACTGGCGGCATTTTTTAATTGTTAATTATGAAAACGTATTGTATACACTCTGTTTACAAAAGCCCCACTGCTTAGTCAGTGGAGCGTAGTTGAACTAACTAGAATCGATACGTTTGCTGCTATATAAATGAGCTTCTCCAGTCAGATCCTGACCTTGACATCAGCTATCGCAACGAGATAAGCTAAGAATTACCATCTTTTGGAGAATTTTACTCTACACAGAAAGTCGTGAAATTGATACCTAAATGAAGTTTTGGCGCCGTTTTGTTTTTTTTTCTGTTTATCTGTTTTTGACAATCACAGATCTTGCCAGCCAAGATTTAAAATAATATAAGGAGGTTGGTAACTGTCTTCTTTCTAACCTCCTTTTGAGATTTAAGGGAAAAAAGTTAAGGATATCATTGATCGAAATTTTGGATTAGGATCGTATTGACACAGTATAACGAGGAGGTTATGAAACACTCCTTCCATAAACCACACGAGTAAATACCCGAACAGAGTCCAAGCTTCCCTGTAGCGCGCAAAATTTATACCTACTTTAGAAGGGTGGTCGGTCACATAACGAAAAGATAAATGAAACAAAATATTCTATTTTATTTTTCATAAATTTATAAATTACTTACTCTAATAATTACTTTTTATTGTTTTTGTTTGTCAATAAATACTGAATTGGAAAATACTCACGTGGCAGATCAAATGTACAGTCATTAATTACACGTTCTAAGATTTCAGTGTCAATATTTATAATGTTTGAGATCGAAGTGTTCGTGAAACTAAGTGAAAAAGGCAATATTTTTATATTTCTAGCATTGTTCATACACACTGTACAGTAATAAACCATATTTTACAGTGAACCACTCTAATTTAAATCAAATACAACAAAACCTCAAATAATTACAATATTTTACGAGCGATGACAGTTCACAACACGAAACAACGCGTGTGACACTCACCGAGATTGTCCGCTGGCTGTGCCGGTGTAAACCGGTTTGTCCTCTCGCGGCGCGTATGTGAGAGGTCACGCATACTTAACCGTGCTATAGTGCGTAGTGTACCTGTCGCAGCGCGCTCAAAGGGGGGTACTCACCTAGCCGTGTAGCATGTAACGCATCTGATACTGTATTTCTATCTCAGCAGAGAGATGTCTCTTTCTATGTTATTGCAGCCGCTACGCATGGTAATTTATCCAGCGCCCTTTTGTCACTACATGATTATTAAGATAAATAATTTGACCTATCTGTTTTTCGATAGTCCGCCTCTCTGACTGTCTGTCTGTACATACCCACATCTTTTTTGGAGGCAATGAGAATGAAATTATTATTTAAATAGGTACTAAATTAAACTTGTGGAGGCACTGGGAATACTTTTTTGGAGGCACGGGAATATGCCCAACCAGTTGGTACGGCGCATCCACAGTCATAGCGTATCCAGCCACGAGCACCCGGATCCGCAGTGCTCGAAACGATATTACACCGACAACATGTCCTAATATTTTTCCAAGCATACGTTTTAAGATTTGGTTTATAATAATTACTATTTTTTGGGTCCCATAATATCGGAGCATTTTAGTAAAGCTCGATTAAATTGAACATTTTTTCATCTGTCCACTCCATGAAGCCTTTTAATCACAAAAAAAAATCCTAAATTTATTCGAACACGTTAATTATCTAATCTAATATTATGATCATCACTATTAATAAAGAGGTAACGTTTGTTTGAGGGGGGTAATCTCTAAAACTACTGGTCCAATTCCAAAAACTAGTGGTCGCCCAGTGGTCGAAATTAGACCGTAATATTATTAAGGCTGCACGGATTGTATCCTAAGCAAATAAAAATAAAAAAAGATAGATTGTGAGTTTGGATGTGGTTTGGATTGGCTTTGACAGATTTCGGCCACTCTCTTCCATTTTTGAAATTTTTGAAACGAGTATAATTTATGCGTGTGTGTCAAATGCATGGTAGTGTGTGTAATGTTTGTTAAAAAAAACGCGACTGTACCCAACAAATTAGCAATTAACTGTTTATCAATTATTCAATCAATTCATATCAATTATATATTAATATAATGTTTAAAAAGAATAAATAATGAATTGAATGCAATAAATCAAATAGAAGCTGTCGTTGTCGGCACCACATACAAAGCTTTACAATTTTTATAAGTTATGTCATTCTTACTGTTACAGTCATACTTCAGTATGACTAAACCTAACTAAGTGGGCGTAGCGTTCCAAAATGTCTAGAATAAAATAGAAAAGAAAACATTTGTTAACAACCACATACATAGTAGATGGATAGAGTTAAAGCGCCCGGTCAGCGAGTCTGAGGTTAAACAATTTTCACAAAGGCTCAGGATCATCGGATGGGTGACCAAAAATGTATCGTCTAGAGCTCCTCCGTGCTTCGGAAGGCACGTAAAGCCGTTGGTCCCGGTTGCATTAGCAGTCGTTAACAACCAGCAACCCGCACTAGTCCCGCGTGGTGGTTTATGGCCCGTTCTTCCCTATCCATCCATAGTGAGGGCTCGTGCCTCAGCAGTGGGGTCATAAAAATGAGCGGATAATGATGATGATACATATGGATAGATGGCGCTGTGCTGCTATAAAAGCACTCTAAAAACATTAAAAAGCAGTGACAAAATTCAGCGTTTACGTCAGCCTTCCCGGTAGCATAGCGGTCAGTGCAGCCGCCCGGATTGCGGAAGACCCAGGTTCGATTCCTGGCTGGGTCGGGTGGGCGTTTAATTTTTTCACTGTATTTTATAAAATTTAATGAATATTTAATAGAAATTAAGTAGATAAACAAGTCTTCAGTATGACAATCACAATAAAAAAAAAGTTAATTATAAAAAATCACAGGAAAAAGATGCCCAAGTATTTGCCGTAGGTAAGTTACCGAGTAACTAGGTAATTTACCGAGGCACGTATGGAAACACGATAATATCACTTTTTGTAATATCATCCAACCCGAGTAAACAATTGTGTCGAGAGATAAAACTTTGAACCGGCTAACACCGGTCCGAAACGTTTACTGATGGGGTCAAGAAAACAACGATATCGGCGCATGCAATCGGTTGTATAAACATGAATTATATTTAGATTGGAACAAGTAACACAAACAAAAAAGTAATCTATGATAATTTCAAACTATTCATACCGAAAAAAAGGGGTGTGTGCCTATTTTTATTCATTCAATCTCAACCGATCCGAACGAATTTTTATTGGTGAGAATTTACTGATTGCCTTAGGCATTCACCATCTCGCCATCTCTTCGCCATTTTCAGTGTCACCTGAGATTTTTATGGTGGCGACAAAAAAAAACTTCCTTAAGTCGTTTTTTCTTTTTTTTGAGAGAGAATGCTGATTGCCTCTACGGCAATTTCAGCTTCACTGGGCTTGTGAAACGAAACACCGTTAGAGGTTTTCTAGAGGGAATGGCATCACTCACTAGTGCGTATCCCCGTTCTCTACTAGATTCTCCGAGGGGTTCGGATCAGATCGGGAGCGGAACAACCCGAGGGCGCCGCTAAAGGTTAGGACCTCCGCTCGGGTTCGGGATTATGGAGGTGGGGAGAAGCGCTCAGGCACATGTCTGTACCTGTACCTGGTATAGAGCGCGTGTGAACCGGTACGACGTTTTGTTTGTTCTACGTGAACGGTGTCTTGGGCCTAAGCGAGTGTGCATGTTTAGTGTATTTTGTGAATGTGAAGTGGCATTAAGAGGATCGGGCGGGGGGAGGGCGTTCGCAACTGTTATTAGATCATCGGGGTCATCTAGGACGTGTCTAGAACGTCTATGTAAACTGGTCACCTTTAAGTTTCTTGCCGCCCTACAAAACGTCCGGTTACACTATGAAGGCAAAGGAACACTTACATCAATCTCTTTCCAAAAAATTACGTCAACGACAACGAGCATGGCAAAATTCGTGAATATTGTAAATTGTAAACTGTGATTAAGTTAAAATAATCTCCAGCCTTTTTGGGTACATATCACCAATGTATTCTTTCTGCATCTGTCTGTATTCTGAGTCTGGGCTAGTTAGGGATCAGTGATCAGTACCTAGTACCCAGTGGTCCACTGCTGAACAAAGACGTCTACGTAATTGTGATCCAATACACAATATTATCTCCGTTTTCCTGCTCTGACACCATTCACCGACATATCTTGTAAATAACTGTTTGGTGTATTGTTTTCGCAGTTCAACATAACCAGTTCGATCCGGTGGGCTTGATGTTTGTGTTAACTAAACCAATAACTGTATCATTATTGCTTTGTGATAAACAAATGAAATAGTAATTGGTAGGCTTTAGTCAACAATGTTGCTATTGTTAAATTAGCGCGATAGGAATTCGAGTTAAAATAATAATAAATATAACATGATATAATATTCCGTGCTTCGGAAGGCTGTTGGTCCCAGCTGCATTAGGAATCGTTAACAACCAATCCGCACTGGGCCCGCGTGGTGGTTTATGGCCCGTTCGCCCTATCCATCCATAGGGAAGGCTCGTGCGTGGGGACATAAATGACCTGGTGATGATGATGATATTATAGATGTTACGTTACAAAAATATCATAATTTGTAATATTTGGTTAGTTTAGTGAGTACGCCTTGGTCTCGTATGATAAAGCCAGCTAGGCCCGATATCCGGAGGCCCTGGGTTTAATTTCCAAGTCGGGCAAAGTGTGCCATAAATTGTTTGATGCATAGCCCGGGTTCCCAATATGTTGTGTACTTGTTTAATCCCCAAGTCCCTAATATGTTTCACACGCTGGAGAGAATTATCACAGAGACTGTAGTTGTGACGTATAGTTGATCTTTTCCTTGTGTATGATATAACATAACACTTACCTGCATTTAGGAAAAGCTGATTATCAAAACAATGTATGTCTGGAGAGTGAATCTAGATCATATTGTATTCTCATACAATCCTCAAAGCAGTTAACAACTCTGTAAATTTTTGTATCATCTGCGTACAACAGATGTTGGGTGAAACTTAGGCACTTTCCTATGTCGTTTATGTAAAGTGTAAACAACAACGGTCCAAGATGTAACCCTTGTGGCACCCCAGATGACACTGATAAGCTGCTGGATCTATAGCCCTTCAAACAAACAGATTGACTCCGATTTCTGATGTAGGACTCAATCCATCTCAGCAGACTGCCATGCACACCGAGTTTAAAAAGCTTATCCAGAAGAAGATCATGGTTAATTTTGTCAAAGGCTTTTGTAAAGTCGGTGTACACTACATCCACCTGAGTGTTCTTGTCCATAGCATTAAGAAGAAAATCGGTATAAGTAAGCATGTTAGTTTCTACACTTCGTGACTTGATAAAAGCGTGTTGGTTTTCTGATATGTGATTGCGGACTGTGTAAGAAAGCTGTTGTGCAACAATCTTCACGAAAACTTTCCCAAAAGCGCATAACTTTGAGAAAGGCCTGTACAGTGTTATTCATTCCTTTTGAGAGTTTTTTTAATAAGAATAGGCGTAATCAAAGCTTGTTTCCAGATGCTGGGAAAAACTCCGGATTCCATTGATATTTGGAAAATACAACATATAGGTTTAAGTAACTCTTTAGCACATTACGAGATAAGTATTAATATTATCCGGTTCGGCCCCCTTATGAATATTGATTCGTTTGAGCTCTTTCAGAATTATTTTCTCACTTAGATTTACAGAATTGATATCAAATTTAGATTCTGCTTGGTTGGAAAAACGGGGGCTGGAAGATCACGAAGATGATGGAATTACGAAGACTAATTGAAAATGTTTATTAAAAGTATCGCAAATTTCATTCCCATTAATAATAATATATGATGATATCAAAGATCAGATGATATCAAATTTTGATTCTGCTTGATTGGGAAAACAAGGGCTGGAAGATAACGAAGATGATGGAATTACGAAGGCTAATTTAAAATGTTTATTAAAAGTATCGCAAATTTCATTTCCATTAATAATAATTAGTGCCTCAACACAGTCTAGGCTACCGCACACAGTGTACAATATAACTAATAATGAGTTACATACCAATCTATATTATTACTACTATATAAACCTGTAGGCTCTGTGTGTACTTGCAATTTTTCTGACAAATCTTGGGATAAATATTCATTTTATGACTCACTGACATCAATTCTACGATTTTTGAAATTTTTCTCTGTCTGTCTGTCTGTCTGTATGTCAACTTTGACCAGACAAAGAACAGCTTGACCGATCTTGATTAAAATTTGTATGTTTAAGAACATGAGATTGTGCAAATGATAGGCTATTAGTAAACGATATGATGATGATATGATGTTAGTAAACCTAATCATTATTTTGATTAGCATTCATTGATCCATTATATTCGCACAGCGAAGCGGGCGGGTGACCACTAGTCTATACATATAATAAAACTAAAGAGGGTCGAAAGTCTGTACATGGAAGATATTCGAAGAAAAGTTGGCTCGGGATACTTAGAATCGATAACAGAACACGTTCCAACAGTTTCAAGAATTTATGTCTGTTTTTCTGTTTATCTGTTTGTCTGTTTATTTGACCGCGCATCACGTGAAAATGGCTGAACGGATTTTGATGAAACTTTGCACATATACAGACCATGACCCGAACTAGTATATAGAATACCCCTAATATAATAATACTGTTTATCCCGGTAACAGGTTCCTGTGGGATAGTGTAGTCTCCGCGAACGAAGTCACGGGCGACAACTAGTCTATACATATAATAAAGCTAAAGAGGGTCGAAAGTCTGTGTCATGATAGATATTCGAAAAAAAGTTGGCTGGGGATACTTAGTAATAAATTGACCATAAAAAAATATAAGATTTTCCACTCAATATCGCTGATCTATTTATGTATCCAAGTCTTTAATACTCTAAGATCCAAGTAGGTAATAGCCGCTGTTGCTATGTATGAATGTATGTATGTATGTTTAGATTTTTAAAACTACGCAACCGATTTTGATGCGGTTTTTTTTAATAGATAGAGTGATTCAAGAGGAAGGTTTATATGTATAAATACATGCATAATATAGTAGAGAAACACTGATAATTTTAGAGGTTTCACATTTTTTTGCGCTTACATTGCAAACGCTGGCTGAACCCTACTAAATAGATCAAAATAATGTACACCTTAAAAAAGTTTATAAAAAAGTTCGGGATGGTATATGTCTATCTCTTAGGGATAACCCACAATAATATTTTTTTATCTTTTACTTTTTAAGAAAAATAATGGCTTATTTACGTAGCGATTTTAAGCAATACAGCATTAATCCTTATCCAATTAAGTACCTTAAATACATAGTGCATTTAATATAGATCAATATGGCCCTTTACAGCATGTAGTTTAAATGAATATTTTCGAAGATATTACAGATTTAAAATGCAAGGACATAGCGGTTGCGTGTATCAGCATTGCACCCGTGCGAAGCCGGGGCGGGTCGCTAGTTATGAGAAAAATTTGACTTAATTTTGACAACATTTTATCTATAGACCTATAAACGTCTCACGGCTGCGCTCAGGTATTACACATGAACGTTATATAAATACTTTTGAATAGTCAAAACATTATAGCGACTACCCATTCGGGACTGGTAAGCAACCCGATTGTTAGTGATAGTAACTATCAAAACATACCTTTACCTGACAAACCCACCAGGCCACATGCCCACAGGGCGTTGTCATTATTTAAGATGTCGTCAGAACGGTATCGTCTTGTCAGCACTCTATGTTTAGTTTTCTATCTTTAGGTTTTTATATATTGCAAAGGTCTTAATATTGATCATATTATGTAAAAATAAGTTAGAACAATGCATAAAACGTTCTCGGCGACTCTTAATGTGGTTTATATATAGACGGTATCGTCGAGTTACGAGGCATTACGGATGTATACACCTAGTCTTTTTACTATATTTTAACCTTTTACGACAGATAGTAAAAAAAAAATTATAAAATTTTGATAATTATCATGAAGTTGAATACAATAAAAAAATATTTTTTTTAGTTATCCAATGCTGGTTAGGTTTTTTTTTTATATTTACGAGTAAGCACAGTGCGTCGATCTCACCTGATGTTAAGTGATGATAAGGCCAATGATGGAAGCGCACTTCACCCGGGATCCTCAACTAGTGAGGTACTGGCTATCTGGTACACAATAATGCTACAAACATTGATGTTATGGCGACATATTTAGATAAGATGGTGGTAGCTAGCTAGGCGGACAAACAAGCCCTACCACCAACCAAACCGAGTACACAAACATGTACCCCCCGCTGGGAATCGAACCCGGGACCTCTGGGTCTAAACCGGAGGTAGAGGCGGTTAAACTACATACACTACTTACTTACTTACTTACTTTAAATTACTTACTGCCATTTTATGAAAACGAACTGGACCTATGGCTGAACGTTCCTTCCGAAACACGGAGGAGCTCGATATTAAACAGTGGCTGGCATTGCAGAGTTGCTTTAACTAGCAGAATTTCAACGAACGCGCATACCACTGCGCCATAAATCCCTTCCAATTTTATTTAATTAAAAGAAACTCTACATGCAAAGAAAGATAAAAGAAAATTGACTTTGAATCGTATTGACACACACATACGATTTACAATACATTCAAAACACAGCAGAAAAAGAAGTTAATGAAAGAACAAAACCAAAACTAAAATATAATGAATAAATAAATATTATATAAAAAACACAAATGTTGAAAAAATTTCCACGAGCAGGATTTGAACCAGCACCCTTCTGACATACCGGGTCAGGTGCTCTTCCAATTGAGCTATCATGGTTCTAACCAGCCCGCCGAAATTATTCAACACTACACATTCAGTTTTGACTCATTCTTAAACACTCAATTGACGGAACAAAATAATGACGTCATAGTTTCCATACCCATACAATTTCTATTGAAAAATTGTTTTCATCCCTTCTATTCGAAAAGTGTCGCTTTGTACCTCTAAGTGGGAGCAAAATAGCTCTTTTCCGATAGGAACTTTTTAGCGGACGGAAATGAGATTTGAATTTGGAACATATATCATTCATAGAAGTTGAACGCAAATTGTATTGAATTACTGGCTGGTACTACGTGTTGGCTGCACAGAAAAGGGACCCTCGCTAACTAAAAAAAAAAGCGCGCAAATTACGTCTCTGTTCTTGGAATCTTTCTTTCTTTTAGTTGATGGCTTCGTGCGATTAGCACATTTAGCCAATGTCAAAGTAATTTTTCTTACAAGTAATACATAAATATTCAATATTTCCTTCCAGTCAGTATGATGATGATGAATGATAATAAAAATGAGAAGTGAGAAATGATATACCCTCCAACCCCTCGAGTAACTCAGTAAAGATGTGGGGGCTTTACTAATTCCTCGGGCGGACTTCTTGAGAGAATTCAGACTCAGATAAACTTGGTCAGGGCTTAGGGTTGCTTATGAATGCAAATCTTAACCATCCAATGACAAATATTTGTACTCCAGGTCAATCATTTAATGCTATAGTAAATAACATATCACAGGATTCACTGAATAGTTCCACTAATGTCATTGTATTGTGTGGTGACAGCTCACATACTAGGAAACGTGACATTATAAATAATTTTAATATTTTGATTAAACTGCAATCAGATACGAATTGCAGGTTAATAGCGCTTTTCCCTATTGTACAAATTTAACCTGGGAACAAAACAAGCGCATTTATGACTTAAATTTATTATTGTTTAATTTGACTTGTCGTCATAGTGACACTATTTTATATTTCGATATTAATAAATTTATTAATAACTTTAGTTTGATGTCAGATACGATGTATCTTTCTAAGAAATGTAGGACACAAATAGCTAATTTGTTAGCTTTTAATATACATGATACAGTTATAGGTGGTATAACTAAGTCTTTTCATAATAATAACTTAATCATTAATAGTTCTACTAATGCAATTTTTACAACTAGTAATAAGGTTACAACCTCAAGTTTAAACTGAGGTCTAAGACAAAGGCCAAGCCCACATCCATTACTATTATACATCAAAATATTCAGGGTTTGGCTGGCAAGGACTTTGAATTAGAATTATTAGCAAAAAGTCAGGTAATTCATGTATTTTGTATAACTGAGCATTGGTTAAGAAGTCATGATACATCATTCCATGTAAATAATTTCCAATTAGCAAGCGCGTACGTGCGAAGCTCAGCTATTCACGGCGGTTCTCTAATATTAGTAAGAAGCAATATTAAATACAAAAATCGCAACGACATTGTAGACCTATCAGTGGAGCGTAACATTGAACTATCGTGTGTGGAGTTCAATAGTTTTGTAATAGTGTGTGTATACCGACCCCCATCGGCCAATTTTAATATTTTTGAATCAGTAATGGAAGATGTACTTAGAAAATTAAAATTAAAAAATAAATTTGTTTTAGTATGTGGAGATTTTAATATAAATATTTTAGAAAACACTTCAACGAGTGTTCGTCTTCGTGCCTTATTTAAATTTTTTAATCTTTCAAATCTATTTCTCGAACCCACTAGAATAACTTCACATTCGGCCACTTGTCTCGATAATATTTTTACAGACTATGACCCTGTTTCTAAGTCACTCATTAGTAATCTTACGTCTGACCATTGCGGTTTGAAGGTGACCTATGATTTTGATATTAGGGATGAACCAAAAATAGTGAACTGTAAACCAGTTACAAAAGAGCGAATGAAGTGTTTCAAAAATAGTATAGCTTGTAAAATTGATGCATTACCCTTTGTACAAGATGATCCAGATGTACTTTATAGTAATCTTTTTAATTTAATTAAGACCGAATACAACCATGTGTTTACACCAAAAACAATAAAAATTACTCATAAACTTAAGTTCTGTGACTGGGCCACGACTGGTATATATAAGAGTAGAAATAAATTATATGATTTATATAGTTTAAAACAATATAACCAAAATGTTAATTTTACGCAATATGTAAAGAATTATTCGAAAATGTTTAAAAAAGTGTGCACAGTAGCAAAATCTAATTACCTTAAAGAAAAAATTAAAAAGTCTAACAATAAAATTAAAGCCACTTGGGACATTATAAACCGTGAAACAGGTAAATTTAAACCACGGGATAATACTTTCACTTTAAAAGTAAACGACAACTTAGTCAATTCAGATTCACAAATTGCTAATATTTTTGATGATTTTTTTGTAAATATACCTGTAATAACAACGTCAAATTTAGATTCATCACCAGAAGCTGCACAAACTTTACTCCAAAAATATGTACCAAAATGTAATCTTTCCTTTCAATTTAAATACATTGATTCAATGAATATTATTAAAACATTTAAATCACTTAAAATGAAAAACACGAGTGATTTGTGGGGTATATCTATTAAAGTAATTAAGAATATTATTCATTCTATTGCACCGTATCTTGCTGAAATTTTTAATAACTGTGTCGATAAAGGAATCTTTCCTGATCTTATGAAGTTTAGTAAAGTTATACCTTTATTCAAATCAGGGAACAAAGAAGATCCCAGTAACTATCGGCCCATTTCAATATTACCAGCGCTAAGTAAAATTTATGAAAAAATCATACTAGAACAGTTGATGTTATATTTTACACAAACAACCTTTTACATAGTAAGCAATATGGCTTTACTAAGGGTCGTTCTACTACTGATGCAGGTGTTGCTCTAATAAAACATATATTTGATGCCTGGGAGAAGTCTCAAAACGCTCTTGGTGTTTTTTGCGACTTGTCCAAGGCTTTCGATTGCGTTGAGCACCGGACTCTGGTGATGAAGCTTCATTATTACGGTCTCAAAGATTTTGCACTAAATTTAATACAGTCATATCTCAGCTCTAGAACACAAACTGTTGATATAAATGGTACTAAATCATCTGGTTCACATGTAAAAATGGGAGTTCCACAAGGGTCGATTCTTGGTCCTTTCCTTTTCTTGATTTATATTAATGACTTGCCATTCTTTGTAGAGAACTTTTGTGAAATTGTATTATTTGCAGATGATACTTCACTCATTTTTAATTCAAATTCAAATTCAAATTCAAAAATCATTTATTCAGTTTAGGCTACAAGTAGCTCTTATGAATGTCACTATGCCATCGGTTCGTAAGTCTACTCTGGGCGGGAGATCTTGGACTGAGAAGAACCGGCAAGAAACTCAGCAAGTGTCCAGCTCTTTTCTCCCTTACAGCGTCAAAAATATTGGAAAATGCCCTATTTTAGCAGGACACTTTCCATCACAAATAAACACATAAAAATAAAAAAAATATAGAAGACCACATGTAAAAAACAAAATTAAAAATCTAAATTAACAAATTTACCTCAGGTAAAAGTTCCAATTTCCACAATGTCATACAGTACCACTACAGTACTCTAATAAAAGTCAAAAATTGTTTAAGAAAAACAAAGTCAAATTATAGTAAGTATTAAAAATAAGATAAGTATGCAAGAGCAGACCAGCCTCCACAGGCGGCACCCGTTCACGAGTATGACATATGAATCAGCCATCGCTTCGCTCAACCATATTTTAGGGAACGTAACGACCCGACGCACACGCCACCACCGCAGAGACAATAAAGAGAGCATGACACACTCAAGATACTCTAAATAAAAGCCTAATGATCTATTTAACGCAATGCTGTTTGTTAACTGTAGGACACTGCTGATAAAGGCTATGATATCAGTTTAAAAATTATATAAATTAATATTCTTTGACTGTATAATAAATCTTAATAAATATTTTATAATATAAAAGTGTAACTACTGACAATGTGAAATAACATGTGCAGGCGAGCAGACTAAGATGACCACACATTATTATCATTAAAATAATCATCAATTTTATAGTAGCCTTTTTTCATTAGACCTTGTTTTATTTCTGTCTTAAACTTGTGTAGTGGCAATTCCGTTAGAGTGAAAGGCACTTTATTGTATATTTTTATACATTTCCCAACAAATGAATTACCGACCTTATTGAGTCTAAGTTTTGGAACGGCAAGTTTGTTTTTATTTCTTGTGTTAAAATTATGGGTGTTACTTTTTTTTTCGAATTTATCTAAATTTTTATAAACATAAATGATATTTTCATAAATATACTGTGAAGCTACAGTTAAAATATTTATCTGCTTAAATAACTCTCTCAGCGTATCACGGGGCTTAAGGCTATAAATAGCTCGAATGGCTCTTTTCTGTAACACAAAAATGGTTTCAATGTCAGCCGCTGAGCCCCACAATAAAATACCATATGACATGACGCTGTGAAAGTAACTAAAGTAAACCAATCTTGCCGTTTCTACATCAGTAAGTGACCTTATTTTTCTAACCGCATAGGCAGCTGAGCTAAGTCTTCCTGCCAGGGCAGAAATATGAAAACCCCATTGTAATTTGTGATCCAAGGTAACACCCAGGAAAACTGTCGAGTTAACTATTTCAACTATTTCATCGTTCATAGTGATACTGGTATTAACCTGCTTTACATTGGGCATCGTGAATTTAACACATTTAGTTTTTTTTGCATTAAGCAGCAGATTATTAGTGGTAAACCAATGTAATATTTGAGAGAGAGTATTACTTACGTCGTCAAATATTGCTCTATGTCTATCAATTTTAAAAATCAATGAGGTGTCATCAGCAAATAATACTATCTCACAAAGATCTTCGGTGTAGTAAGGTAGATCATTTACGTAAATGAGAAATAAAAGAGGTCCTAATATTGAACCCTGGGGCACCCCCATAAGTAACGGAGCGCCAGAAGAATCGGTACCGTTAATATTAACTTTTTGAACTCTGCCAGTGAGGTATGATTTCAATAAGGTAAGTGAGTTGTCTGAGACACCATAATGTTCCATTTTTAACAATAAAGTCTCGTGATCGACACAGTCGAAAGCTTTCGATAAATCACAAAAGATACCTATCGCATCCTGTTTCTGCTCCCATGCATCGAAAATATGCTTAATGAGTGCAACTCCCGCGTCGGTTGTATTTCTACCTTTAGTAAAACCGAATTGTTTGTTATGAAGTAACTGGTTATCTGTAAAATGTGACAGTAATTGATTAAAAATAACTTTTTCAAAAATTTTACTAAGAGCCGGTAGTATGGATATAGGCCGAAAATTAGATGGATCACTTTTATCGCCTGTTTTAAATAACGGTATAATTTTACTGTGCTTCATTAAGTCTGGAAATACACCTTCATCAACGCATTTATTAAATATTATTGCTAAATTAGACGCGATAGAAGATATTATAGATTTTAATATATCAGTGGAGATACCCCAAAGATCCTCAGTCTTTTTTATATTAAGTTGTCTAAAAGCTTTTATTATTATATCGGAATCAATATAGTGAAAATTAAATGGAATATTACATATTTTTACACTCGACACAAGAAGAATCTGGGCAAGATGTTTAGAAGATTTTAATTTACTTGATGTAATGAGTGGAATTTTTGAGAAAAATGTTTCAAACGCGCCTGCCACTTCCGTATCACCATTGATGTAAGCATTATCGACTTTGAGTTCAAGTATACGATCACGAGACCTTACTTTACAAGTTTCTTTATTAATGACGTTCCAAGTGGCTTTTATTTTATTTTTTGAATTCACAATCTTTGCTCGAATGTAGTTAGCCTTTGCTATGGAACAAACTTTTTTGAACATTTTTGAATAATTTTTAACATATTCAATTACACTTGGATCCTTAGAATTTGCCTTTATATTATATAGTTGATACAACCTATTTCTACTCTTATAGATGCCAACTGTGGCCCAATCACTGAATTTAGATTTAGTCTTATCTATTTTGATTAATTTTTGAGTAAAGTTGTTATTAAACTCTTTTTTGATTAAATCAAATAGGTTGTCATATAAAATGTTCGCATTATAATTGTTACATGGTATTTGTGACACTTTATCATTAACATTCTTCTTAAATCTGTCTAATCGATTAGTGGTCACTGGCCTGTACAAAATATTCGTTGAAGGACGATCATATTGGTGCTCAAATCTAACTACCTATCTGACCACTGTGATCAGAATTTATAAAATTTATTACTGATTTCTCAATAACATTACAACTAGAAAAAATATTATCTAAACAGGTAGCTGATGTGGCTGTAACTCTTGTAGGTTCATCAAAAAGATTTTGCAAGTTAAACGATTTGAAAAGATTAAGAAACCTTACCGAGTTTTGTGAGTCATCTAAAATATTTATATTAAAGTCACCACATACAACTATCCTCTTTTTACATTTGCATACCTTTTGCAAGGCTTCTTCCATAATGGACTCAAATAAGTGGTAATTACCAGAGGGAGGCCTATACACACAAACAATAACATATTGCTCAAGCTTCGCACATGATAGTTCAATATTTCGTTCAACTGAGAGAGATACTATGTCTTTACGCTCCTTTGATTGTAATGTATTGTTTAATAATATCAGTGACCCACCTCTTATAGCAGACTCTCTTGTGAACGAACTAATGACTTTATAATTATCAATGCTTACTAATAGTTCGCATTGTTTTAACCAGTGTTCGCTTAAGCATAAGACATGTACATTTTTTTCATTTATATATAATTCCAATTCTAATTCTTTTCCAGAAAAGCCCTGAATGTTTTGATGAATAATGTTCATAAAGGTGGACCTTTCATTTTTCTTAATATTTAAGTCGCAAGAGTTTTCCTCTATTGTCTGAGATATCAATTTAAATTATTGTAAACAGATTGATTTGGAACAGATTCCAAAGTACAATTAACAATGTCAATATTCTGCCCAATAGGGGCAGATAGGGTAGCCAAATTTTTGGCTGAGTGTTCAATATAATATGATAGCGATAATGCTATCTGTCTCTTAAGATATTTATTAAGATAAAATTTATCCTTTGTCAAATATAATTTATTATCTAAATACTTATTCAAGTCAATTAAATGAAATTTACTCGTATTATTAAATGTCAGAGTATGTAATGTCAGATTTATTTTATGCCTTATATTGTTTTCAGTCTGTGGCAAGCTTTGGCTATAAGGAAGTGTGAACAAAACAACATTTTTAACATTTAATGAGTACAAAAAATCAAAACTTTTTAACAGTTTAATCTTGTCCATACTTCCTCTGTGTCCCACTAAAATCAATAGTGTGGTGTTTTCATTGAATTTGTAATTCATAATTTTTTTGATAATATCATGATAAGTTAAACCAGGCGTACAATAATTAGTAACAGATTGTCCCAAATACGTACTTAATAATTGGCCCATGGATTTCCCAAGTTCATCACTAAACATGATTGTCTCAGATTTTACAATGTTATTCTGAGTGAAGGAACTATTGGTATTTTTATTTTTATTTTTATTTTTATTTGATACGGATGAAGGACTTTGGTGATGATGAGTGAACAAGGACTCACAGACTGCCTGAGGGCTGCTAGATGAGCTATTTGTGTCTGACTGGTCATAATTAGACTGAATGAGGTACTTTAAAGCAAGCATGTGTTCCTCGCACTCATTTTTAGCACTATTATACTTATTTGTCATTAATTCTAAGGATTTGTGAAGGTTACATATCTCAATTTCCATTTTCTTTATGTCACTGTCATATTCGGTAATATTATTTTCTAATAGTAATGAATACATATCAAGTTCATCGCCAAGTTGCCTTCTCTCTTTAATATACATAACTTTTTTGTAATTTAATTAATAATTTAATATTTTTTAATTTTTTATTAATTAATTTAATTTTTTTTTGTAATTAATGTAACTAGGTGTAGGACTAATTATGAAAATGTAAATAAAACCCTTTCAGAGGTACTCCGTTGGTTTACTATTAATAATTTACAGCTTAACGCTAAGAAAACAAAATGTATTAAATTTATATTACCAAATGTCAAATATGAACCAACCGATATTAAAATAAACGGTGATCAATTAGATTTGGTAGATTCTACAGTCTTTTTAGGCATAACCCTTGACTCAAAGCTTCAATGGAATCCTCATATATCGAAATTGGCCGGTAAACTCAGCTCTGCTGCTTATGCCATTAGAAAAATTAGGCAGTTAACAGACGTTGAAACTGCTAGAATGGTCTATTTTATTTATTTTCACAGTGTCATGTCGTATGGCGTCCTACTGTGGGGAACAGCGGCAGATATTGAAACTATATTCATTTTACAGAAACGAGCTATAAGAACAATCTATAGACTCGGATCACGAACTTCCTTAAGAAATCTTTTTAAGGAGATTGGTGTCCTGACAGTTGCATCTCAATATATTTATAATTGTATAGTTTTTGTACGTTGCAATATCAACTCCTATACTAAATAAACATGGTGACGTACACAATTTCAATACTAGGAATAAGACAAAACTTGTAATGCCACTGTTCAGGTTACAGAAGGTTCTTGGTTCTTTCTTGGGGCAAGGTATACACTATTACAATAAAATACCAAGTACTGTACTAGATTTACCTTTAGATAAGTTTAAAAAACATGTGAAATCTATATTACTTTTAAAAGGTTATTATACAGTCAAAGAATATTTAGATGATAAAACAGCTTGGTTATAATGAAAAACACATACTCTATTTGAATTAATATAATAAAATTAATTTATATAATTTTTATACTGATATGATAGCCTTTATCAGCAGTGTCCTACAGATAACAAACAGCGTTGCGTTAAATAGATCATTAAGTTTTTATTTAGAGTATCTTGAGTATGTCATGCTCTCTTTATTTGTCTCTGCGGTGGTGGCGTGTGCGTCGGGTCGTTACGTTCCCTAAAATATGGTTGAGCGAAGCGATGGCTGATTCATATGTCATACTCGTGAACGGGTGCTGCCTGTGGAGGCTGGTCTGCTCTTGCATACTTATCTTATTTTTAATATTATTTACTGTAGTTTGACTTGGTTTTTCTTAACAAATTTTTTTTTTTTTTTTTAGAGTACTGTAGTGGTACTGTATGACATTGTGGAAATTGAAACTTTTACCTGATGTAAATTTGTTAACTTAGTTTTTTTTTTTTTTTTTGTGGTATTTTTGTTATTTATTTACATGTTGTGGTTGTCTTCTATAATTTTGTGTTTATTTGTAATGGAAAGTGTCCTGCTATGATAGGGCATTTTCCAATATTTTTGACGCTGTAAGGGAGAAAAGAGCTGGACACTTGCTGAGTTTCTTGCCGGTTCTTCTCAGTACAAGATCTCCCGCCCAGAGTAGACTTACGAACCGATGGCATAGTGACATTCACAAGAGCTACTTGTAGCCTAAACTGAATAAATGATTTTGAATTTTGAATTTTGAATTTTGAATTTTGAATTTTGAATTTGAAAAGTGAAGTTGCACTGTTTTGTTTCATTTGCCAACACTCATGCGCACTAACGAACACTTAACGGTTAATAATCCACCAATATTTCACATTAATATTCGACATAACACAAATTTAAGAAACTAAAACAAAACCGCAGACATGACTCTTCTTATTCCCGCCAAGAAGTCCGTTCTTGTAATCAGTACATATTTTATTTTGTTTTTACTTATACTCACATGTCTTTTCTTCTTTAATTAAGTATACTCATTAATCACATAACACCGTCTCTTATTTATTTTCTCATAGAAAGGGGATGAAATGTGGAGTATACGACTCGAGAGCAAATTATTTTTCCCCTTAGGCGATGTACTTTGAATCCCTCGCTGCGCTTAGGATTCTATCGTGGTTCACAGTAGCGCCCTCGCAGTAAAATACTATTTTGCTCCATTGTCATACAATCTACTATTTGACAGTTGCTACTGCTTTCTCTATTGGCTAACCTATTGTTAATAGCTTTTTTTTAACAGAAATTGTATGAGAATTTGCTATGACGTCCACTATTGTGTGTTTATTAAAAACTTTTTAGGTTACAGAAATTCATGTTTAGGTCAAATAAAATATAGGATAATGCTTTAAAGAACTGTTAGTTACGTGATGTCATTTATACGTTTAATGTTTTTGATATCAATTGATAAATAAGTCTCGTATTAGGCATCTCAGTTCACTCAAGTGCTGATCGAAACATTTAACACTTAAGGCTTGTTTCACACGTACCACAATCACACCACAACTACAACACGTGGGCGTTAATTTGTATAAAAATTACTAGTTGAATTCAAATTCATACGGGCCACATTTTACCGTCATTATTGACCGCGTGTTTGATACCGACTACATCGCAGCCACGCCCACGTCGCAACCACAACGCAACCACCAGTGACATCGCAGCCATATCGCAAACATTTTGTTGGTAACACAACGCAACCGCAAGAATTCGCAGCGATTATTCACGCGTAACCACAGTTTGGCCACGTTTTGTCTTGGTGTGGTGTGGTTGTGGTACGTGTGAAACAAGCCTTAACAAGGAAAGTCGACCAGCAGCCTTTACTTAAACAAAACACTTCCATTAATGGTGGATTGTCGTGGCGAATGTTTGTCGCCGTTCCAGCTAGCCGGCGCGGCCTTATGATAATAGCGTGTGCTGATACATTAAACATCATTGTCCGCTCGTCAACACGTCTAGGCAAAAACGGCCAGCGCATTGCGTCCAGTTACTTCGCGGTGAACGCAGTGATGCCGACTCACATATTTGCGGTTGTTATTATACTTGTGTCGTTTTTTGAGGTATCCACTCCGTACAATTTGACAATTTCATTTCCGATGTGGTGTACTTACAGTTTGAATAAGTGTATATTTCATTTTAACTTAAACCTTAACATGCTGTGATTGTTTTGTGGTATGTGTCCTAATATGTAGTACCTATCGTATTGTCACTAATGTTTGACACCTTTAAAATTTTTTCGTCGCTAAAAAATAGTACATCATAGGTTTTTAATTTAAAATTTATGGGATGAGCTGGGAAGCAGATGGTCTGTGTTAAATTGTTGCTGAATACTAAAATCAGTTGTTGACCCTTAATATAATTAACTCAAGGAAAAATTTTGTTTGTTCGTTTATATAATTTTAACGCAAATTTTGTTGCGTAACAAATTACAAAAAAACATAAATGTTGAAAAAATTTCCACAAGCAGAATTTGAACATGCACCCATCTGACATACCGGGTCAGGTGCTCTTCCAATTGAGCTATCGTGGTTCTAACCAGCCCGCTGAAATTATTCAACACTATTTACTTTTTACTTTGAAAGCCAAAGGCTTTTGGCAAAAGGGTGCAGGTTCAAATCGTGCTCGTGGAAATTTTTTCAACATTTGTGTTTTTTTTTCAAGGAAAAAAGTTATAATTACTGGTTTCTTCGAACACCAGTAAGCCAGTGACCTATCTGTTTTCTGCCACGTGTTCTACGTTATTGGTTAATTTAGTTTTATTTAGAAATTTAGAATTTTAAAGTGATTAACATTAGTGTTTATAGGTAAAATGTCTATGAAACTGCAACGGTTCTGTTGGTATACTATAGGCTAAAGCGTTGGACTTTCTATATTTTGCAAACATATTTACTGCCATACTCAGAGACGTCAACTAAGTTTAATGACAATTAAATATCTTTCCTTCTCTATTTAGCACTATACATAAGAAAGTGACAGCAAGAGACTTAATTGTCATTAAAACTTAATTGATGTCTCTGAGTACGGCAGTTAGACTCCATTCGCTATTGAAGTAATTATCAAATCATTAATTTTGTGGTTGTTTTATGGCTAATATTTTTCGTTCTCTTAGTAATTTAAAGTAATATTAAGTAAATTTAATAATATATTTTTTGTATTTTCGTTAATTGCCTTTCCAGTTACCCATAAACATATTCATTATGGATATTTTTTTACTATATTTTTTATAAGTAATTTTATTATGATCAATAAACTATCTTATATCCTCATACAACCGAATTGCTATCGTTATTTCGATTGAGTAAAGCTTCACATAGGAAATTAGTGTTTCTTCGACTTGAGTTATAGGTATTTCGGTATTTTGGACTCCGAGATTATAATCTTAAATGTTTTTTATTTAATGCTTTGATCACAACCTTGTAAACGTATATTAGACGTTATTTACCAAATAATTAGAGGTTAAGTAACCTGTTTTTTTTTAATTCTTTATTTTTAAAAGAGGGTTTTGTCACGCAGTGACAATGCCACCCCTGTAAGGGCAAAGTAACCTGTTCTAAGTGGAACAATAAACAATACCGGTGCAATGCGAGCTCCAAACGAAGCGTGAAGATAAGCAACTTGCCAGTCGTCAAGTTGAGGGCGGGTAGCGAGGCACAATCCGGCTCCTGCAGAATCCTACCTCTTGCAGAATCCTACCTATTGAAATGAAACAACTTTTACGGATCTACTCGCGTTTATTTTACACATTAGTTTTAATTAATGTTTATCCTGACGTTTCGAACCCTTTGCAGGGTCCGTGGTCACAGGAAGACTGAGGTGTTGGTCGTCTTATAATTAGTTAGTAGCTTGTATACCCTCATTTAAATTAATCAGGTGCATTCCGTTTTACGCAGAAAAAGCTTACAGTATCTAGAAAACAATATGAATCCTACCTCCTGCAGAAGCATAATTTATTTTTCTTCGAGATCACGGGATACAGACAAAAGGCGGTTTCTAGAAATTAAATATGGCTTACGTTTAGTTACCGAGGTCCTTTATTATTTCTGTGCATTTAAAAAATATGCTGATTATTTTTTATGACATTAAGTAACCTTAAAGCCATGTTCTCTTACTTCAATCTTAGGAAATGTTGATAAAAATGGATGTTATTCTTCTTAATCCTTTGGGTAGAGGTGACGTACTAATTTAACGGTGTACAAAGGAAATTTAATTTATAGAAAAGTGCCTTTTTAATCCGCATACTTAATTTAGGTACACAAAAGATATTGCAGACGCGAGGACGCATCTGCACTCTGCTTTTGTTTAACATCAGGTGATCAGGCAGAGCCGAGTCATTTGCCATCCTTATTATAAAAAAATGTCTATAATCGGTAAATAAAAAGTTTCTGCTTACAGAACTTAAACGCGTTCTCCGGTTTGCCAAAAACGAAGTCCATCAGAACTCCTCCACCCACGCCGCAGAGATACTATCACAAAAAGACTTTGACTGATCTACTGAATCAGGACTACCAAGAGATGTACAAAGAGATGATGAGGATAAACCATGAGTCCAGGGAAATTACGAGCGCTGAGGACACACGGCTTCGGAGGATCGTCGGGGAAGATAATTTTGAGCTGCTGAAAGATGGTGAGTCATAGTCGTTCAAAAATACTTCAAATGAAAAAGCCCTTTGGCATGGACAAGTATTCATCGTGTGCTGTGAATACAGACAGACATAATAGAATTTTAATTATTGGCGGCGCTGATCAGTGCTAGCGCATATCAAAGGTGCCATTTTACGAAGAGTCAAAGAAAAACTTCAAAGTTCAAATAAAAAAAATGTTCAACCTTATACTATCCCATTTGAAAGTTTCATGACTAGGCTAGCAACCTATCTAAAGCGCGAGCCGAGACGCATCAACCAGCCATTTTAAGGCCTGATCAAAATATTTTTTATTTGGGAATGGCTGACGTCCATTCAGCACGAGATCATCAGATGCATCATGAGTCACAGTGTGATATGAAAAACAATTGATTTACTTTTGTTTTATATATAAACAACCAACTTTGTTTATCATACTTCCAGCGTGTGTCGTTTCAAAAACATTCACACATTCACTTTTTGACGACCTCCGTAGCCGAGTGGCTTGCATGCCGGACTCTGGGTGGCGCTAACTCTGAGGTCCCGGGTTCGATCCGGTCGGGTCAATGTCGAAAACGAACTTTTCGATATTGTGTCGGATCTGGGTGGTTGTGGTACCGTCGTTGTTTCTGATTTCCATGAAACGAGTGCTTTAGCTACTTACCTTGGGATCAGAACAATGTATGTGATGTTGTCTCATATATATATTCACTTTATGTTTACATAAAAGTGTTCATATAAAGGTGTTCCACTATGTTCACGAGCTCTTTCGCGTTTCGCGCTTCTGCAATTACTCTTATTTAAAGTCCGGTGACTTTGAAAAAGCCCAGTGGCAATTAGCAAAGCAAAAAGAGGAGCTCGATGGAGCAGTGGTAAACGCGCCCGGACTGCGAGTGCTGAGGTTTAGCTTTCATCGGATGGGTGACCAAAAATGTATAACCTCGAGCTTCTCCGTGCTTCGGAAGGCATGTAAAGCCGTTGGTCCCGGCTGCACTAGCAGTCGTTAACAACCACCAGCCCGCACTGGGCCCGCGTGGTGGTTTATGGCCCGTTCTTCCTATCCATCCATAGGGAAGGCTCGTGCCCCAGCAGTGGGGATATAAAATGAGCTGATGATGATGATGATGAATCAGCAAAGTAAAAAAAAACTGCTCCTATATAAAAACCGACACGGCGCAGATGGCATGTCACCACAGACCATCACGCCGCAGAGCATGCTACGTTGCACGGTCCATATTTACGTACGTGCCCATTGCCAGGAGTAGTTGCTCGCCCGATCGTTAAAATGCAGGTACAGACATGTACGTGAGCGCTTCTCCCTACCCCTACGAGCCGGTCAACCCGAACCGAGGTTCAAGCATTTAGAAACGCCCTCGGGTTGTTCTGCTCCCCTATCCGATCCCAACCCTTCGGAGAGTCTAGTAGGGCACGGGGACACGCACTAGTGCGTGATGCCTCTAGAAAACCTCCGAAGGTGATTCATTTCACACGGCTTGAGAAACCCTTTAAGTTTCTCGCCGCCCCCAAACAAGCCCGGTGAAGCTGAAAATGACGTCTAAGGTAATCAGCAAACTATCACAAAAAGAAAGGAATGGGGACGCGCTAGCGTGTTACCATTCCCTCGAGAAACCCGTCACAATTAATCAATCACAATCCTTTAAGTTTCTCGTCGCCCCCAAAAAAGTCCGGTGTCGTTGAAAAGGTCGTATCAGGTCATCACCAAACTTAATAAATATTAGTTGCAGGGTGCGATAATGGATACCCGTCTTAACACACACAGTTACATGTTGTATTAAGTATCACAACGGTGTGCAATTGACGAAACTCTTCTTCTCTTCTTATTTGTGGATGTCCAGAATGACACAGAAGCGCTGTTATTCTGTCAGGGTCTATCTTATAAGAATAAGATACATTTTATTTGTCTCTCCAATACAGGCAGCGTGAGTCGGCGGCGCGGCGGCCCCCCCATCAGGTCAGCGGCCGGCAAGAGGCGCGCGCGCTCGCAGGCGGTGCGCCGCGAGAAGCTCAATAGCCAGGGCCTGCGCAGCCACCTGGAGCACGCGCGCCGGTCGCACGACTACAGCTTCGAAGCCTCTACCAGCGATTAAAAACTACATGCTTAAAACCATTCTTTTTTTATCATACTCAGGCAGATCACCTGTCAGATGGTCAGACGATTTAGTCTAAATGAGGGTCGCACTAAGGCTTAAACATACAACCCAGTAGTGGATGCTCGCAGGCGCTGCGCCGGGAGAACCTCAACAGCCAGGGACTGCGCAGGCACCTGAAGCACGCGCGCCGGTCGCGACAACCCAGTAGTGGATGCTCGCAGGCGCTGCGCCGGGAGAACCTCAACAGCCAGGGACTGCGCAGGCACCTGAAGCACGCGCGCCGGTCGCGACAACCCAGTAGTGGATGCTCGCAGGCGCTGCGCCGGGAGAACCTCAACAGCCAGGGACTGCGCAGGCACCTGAAGCACGCGCGCCGGTCGCGCGACTGCAGCTTCTTTATTTTATTTTTTATATTAACGGGTAAGCACAGTGTCTCGATCTCACCTGATGTTAAGTGATAATAAGGCCAATGATGGAAGCGCACTTTACCCGGGATCCTCAACAAGTGAGGTACTGGCTATCTTATCTCTAGCTGCCGGAACACAACAATCCTACAAACATTGATTTATAGCGACATATTTAAATAAGATGGTGGTAGCTAGCCATGCGGACAAACAAGCCCTACCACCAACCAAACAGAGTACACAAACATGTACCCCCCCCCCCCCTTGGAATCAAACCCGGGACCTCTGGGGTCTAAACCGGTGGTCTTAGCCACTAGACCACAGAGGCGGTTAAGCTTTGAAGCAACAAGCACAAGCGATTAAAAACTACATGCTCAAAATCATTCTTTTTTCATCATACTTAGCCTGACCACCTGCCAGATGGTCAATCAGTATGGTCTAGATAAAACTCGCATCAAGGCTTATACTTATACGCAGCAGTGGGTGCTCGCATGTACTTCGCAGTGAGAAGCTAAACATCCAGGGCCTGCGCAGATACTGAGACAGATCACCTTTTTAGGGTTCCGTAGTCACCAAGGAACCCTTATAGTTTTGCCATGTCCGTCTGTCTGTCTGCCTGTCTGACCCCAGTCTAGCTCATAGACTCTCAGTACTAGAAACATATTAATCACGCCGACAAAGTGGTAAAGTAAAATTTTGAAAAATATTTTTTGTGGATTACTTCCACACGTTTAGTGGGGATGTATTTTTTTCTTGTTTAACCCTAAGCGTGTGGTGTCGTTGGATAGCAATTTCAAAAATATAGCGGGCTTGTGAAAACAGTCTTTTGATTGAGGCATCCGTTTGTGAGCTATTAAGCTTTAAAGTGCAAAAATCAAGTGTCCCCCCTCCCAGCTAAATGGTTGTTTTTGGATACGTGAAAAAAATCACGGTAGTTGTATATATGACGAAGTTAAAAGGAAAACTATCACAGCTAAGTAGGCTTTACAAGTTTACGAGTAACAGTCGACCAACTTATAAAATGTACTTGGCGGCGTACAAATTACTCATTGGGAACTACTTAAATAACGTTGTCAGGTGTGTGAAACCGGTAATTCTAACTTGAGCTTCCTCTGTACACCGTTAAATTAATACTACTCGTAGATTAAAATGAAAAGGGTATAAAAAGAAAACGACGAGCCTTACAGTAGTCGCATATGATGTGTAACATAAAACATTTGGCATCTCACCTTAGTAATAAGCAATTTTAAGATTATATTCTGAACAAATGGGTCAGGTATTACATCATAAATGCAGTATATACTCATTAGAAGACATTTGACATATCAAAATGACCTTTGATAGTCAAATGACACAATATGTCACATAAAATAATAATATGTCATGTTCATTATCGATTTTAAATTTACAAAATGGCGCGCGCGCGCCTGCTCGCTTCCCCGACTTCCTGTCACACTGTTACACCTACTTCCGTCACATTGAAATGTGACGAAATTCGTGAACGAAATCACTCCCACAAATTGTATATATAGAAAGCGAGCGAAAAGATGTTTCGCATAAAAAAAAAATTGCCGGAAGAATCACAGAAGTTCATTCCAGCAGGAGGCAGATCACCTTCCAGATGGTCAGACAGTATCGTTGTGGTAGCTGTAAAGCTGAGGATGAGGCTCGGGTAAGTTAGCTCGCGCTGACCGACAGCCAGGACCTGCACAGCCACCTGCAGCACACGCGGCGGTCACGCGACTAACCTCGAAACCTATTTCCGCGAATAAAACCTCCATGCAAGAATCTATTCTTTTTTTCTTTTTACATACTGATCTGTCAAATGAGCATACCGTCCGCTCATTGGAAAGCGGCTCCTCAGACCATGGACGTATTTTTTTTTTGTTTTGGGAAAAGTTTTTACTCTAACTAACTATTCGATAAAAATATGAGTACATACATTTGTAAGATCTCGAAAATTCTTCGCATCGCAATCATGCAGTCTAAGCAGGACAAGAGATCTTCAATAATATTTCTAGCTTGTGTTATTTATTTTACCTTTTATCCACAAGGAGGACGTTCTTAGTCAATAATTCTTGCTTTATATTACGGATAGTAAGTGACGAAAATGCAAGGTAAAATAAGGTAAGGTAAGGTAAAAAAACTATCTACTCTAGCTATTTTATCTGTAGCTTCCAGAATTCAGCAATCATTCTAACATTCTGTATTGGCTACCGACAATTAAACAATGGTAGCTAGCCAGAGATAATGTTAGCTAGCCAGGAGGACCTACGTACAACAAGACTTGTCACCAACGAAACTCGAATCGAATCGAGCGGGAATCGAACCTGAGCGATTGATGAGGGAATCGGATCTAAGATTGGTTATAATAACGGTTACATCTAGTTTTTTGCTATTTAAACAAAGATTGATTTGGTTTGCCGAACAATCAATCAACATTTGGCGTAAAAAAGAGTGACTACAGATTTTTTCATTAATTACAATTTAATTTTACAGTTTGTTTGAGTATGGCACTTATAATTTGTAACTTCTTAGTTTAGTCAGTGTTGGCAATGTCGGCACTGCCAAAGATAATGTTCTCAATTTCATTGTACCTCCTTACATCTTCGTCCGACACAGATCTTTCTAAATTAACATCTCTTGCATACATTCTGCCCCAAACAGCCAAGGAAATTAGCTCATTCTGTGGTGGAACAATCTTGTACAATATTTCTTCACGACCATTAATTTCAATACCGTCAACGCAATTTTTTAATCCGCCATTTTGTGTAAGCTCGCGGCCATTTGGCGACGACTTCCTGTAGACAAAGTCTTTTTGCTGCAGTGGAAACTTGTTGTATCTCAATGAAACTGGGTAGTATACCACATTAGCACAATTAAGCGAGTCGTTGTATTGATTTGGATATGTCGTCATTTTTATTTCCAGCTCCTCGAATTCCGTGGAGGCTTCTTGTTTCGTGAATCTGAAAATTGTAATGTAAATGTTTCTATACCTTTATATAAAATGTGGCACAGTACACACGCCTGCACATCAACCTACCACAAACTGTAAAATTTTCTCAATAGACTTTGAACTTTATGCCTAAAACATATGGTTGAAAATGTATTGAAGAAATTTGACAGTTTTGGATAGGTTGATGTGCAGGCGTGTGTACATTGACTGCTTCAAAGATGATGAATAGATGCTGATAAATGAGATAAAAGATTAAAAAAATGATCTATTACTTAGTTTTCATTTACTTTTATATGTGTGGTCTTTAAGAAAACACGACAAAATGAAAAAGTAACGCCAGGGGGCGATTTTTGAACCAGTTTTTCTCTTATTCAAAGTAACCTGAAAATTCTCGAACTTTATGTATCTTAATAAGTTATCAAGTATTTGTAAATAATGCAATAATAATTATATTTCGTAGTGTATATCAAGTCTATTTTACTTTCGAAATTGCCGGTAAGTAATATTCATAAATTGCCACCCTGGTCTTTATTTACTTATTTATGAAATAATACACCAAAAAAATATTAATTCTTCGCATCTAAATCGCAAACATTTATAAAAGATTAGATATTGTCAACGAATCCTTGATATTTGAGCAAGTTTCAAGGTCGGATGTCGACGATGATGCAAAAGGCATAACGTCATATTCACCTGTACGGGCAGCTGTAGGCGCTGTCGTTGCTGCAGGCCACCACAGCGCACAGCACCACTCCCAGACGCCGCTGGACGTATGTGTTTGAACCGTCTTTGACAAAGGCGCGGAACTTGGGTAACTAAACATATAAAAACAAGGTATTAATCATGTACAAAGTAATTATACACACTGTAATTAACACTAAGCAATACGAAGTATTCATTCGAAGGATGCGATGCAACGGAGTGAGTCGGGGAATAGGTCTAGTTATTATATAAAGACTCAAATATTACTGTGTCACAAATGGCCCTGGTTGCTTAAAATATTTTGTTATTGCCTCGTGTCTGTGTGCCGAAATAACCGTTTTTCTTTCTTTCTAAAAACTAAATCCAACTAACAACTACACCGAACCGACCGGCGAAATACTTAGGGTGGGTTGCACCAAAACTCCGATTAATGTAACAGATAACCTTAACATTGGCGATTCCCACTAACAGAGGCATCTAGCGCAATGCGTTGCACCATATAATACACTCGGCGTCAAAAAAATCGCACCTTTTAAAAAACGTTCTTCTAGCGTCTTTATACCCTACTTAAAATCAACATGGAGGTCAATGTTGGGTATCATTTGAAAGGTAAGGTAACGAAAAGGGGTACACAAAAACAATTCAGTCTTCTTTTATTTTTACTAAAAACGCACAAAAAGAAAACAAAGTTTACAAAAATTAAAGACAGAATAATAACAAAAAAAACTTTGCTTAAATCTAATCTAAAACTTAGTATTACCCCCCCCTTGCCCTGATCACGACTTCCATACGCTCCTTCATGGATTTTACCAATTTCAGGAGCTCTTCTTGTGGGATACTGGCCCATTCTTCAATAACGGCCTTGTTGAGCTCTTGAAGAGCGAGATCACGAGACCGACCCTTGCGATTCAAATGGTCCCAGAGGTGCTCTATCGGGTTCAGGTCTAAACTTCTCGCTGGTCGCTGCATAACAGAGATCCCCACCTCTTGAAGGTAGTCACGCACAATTACAGCAGCGTGATCGCGAGCGTTATCGTGCATTAATGTGAACCTCTCGCCAACAAAACCGTCATATGGGACCACATGCTTTTTCAGGATCTCTGTGATGTACCGGTGAGCAGTCAGCGACCCTTGCCCGCGAGCACCTCGAGCCTGGGAAACGCAAACAAGGTTGGTTTTGCCGTCGGCCGACATGCCACACCAGAACATACAGAACCGCCCCCGTACTCTACCGTCTCCTGGATGCAGGCTTGGGTGAAACGTTCACTCTGTCTTCTGTACTTATTTTTCTATAATACTGTAATTTATCTGCCTATGTTAGTGTCAAAAATTTTTGTATTTTTTTGCCAAATAAAGACTTATTGCATCATATCTTTATCTTTGAGGTCATCGAGCAAAAAAGTCAAATGTCTTCACAACATAAAATGTGGAAACTTTTATGAATGAAGCACCAGATCCCAGCTTTCTTGCCATGAAAGTTAGTAATACCTATCTACCTATTGACTAACTGTAGAATTTCCAAAACCCCTTTCATTATTTTTCATATTAGTATCAATGCTTATTTTTCGTTATAGGTTGCCTTGATTGTTGGAGTAAATGGCGCTTGTCGTGGCAACGAATTGTTATTAAACAAAAAAGTCGACGATATAAAAAAAAAACATTCAAATTTATTGTTGATAAAGTTGCCTGACACTGACACTGAACAAGCAAGAATTGTCGAAAATTATCAAGATCTAGGTCCTTCTAACATTAATACTAAAAATAAATTTGTCAATCTTACAATAATGGCAAATGCACCAAACAAATCATTGGCAAAAATAAAACTGGTGGTATTCCAAAGGAAATCGCCAAATTCCTAAAATTGCAGAATGCAGAACACTACACAGGATATTGCTTTAGACTTTAGGAGGATATCAGCAATGATATGTCATTGGACATCGGCTACTATTTTGGCAGATTCTGGCGCTGATATAACACAAATAAAACTTCACGGTGGCTGGCGGTCCGATGCCGTAGCAGAGGGCTACATTGAAGATTCAGTTCAGAACAAGAATAAAATAAATAAGTTTTCGCATCAGTTAAAACATAAATCGGCAACTTATTCGAATAGTACCTCTGTTGTTGATCCTTGGACACTTCAAAGAACGCAGCTTCACCAACGTTCACCGATCAAAACGACACACAGACACAAGTTTCTAAATCTTTAAGTACACTAATAATTAATGACATCGCAGACTGTTTACTTCTGCAAAACGATATAAACCGTGTGGTGTTATGGAGTGAGAAAAACAAGCTGCAGTTTAATACGTCCAAATGTTTAACAATTTCTAATACTAGGAAGCATAGTCGAATTTACTACGATTTACTCAACAACATTAAAAGAGTGAATGAAGTCAAAGATTTGGGTTTCAAGACCGCATAGTCAGCATTTGTAAAAAGGCATACAGAAATCTAGGATTTTTGCTTCGTAGGGTTCATGGTTTCTCCAATATGAGGGCAGTAATGGCATTGTACAACGCTTTAGTGAGAAGTCACTTCGAGGGTAATGCAGTCATTTGGAGTCCTACTGAAAATAAGTACAGTCTGATGCTAGAACGGATACAAAACAGGTTTATTCGTTATTTGTATCTGAGGTGGGGTATATCGGTTTTACCCATTGATGTACTCTACCTTATTTATTTTAGGTATGGTCGGGTACAATGAACTGCGGGTAAGGAGAACCCTGACTTTAGTGTTGTATATCTTTAAACTTCTGAGAAGCAAGATATACATCGCTACAGTTTTGGGTTTAGTCGGTTTTTGTGTTCCCGATGGGTGTGTGGAGCGGTGGCGCCAGCCGCAGCTACTGGTAGTGCCTCACGGAAGAACTAACCTTCTTGACAAGGCCCCACTGACGAGGGCCATACGTACACTCAACCGGATAGCCGAGGGAACAGACATGTTCATTTGTTCTCTGTGTGAATTTACTAAAATAACTTTAATTATAATATGTTATAATTGATTTTGTAGTAATAGTATTTCTTTAATTGTATTATTTATGTAATGTAATTCGGAGTGTGATATTTTTATTTTATTTGAATTTATTTACTTTATTGTTATATTGTATGAATTGGAATTTAAAATAGGTAATTTGAAATAATATATGATAAAAATTCAAAACTCTGAAAAATACGTTAGGATTTGGTATTGAAAAATTGTTTTTATATAATTCGATTGATTATGTACTTACTTAGTTGATTAAATTTATTTTTATTTTTTATTATTGGATATTGGCTTCACTATCGCATTAGGCATTATTCCTGTAATGATAGTTGTAAGTTCTGAAATAAATAAATAAATAAATTTCGCTACAACATCCATAAATTTGCCTAACAAGAATATTACTCTGTCTCTCCATAACTGTTCTAATGTATCCAATATTAATATTAACTTTTAATTTGTTTTTTTTTGTATATATATGTCGGCGACATGGCGCTAGCATCGCTTAGAAACGACAAGTATAGTCTATACTTAGTGTGGTCTGCGCAGCCTATGCTCTATGGTGCGGGAAACGTCAAAGTCAGTTGGCTTGGCGCGACAACGGACTGGATACATTTGAACGGAAGCGGGGGTCCAATATGCCACCCGTGACGTAAGACATTGCTTGGTACAGAATGTACTAATAATAGCTACGACGGACGATTCGTTGATAACATTGGATTTTTTTTTTATATAAGAAGGAGGCAAATGAGCAGGCGGGTCACCTGATGGAGAGTAATAGAGACACCCGCAAAACCAGACGAATCGCAGACGCATTGCCGGAAATTTGAGTTGGATGGTGCAACTCACCCTTACAATATCAAAATATACCTTAAATTAGGAAAGAACATACTTTAAAGGTATATATTATTACCATTCCAGTGTTTCCCGCTGCATTTTCATTAATCTTCACCCTAAATGTGCAGCTCACATCCTTATCTACCAGCGTAAACTCCTGGAAACCAGCACGCAGAGGCCTGGACAACTCAGAAGGCAGGTTCAAGTCTTTGTTGAGAAGCAGGATTTCCGGAATCGTCGGGTCATCATAAATTGGGCCTGGAAATTTGAATGGCGCCTTCGTAGGCGAAACAAGCCTCAATTAAATAAATTTCATTGAAACTAAAGTTAAAAGTTAGTTTTTTTTTATAAAAGAAGGGCAAACGAGCAGGCGGGTCACCTGATGGAGAGTAATCACCGCCGCCCATGGACACCCGCAAAACCAGAGGAATCGCAGACGCGTTGCCGGCCTTTAAGGAAGGATTATAGGCTCAGTCCTTTTAGGCTCGTTTCTTGAAGATCCCTAGGTCATAACGGTCCGGAAATACCGCCGCCGAGAGCTGGTTCCTCAACACTGTAGTTCGAGGCAAAAGGAAGTTAAAAGGATCTTAGGAAGGTGTTAAAACGATTTATAGCAAATTAAGTATACTGAGCGAATGTCGATGTAATACTTTGTAAAAGCAAGTGAAGAATCAAGCAACCGCCTGGCAAAATTATATGGTACCTACAATTATAGTCACGTGGACGTTACTTAAAAAAAAAAATCAATTTAAAAGTAAGGAGACTTCTTGGCGGGAAAGTGAAGAGTCATGTTTGCGGTTTTGTTTTATTTTCTAAAACTTGTGTTATGTCGAATATTAATGTGAAATAATGGTGGATTATTAACCGTTAAGTGTTCGTAAGTGCGCATGAGTATTGGCAAATGAAACAAAACAGTGCAACTTCACTTTTCAAATTCTCTCAAGAAGTCCGCCCGTGGGCTTAGTAAAGCCCCACATCTTTACTGTGATACTCGAGGGATTGGGGCGTATATCATTTCTCACTTCTCATTTCTATTATCATTCATGCAAGGAAATATTGTATATCTATGTATTACTTGTAAAAAAAATTACTTTGACACTGGCTAAATGTGCTAATCGCACGAAGCTTAGAGCATTAAATGCTCTAAGCACGAAGCCATCAACTAATGGAAAAAAATAAAAATAAAAAGGTTTCTCAATATCTTCTATTTTCTTCTGAACTCATTTGTTCCTTCGTTCTTTAGGTTCGGAACGCTATGCTCTAAGTTCGGAACAGTAAAAGAAGAACAATAACCACATAAAACTATCGACTGACTTAAACATACAAGGAGTCAACTGTTTTTTTTTAATTCCTTACGGTTTTAAGCGCTTTGTTTTCATATCACTCGATGTTAAGTGACAATTATCAGTGCTGATACTGAATTGCCACGTGCCTTGCCACGTCGTTATTGTTTTAACCACATGCCACATGGCTATTATGTATTCAACCTCAATTTTTGTTTACGTCACTTTTATTTACATAGAACAAAAAAGGCTCATTTTCTGTTTTGGTAATGGCTCAAGGTTTTCCGGTGGGTTCGGCAAAGGAGTCGTGCTCACTGGAGCCTTGCTTATTATTATAATTTTTTATTATCTATATTTTATTTGTTTTTTGTCTGTATTATTTAAGTCATGTTCAGGTTCATTTGTTTGTGTTTTTCTTTTTCTTTTCTTATTGTCTTTAATGTAATTTATTATTTAATTTAATTTTTTGTTTGTTAATTTATTTTCTTTTGTCTGTTCACCTGTACTACCTATAAATATTCAGGCCCTGTCAGAATAACAGCGCTACTGTGTCATTCTGAACATCCATGAATGACACAGCAGCTTATGCTGAGACAGGGCCCTTTAACTTCACACTGCCTGTTCTAATATTTTTTTATTTTTTATTTTTTCGTTTATTGTTGTATTTATTGTATTTATGTTGTATTATAATTAAGTGTGTATGTTAATAAAAACTTTTCTATTCTATTCTATTCTATTCTATTCTATAATAAGGACAAAGATGAAAGAGCACCTCACCAGGAGTCCTGAAACGGTGAGGTATGAAAAGGAAATGTTAAAAAAGTATAAGTAGCTTAAAAGTCTCAATGCAATGCCTCACTTGTCCTGGGCGTTTAGGTACCCTCGTGACCAGCAGCTGAGTCTTGGGCTCCCCAGGGAATATGCTTACGAGCGCGCCATCTCTGCCGGAGTATATACCAGAACCTGCAACGAAGGTTTAAAACATTTCTTCAGATTTAAATGATTTTTCCCATCTTCACCAACGACCCCTTAATATTCGGTAATTACAAAAACACAAATGTTGAAAAAATTTTCACGAGCAGGATTTGAACCTGCACCCTTCTGACATACCGGGTCAGGTGCTCTTCCAATTGAGCTATCGTGGTTCTAACCAGCCCGCCGAAATTATTCAACACTATTTACTTTTTTACTTTGAAAGCCAAAGGCGCCAATTCAATGTCAATAACTACCGTCGTCAAGGGTGCAGGTTCAAATCCTGCTCATGAAAATTTTTTCAACATTTGTGTTTTTGTAATTTGTTTCGCAACAAAATTTGCGTTAAAATTATATAAACAAAAACAAAAACAAAAACATTCGGTAATTAATTTTTAAACTATGTTATTTCGAGAGCTTAACCGACGTTAGGAAAATCGGGCATTATTGCTGCATTGGAGACTTCAAAATGATTTTTTCGTACCCCAAAATGTCTCAGCCCGATCCTCTAAATGCCACTACACATTTACAGAATACACTAAACATGCTCACTAGTTTAGGCCCAAGACACCGTACTCGTAGAACAAGGATACGACGAGCGGTTACAGACATGTACCTGGGCACTTATCCCCACCACCACGGCCCGGTCAACCCAAGCCGAAGTCCGAGCCTTTAGAGGGGCCCGGCCCTCGGGTTTTTCCGCTCCGAACCTCTCGGAGAATCTATGATATCCTCTCGGATATCTATCTATGGGGCACGGGGACAAGCACTGGTGCGTGATGCCGTTTCCTCTTGAAAACCTCCGAAGGTGTTTTATTTCACATGGCTTGAGGAACTCTTTAAGTTTCTCGCCGCCCCCAAAAAGCCCGGTGAAACTGAAAATGCCATCTGAGGCAATCAGCGAACTCTCTCGAAAGCGAGCGAAGCCCTAAAATGGCTAGTATGCTTCATAGAAAAGTTTTCAGTATAAAAGTCATCGGTGCTAATTGTATTAATCAATTCATTTTTCACCTTTATTGCACGCACAAAGCTTTACGAAATCTGTCAGTCAGTCTGTCTATTCTAGATTCGAGCCTATTTCTTTTCGAACTGCACGTAATATTATTATATTATATTATTATATCAGCCATAGCTGTCCCACTCCTGGGCAAAGGCCTCCCCACACTTTTTCACACCTTCCGGTCCCCTGCAACATCACGCCATTTCTTCATAAACTATCAAGGTCGTGCCGCCATCTTCGTCTTGGTCTACCTGCTCGCCTTTTCGCATTTTGTGGGGTCCACTCCGTTGTGATCCACGCCCACCTCTCGTTCGGCTCGCGGTAGACATGACCAGCCCAGTCCCACTTCAGCCCGGCGGCCCTTCGAGTAACGTCAGCAATGTTCGTGCGAGAGCGCAGCTCTGTGTTTGGAACGCGGTCTTGTCGCTTTACTCCTAAAATGCTGGGGCCATCGCTCGCTGGCATACCCTGAGCCTAAATTTCGAAGTTTCCGTAAGTTTCCGCGTAAAAGAAAGTGCCAATTTACTTGCCAGCACTTCCTATTCTCACATTGTTGGCACCAGCTCCCAAGAAGTTCACGTTCATTGCGGCTGCAAACGACTCTTGAATTTCAATCGCTGAAAAGAATTTTACTTCATTAACTGTGGAAGGAAGGAAACATTTAACAATACGCCTTATTGGGTAACATTTTTCAATATTTTATTTTATTCGATCAACAGTTGAAATACGCCGGATATGCATTAGGAGTGCCCTATGTCCAGCAGTCTCTATTGCTGTATGTAGGTGATCAGTGTTGATGTAGGATGTTTATGATGATGGTAATGATGAATAATTAGCATTCATCAGGCCATGTTAGGCGACGGTGGCCGTAGTGAAACAATCTGTTGACGATGACGATTTTAAAGTCTTTCCGTTATGGAGCTAACAAACGCTAAATTCAAAGTCATCACCACCTCATTCAAAGTCCCCACTGCTGTAGCGCAAATGTTCCCTAGCGCAAACGTTCGCGGGCCCATTGCGGATTGGAAAGTCAAACTCACCAGTCAGAAAAGGCATCTCCGAGAACCACATAGTGCTAAAGATGACGTCAGTTAGGTTGTACTTTTGCACCACCTGCGTGGCCGGCACCTGGAACATCAGGTCGAAGCAGATGAAGTGGCCGAAGCGAACCCCGAAGTCGGTGGTGAACACGCCGAGGTCTGGCCGTAGAGCGGGGGACCGGGTGTACTCTCCGAACAGGTTGATCTTGCGGTATCTGACGTCAAAAAAACAGAAGAAATAAATTCTGCTGAATTTTTATTTTTTACTTGTGATTGTGAGTATGTTTACATCAATAAAAATCCTAAGGTAAAATTAACTATCGACCTTTGACTTAATGATGCATCATCCGATTTAACCATGAAAAGAACTAGTTGAGGCAAATCCCAAAATAAAATTAAAGCTATCGGGCACTCATCATCGACGTACTAGGTAAGCTTTGGCAACTAGAATCTCAGCTAAACGCATGCATCCCCCTCAGCCTGTGGCAATCTGCGATACATTTCCAAAGGGGTGAAGAAGAATTGCGATCCGTTTCCACATATAAAAGACAAATAATGTCACTTCGAGCATCTACGTACAACACGCTACGACAACTAGTATTTCGGCCAAAAGTCTACAGACTTTGACAATCTCGAAATACTTCATCACCAACACTTCCACCATGGTGAAAACGAAACGAACGGTATCCAAATCATGAACGGATGTTAAGTCCATGACATCATAAAAGTTGACATTTTGTTAATGTTGCTCAGCTCTAATACGACAATGATAATGCCTATAAGTAAACATTGTAACTGTATGTAGTCTGTACCTGTCAATGACGGCGCCTTGTCTGTCGAACACCACGTTAGTGTTGAAGACGTAGGTCTTCTCCTCGGGGCAGTATTCTCCAGGAGCGTCTCTGCAATCCATCTCTTCCTGTATGTTGGCTACCACGTAGATGCCATTTTTCCGGGCAGCTGATGATAGCGACACCAGTATCTGGAGAGGTTAGATTACAGCTTTCTTAAGAAGATGTGTTCTAATAGTTTTGTTTTCAATGTTGTGCTAGGCTTTAAGTGTAAATCATGGGAGGAGGATATTAGGCATCTTCTCCTGAGGAGGAGATATTCATAGATAGGTGGTATTCGTAGAATAATATTGTTGTTAATGATGTTAATTCATCACCAGCTCATTGTTTCAATTTCGGGTAGAGATGGGATCGGGTAGAGTGGGGACGAAGCCCTACTGCTGGGGTACAAGCCAAAGGAATATGGAATGAATGGAAATACAAAGGGAGAATGTTTTTATCTTCATCGGTTTACTAAAGAACATATTTTTTTTACTAAAGCAATTACTTTTGCTTCAGAGCTATTACTCGTTTATATACGGGTGTATGTCATCATCGAGCTCTTTAACTTGTTACGTAGCAAATCTTTAAAATATTTTTCCTATATACGATTCGATTGCAGTTTTCGTTAAAGCTCCCTATGTATATGTGAAAGAGAAGGCCTATGCCCAGCAGTGGGACGATTAGGTATAACTTACATCATCAAATAAGTGCGGGTACAACGCTGGTACAGGAAACTCTTTGAGCAGGCCATTTATTGGCACCTTCACATTAGTACCGCGAGTCAGCGTCATTTCCGGGAACACCAGAATGTCTGCATCCTGGAAAGTATACAATATTCTCGGTGGCTTATGGGCGATCCAGAGTAATAAATGCCGGTAAGAGAGACCAGACATTTTTTTTTTTGAGAGAGATTGCTGATTGCCTCTACGGCATTTTCAGCTTCACCGGGCTTTTTTGGGGGCGGCAAGGAACGTAAAGGGTCCCTCAAGTCGTGTGAAACGAATCACCTTCGGAGGTTATCTAGAGGGAACGGCATCGCGCGTGCGCGTCCCCGTGCCCTACTAGATTCTCCGAAGGGTTCGGATCGGATCGGGGCCGGAGACCAGACAATGTGGCGCCAACGCTTATATAAGCCGTAGTAGGTATGGCGCTAGGTTAGTGTTGTCTTTATACATCACTAGTGTTGGGTAACATGCCAACAACCGTTACCAAATTACCACTATAAGTACCGGTGACTAACGTTATTTCTATAAAAGTAATTTGGTACCGGTAATGCATGTAGCTTTATCTAGAAAAGTATCGCTACTTTTTTGTTACATATTGCGCTTTAGCCAATCCGCGTAGAGCGGGTTAGCTAATTTACCGGTAAAAATGCCACGCAGGTAATTTTTTTACCGGTATCATAGTTTGACAGAGATATCGATGCCAATTTGGTAACGGTATTCAAAGCCTTGTGTATTAATATAAGACTATGGTTAGTGTTGTACAGAGATGCCTTCACATCAACCTATACAAAACTCATATAGTGTTGTACATACAAATTCCATCAATACATTTCCAACCTAAGACATAAAGTTCGAAGTCTATTGAGGAAATTTGACAGTTTGTGGTAGTCTGATGTGCAGGCAACAAGCCAACACATAGGAAATAGTCTCAGGCTATATCAAACAACTGGCGAGGTGCGACACGACGTCTTCTTCGATCTAATACGATTTGAGGCTATCGACAGAGTGACTATCCACTTCTCGATAGCCAATGCCATCGCGCAGTAAAACCCAGCTCTCTAATAGCCCACTATACTACTACAAAGCCATTCAATGATAAAAATGAAGAAAAAAAAAGAGTTGGAAAGGTTCTCGTAATAGTCTATGTATGTATGTCTTAAAGTCTTAATTACCTGTTCAGCAGCTTTCTTTATGTAATGGAGGTAGTTCCGAAGGTTCTGCGACGTGTTTCTGGTGAACTGGTACTCGAGCACCGCTGCCACATAGCTGTCAGACTCAGGTGTCGATTTCTGTATTAAGAAAAGTTATGGCATTCTAATGGAGATGTCTTATAGTTTTAGATCATCGTCATCATCAGCATATTATAGAACTGAAACATAGTAGCTGCGGATCGAGCTCAGCGCTTGGAGAAGCCTATGTCCAGCAGTGGACTTTCCAGTTTTGTCAATTTCCACCAGAGTGTATTGAACCTTCTGATCACTATTAGGCCTGAATGGTGGGTTATTGCCCGATCTTCGCATGTTGTCTATCTGTCAATGTCTAAACCCAGCAGTGCGACGTCTATAAGATAGGCCGATGATGGTGATGATGATAGTGATGATGATAGTGATGATGACCTTTTGGTATTCTGGGCCAGACGCCCTACTAAAAAAGCTATCGGAGTTGTATTCCGACCCCTTGCTTATATAATCAAAACAATCAAGTTATTTGCCAAAAAGAGCCTTTTATATTCAATGTCAACAACTACGTCATCAACTTCCGATCTTAATATAATGTGTACTGTTATAACCATACTGTGGTGTGGAAGGCTATAATTTGTTTTAATAAAAGATTCCGGAAGGTAACTATATCAGTAATTTTTTAAATGTTTGCATTGTTTTGTATGAATTTGAATTTAATGCGTTTCAAAATAAAAGCAATAATTGTTTATCATATTGCAAAAAAATAAAAGAAATTTGTTAAGGACTTCTGTAAGGGATTTGAGAAAATCATTGAATACAGACAATGCTGAATGCCTTCTAATTTTAGTTAAGCAACGTCATTTAAGGTGACTAGCGATTAGTCAGCCATTTGAAAAACAAATATTTCAAGCTTCATCGTTTAAATGATATCTTTTTCTTTCAATTACGTAGGTATTATCTCCTACCATTGTGCATTAGTCGCAACTAGTGAGTTCATTAGTAACTTATAAATAAGTGAACTGTGAACGTAATTAGTCTGTGTATTATCTCATATTTTTCATTTAATTGTGAAAGCATGAGCAGCATGAAAGTAGGTAGATGATTCATCTCACCCTAGTTAAACAATGTAATAAAATGCATTTTTGTTGGTAACTAACTAATTAATCAATCACAACAAATAACAATAGGTGTAAACAAGCAAGAATATATTAGGTACCTACCTACTTATTAATGATAACCAGTAAACTTTTATTATTGAAGTCAATTTCTATTAATGTAATTACCCTTTAAAGTTTATCGACCTTTCATTGTTGTCATTGCGGATGCTACAAACACTGTTCTATGCCAAAACTCACCTGCTCGGAGATTCCTAACAAACAACAACAAACTGTCACCGCCACATCGAACTTCATTGTCAACAACAACTTTTATCAACTACGTAAGTAAATGATAACGTCAAAGTTGTTTACGTAAATAAAACAAATGAAAAAACAAATGAACTGCCGCGGCCGGCGTCTCGGGAAACACTGGATCGTTTGCAAGACAAAATATTTATTGATCACATTTAAATGCGACCTCAATAGTTAGTTTGTGCTACATTGCGTTTCATGACGGCTTTTGTTTTTCACCTCTGTTTGCGTTAAAGGCAATGTAGGACAGACACAGCATCATATCGTTTTGTATAGCTGTAACTTTTTAATCTGTGAGGGTAAACTACCGACAATGTGTAAGTTTACCTTGTAATAGGCATATGCACACTATGGTAAGAGGTGTTACCGTATTTGCTTTGTGTGTGTATGCACTGACAATTGTAGGTATGGGTGGACAGTTATTCCCCCACTAGCTTAATGTTATAAATAAGTTATTCATTGTTTAAACTAATCTACTTACATTGTCGGAGAAATGATGTAATATTTGACATACCTACCTACATACAATCGAGCAATAACAACTTGTTGTTATTAATTTTATTTTGTTAGTTGCCGGGTGGGATTAACATTAGTCGCTGGGTGGGACTAATACCTATGACGTAACAAATTATAATTTAGTTAATGCTCGTTCTGAGCAAATGTATTGAATAAAATAATTCATTTGACACAGTGCTAATTGGTTATTCGAAATTATCTGAATTTCACGCACGCTATCTTGGGGAGTAGGGTAAGGGCACAGTTAAACAAAAAAATGATTTCGCAGTATAAAAATCTGAATATTTATTATTTTAAAACTAATACTAGCGCCTCTATGGTCGAGTGGCAAACGCGCTCGGCCCGATAACCGAAGGTCCCAGGTTCAATTCCCAGGTCGGGCAAAGGTGCTTCGGATTTTTCGATGAATAGCCCGGGTTATGTGATCACCAACCCGCATTTGGCAAGCGTGGTGATTACGCCAATACCCATCATTTGCAGTGATGACTTGATTTCAATGATGGAGGGCTTTGCCCAGCAGTGGGACAGTATATAGGCTATTTACTTACTTTACTAATACTAGGGGCCCGCTCGCGACTTCGTCCCACGAACCGTCCCTTCGAACACCCATATCATATAAAAATCTATAGCGCCGGCACCTACCGGGTCTACTCAAACACACATAAAAAATTACTCATCAAAATCGGTCGGTTAAGAGGAGGTCAGGACATACACTGATACACACGCATTGAAGACTCTATATAAAAAATATATAAGAAAGTCCCAGAACGCGTATGTTTGTCATTTAGGACGGCCTTATCTCAGGAAACAATGCACGGATTATAAGAAGTTTTTTCAAATAGATAGAGCGTCTTTCGAGTGTGGTTTACGTATGCAAAACAACAATATAGCTCGAATATAGCGGAACAGTGACTGTTTCAGCTAATCATTATTAGCTCACTTATGTCTCCACTGCTGGTGCACGAGCCTTCCCTATGGATGGATAGGGAGAACGGGCCATATACCACCACGCGGGCCCAGTGCGGATTGGTGGTTGTTAACTACTGGTAATGCAGCCGGGATCAACGGCTTAACGTGCCTTCCGAAGCACGGAGGAGCTCAAGATGATACATTTTTGGTCACTGATCCGATGACCGGCCTTTGCGAAAGTTGCTCAACCTCAGCACTCGCAGACCGGGCGCGTTAACCACTGCGCCATCGAGCTCCTCCGCTCGAGCTCCTCAGGTTCAGCTAATCAATCCGATTAAAATTTGGCCGTTTAAGCGCCTTCGCGGCTAATACTGTTTTAACTGTTCAAGGTAAAGGTATCTAAGTATTGTAATTTTTTTTCCTAAGTATTGTAATATTTACAATTTGTTTATTATTATCTTAATTAATATAGGTACATATCGTTCGAGAATGTTGGGTGCAAAAATACCTCTCTGCGACTTTGAATAAGAGAAAAAGGAGCACTCGTTAATTATTGATATCATAGCGTGAGAATTAGTCACTGGTTCAGAAATTGCCCCCTCCTGGTCTATGGAGAAAATGTCGGAATGGCATAGTGTGAGACACAAACAGGCGTTATAAAATAGCAGTATCGAAGCTATGAAAAATTGCTAACTACTACTACAGAGGTGAACAAAATATAAATTGCCATCAAGAAAATTCTACTTTAAAATTCCATTTTAAATTTGAAAAAAAGACAAAGTGCTAAAAAAAAATACCACCATAGCATAGTTGGCAGTGCACCAATTACGAAGGCTACAACCGGAGGATGCAAAAAAATACAAAATTTAATAAAATATATTTAATAAAGAAATTACAATGTAAAATTATAAAGTAATTATAGCGTGACAATTGATCGATGTCAGAAACAAAAGTGTTGAAACTTGGCGACGCGTAGCTCGGCGTCCGGGGAGTCACGTTGTGCTGGGTCAGCGCCTCGTGCCGGGCAGTTTCCATAGAACGCAATAAGTAGGTTAAATGCTGATCGGCGATATTGCGGGCGCAGCTACACGTAACACACCTGACCCGGCATGTCAACAAAAATAACATAGATTTTCATTGAAATTTAACGTTATTGTTTTTTTTACGTTTGTTAATACGATGTGTGTATGTGTGTTCATGTCAAAAATCTGTTGCTGACCTCTGCTTTTAGTGACAAAATTAAAAAATATATAATCATTGGTTCCTGTCGAACATTTTGTGGTGGGCAGGGCACATTGCTCGCAGGACTGATAGCCGCTGGGGCGGAATAGTCCTTGAGTGGCGACCGCGTACCGGAAAGCGCAATGTGGGCAGGCCTCCGACAAGGTGGACCGACGATCTAGTGAAAGTCGCGGGAAGCCGCTGGATGCGAGCAGCACAAAACCGGTCGTTATGGAGATCCTTGGGGGAGGCCTTTGTCCAGCAGTGGACGTCTTTTGGCTGAGATGATGATGATGATGATGATGATGATGATGATGAACATTTGGTGCTACTACATCGTATACTTTATCGTACAAAGCGCCTACCTTTTTACAGATGGTTTGTTTAACCGTAAGACCATTTTGCTTATGTAGCTATTAAAATAGGAATAAGTACTAAGTTATGTTTGGACTTCAGTACCTAATTGGCATGCAGCAATGTATAACTTTTCACATGCAACATTGCACTACTGTAGGGTAAGCACTTTGGTTCTCTTGAAGTCAGGTGACGCTGAAAATGGCGCCTGACCTGAGTCAATCAGCAAACCAAATAAAAACTCTCCAAAAAATACTTTGGTTTCCAGGAACTAGCCGCTAATAGAGTATGTGTCACATGATCACATCAACAACAACAAACGAGGTGAGTTTAAGTTTTGACGTCAAAAATTCTCGTTTCTATTTAAAACGTGATCGAAACTTACACCATTCTAGTTAACTTTTAAGTTCATCCCGTTTCGCAACTATTGCACCGTTACCATTTTAAATAAAATTCAGGCGAGAAAATGTTTTAAATTAAAATCCACTCCCGGTGATACTGGCGCATATTCTCTCTCTTTCTCTCTCTCTCTCTCTCACTCTCATTCATTGTTCTTTTTTTTTGTAGTGCCTCTCCAATACAGGCATTTTTCTCTCTATCCTGCGCCAAGCGAAATAGTTGTTCAACCCTGGCAAGCCTCGTCCAACCTTCGGATGTTTAGTAGCCTCGATTTTTCCTTCTTCCAGCCCGTCGCTTTGCATTCTCTCTTCTGTGGCTTTATCTTCAACTTTGCCCCCTACATTATTAATTTGAGAAGTTGGTATAGTTATCTCATGTCGCAAGTCGCATCACATAGCCAAGATATCCAAAAAAGGGTAATATGGGTCACATTCATGACCTACTCTTTCTATCTCAGAGAAATTCCCTCTAGAAAACCTCTAATGCTGCTTCCCATCACACGGCTTGTGGAACCCTTAAAGTTTCCCAACACCCCCGTAAAAGTCCGGTGACTTTGAAAATGCCGTTGGAAGCAATCAGCAAACTCTCAAAAAAACCCCGTTATTTTTGATGCCGATTATGTTTTTGTTTAATGGTGCGTTTTTTCTAGACAAAAACAAATTGTGGTTCCTATGTGACATAAGTATTAATGGTATGCTTATCTAGTTCAAAGTAATCCACGATCAAAGTTTTCTAATTCGCACAATTGTGTTCCGTAAACATGTACTTTGGAACTCGTTGAAAACTAAATCGAATCTGAAACGTTGCGGAATCTTATCACAACTCATAGGTACGTCCCCGCAATCTTTACACAGAAAAAAATATATAATTAGTTACAAAATATTATAGACAGTTTCACGAAAGTGTTATCGATAGAAACAATAATAAGGAAAAGCTTACAACTTCCGAGATTTTTAGAAAAATCTGTTGGAGCAAAGGTATTAAGATCGCGCTATCACATGTGACAATAAAACATGATTGTATAGTTGAATTACTTGATAATCTTAATTGCTTTGTATTATCGGAACAAAGTACTGTTTTTTTATTTATAAAGATCAGCTTATCATTTCTAAATGACATGTCTAAAAGTGAAACCTATTTGTCTACCTTCATTTCCACATGTGCGGCATGGTAATTTTGTCAAAAGCTTATCGGTGTCTATCTCATCGTCTTTCGACTGATCATCTTAGAGAAAATCTAAGGAATATCCAGGAACAAAAGTGGGGATTAAAATATACAAGTCTGAGATAAACAAGTCTGTGCTGATAAGAGGTTTTACGCTCTTATCACATAGGTAAGACAACGCAACGTGTAATAAAAAACGATTGTTGTTATTTGCTGATAAAGGGTTTCCTATATCTACTGTCATCACGTGCAGACATCTATCACAGACTATATTCATAAGATGTCACGGTATTCTACAGTTTACGCCAACACTACACGTTTGAACGAAACAGTTTTAAACAACTACTACTAAACTGTTACCACAAAATAGTTGTTTTTTTTTTCTTTTTTTTGAGAGTCTTTGCTGAAACGGCATTTTCAGCTTCACCGGGCTATTTTGGGGGCGGCGAGAAACTTAAAGGGTTCCTCAAGTCGTGTGAAACGAATCGCCTTCGGAGGTTTTGTAGAGGGAACGGCATCACGCACTAAGGCGTGTCCCCGTGCCCTACTAAATTCTCCGAGGGGTTCGGATCGGAACGGGGAGCGGAACAACCCGAGGGCGCCTCTGAAGGCTCGGACCTTGGCTCGGGTTTACCGGGCCGTGGTGGTGGAGAGGCCCGTGGTGGTGGAGAGGCCCGTGCTGGTGGAAAGGCCCATGCTGGTGGAGAGGCCCGTGCTGGTGGAGAGGCCCGTGCTGGTGGAGAGGCCCGTGCTGGTGGTGAGGCCCGTGCTGGTGGAGAGGCCCGTGCTGGTGGAGAGGCCCGTGCTGGTGGTGAGGCCCGTGCTGGTGGAGAGGCCCGTGCTGGTGGAGAGGGCCGTGGTGGTGGCGAGGGCCGTTGTGGTGGAGAGAATAATTTTGTGCTATGACGACCCGCCTACTGAGTTAACCACTTATTATTAAGTACATTTAATGTCTTTTTATATTATTTGTTAAAATACTTATACCTATTTTACTATGACTAAGTTTAAAAAAAAATTATAGTATGTATTGCCCACTTTTATTTACACTACATGAGCGCAACAATTTAGAGGATTTGATTTGATTTCTCCCCACTCTCAAACTAGTCTGGTGACGCTGTAAATAGCGTCTAAGGCAAGTAATTTCTCTCCCAAAAAATTACACGTTTTTGAAAAAATCCCACTGTGACCACCGGAGTTTGCCAAACGTTCGAAAAATTAACTTACAAATACATTATTGAGAGGCCGGATTGCGAAAGCTCTTGGCATTGAAGCCCACTCTAAGTTATATTTTTTAAGTGTACTTTTAATTATTCTGTACACTGATTTTGATTCTTTTATCGTCCGTGAATCATCAACACTACATTGACTAGATTTGGAGATTAACAAATATTGATTTATGTAATACCGTATTGTTCTAAGGATTGATAATACTTTTTATCTGAGTCGTGCGATATAAAAGCCAAAACATTATCAATTAATCATTGGGAGGACTGGTGCTGTCATTGTCAGTGGCGTGTTATGTGGTGACACAAAGTGTTATAGTAAAAATGTCTTGGCTATTACATTTGGTGGTTGTGGCATGTCTAATTGGAGTTTCAGTCCAGGTAGGATGTTCAATTGAGTTAAAGAACATAACATTTACCTAATTCCTTGTTTATGTTAAATAGAATACGAACGATAGGATGTGAAAAGAAAGAAGACGGTAAATAATGGGTGCAGACAAAAAGGCAACGTTACTAGACCACAATATGATATATCAGTGACGTTAGATTTCGAGTGTCTAGTTCGAGTTTTATTCGAACATCGAAGGTTAACGAAAACGAGGGAACCACAGAGGGCCTAGCTAGAGTGAGTAATTTTAGCACACGATCATGTTACCAAAAACGGTTATTTGTATGGCAAAGTTTTAACTCGTCCCGTATGTCGCCAGGAGGCGCTGCTCCATACAAATTTTAGTGATCTGTTTTAGTTATATTGACCCATTAAGTATTTACAATTTGATTATTAAGACACCTGTACCGTACTGTTCGAGAGTTTTCGGTGCTTATAATAAGTTACAAGTGATCTTGAATAAGAGAAAAGGGAGCAGTCGTAATTTCTGATATCACAGCTTGAGAATTAAGGTGTCACTCCATTGAAGCTGGTCTGAGCTAAGCGGAGCCGAGCTGCGTGGAAATAAAGTAATACTGGAGCAGAGCTGTAAAGAGCCGTTAAAATAAAAGGATTCTATTGGTTGATTTCCACACAGCTCGGCTCAGTTCACCGTTTCAAAAATCGCACCTCAATCCTGATTAATTCAAATCCGCTGACATAATCGAAAGTGGAATAAAACTCGTTCATAGGCACTCTGTAAATGCTACCCCGGGAGTCGATTGCCAGATCATTGATGGAAAGTGTCCATTTATGATAGGGCATTTTATTATAGCCGGTTCTTCTCAGTACTAGGTCTCCCGCCCAGAGTAGACTTACGAACTGATGGCACAGTGACATTCTAAGAGCTATTTGTAGCCTGATTTTGAATTTTGAAATTTGAGATGGGATGAAAGTTTTAAATATTTTTGCAACCGCCGACACCGATTTACTTTCATTTTTATTAATCCCCGGCTACTGGATAAATGTCAACTATTGAATTAGAATAGAAGCACACAAAAGGAGACCCCTGAAGGTAGACTTAATACACTCGAGCAACGCACAACACAGTGTGCCTAGTGTAAGTTTTATTTACTATACGTATTCATTCGATTCATCATCATCATCAGCTCATTTATGTCCCGACTGCTGGGGCACGAGGATTCCCTATGGGTTCCCTATGGATGGATAGGGAGGGCCATGAGCCACCATGCGGGCCCGGTGCGGATTTGTGGTTGTTAACGACTGCTAATGCACCCGGGACCAACGGCTTTAAGTGCCTTCTGAAGCACGGACGATCTCGAGATGATAAAATTTTGGTCACCAATCCGATGACCGGCCTTTGCAAAAGTTGCTTAACCTCAGCACTCGCAGACCGGGCGCGTTAACCACTGCGCCATTAAGCTCCTTTTATTTATTATGGAATGCGAAAGCTCGCAAGTGTACCTATACAAAAAACACCTTGAAAAAAAAACAAATTAAAAAAGAAAAAAAATCAAGATACAAATACTAACATTTTCATATTTTCCTTTCTCATTCATTCGATTACGTTTACGAAAAGGAAAATTTGTATGGCAAAATCTTTACTCTTCTCGTATGTCGCCAGGAGGCGCTACTTCAATGCCATACTATTTTCGTTGACGTTTTTTTTATTACCGGACCATCTCAAACCAGACTTTGCGCAGCTGTTGCGAGATTTCGTGTCTATGTGTCTAAGAGGTTCGTAGCTCGAGCGCGTTTTATGTCCACCACGGTCCGGTCAAACTGAGCCGAGGTCCGAGCCTTTAGAGGCGCCCTCGGGTTGTTCCGCTCCTCGATCCGATCCGAACCCTTCGGAGAATCTACTAGATTCTCGAGCACGGGAACGCGCACTAGTGCGCGTGCCGTTATTTCCCTATTAAAAAAGAATAATACAAAAATGAATTTGTTTTTTAAGCTGTCTGTCTTTCTGTCCAATACCCGAAGGTCATGGACTCAATTCCCAGGTCGGGCAAAAGTGTGTTTCGGATTTTGGATGCATAGCCCGGGTTTGTAATCACCAACCAGCATTTCGAAAGCGTGGTAATTATACCCATAAATTGTAGCGATGACTTGATTTCAATGATGGAAGCCTTTGCCCAGCAGTGGGACAACCCTGTTATACACGACTTAATGTTTTTTTTATATTAGTAGAAGGCAAACGAGCAGATGGGTCACCTGATGGGAAGCAATCACCGCCGCCCATGGACACCTGCAAAACCAGAGGAATCGCAGATGCGTTGCCGGCCTTTATGGAAGGAAGTTTATACTGTCACCTCCTACCAACCGTTAGGTTACAAAAAGGTGTCAGATGACCTCGCGCAAGCAAACTAACTAGCACAAAGGACCATCAACGTCTAGTCATAACGCCAGATCCGGACGCGCCGAAGCGCATTCTTCATCCGGAACTCTTAAGACTAGTGTGGGGCAGTATAGATATTTAGTTTTATTAACTACTGTCTGTTTGTCTGTCCACAGAGGTCGCTACCCACATCGAACAGCTATGTGGCCGCAGTTTTGGAGTACGAGTTCTCTAGCGACACTGATGTCAACCTTGAAAACTATCTTCGGTTCATAGAGGAAGCGTCTCTTGCGGTTCGTTTACGTTTTCTAAAAAGGATTCAGCTAAAAATCTGACTAGGGTCGCATTACCAGTGTGCGAAAGGAACCGGTGATCGTCATCTTTAAACTTTTGATTGACTTTTGACTTTTTTGAATTCAGTAACAATTTGTATACTGACCACCTGCTTTGCAGGTTTCGTCCAGTAAAATTTTAATGAATTTTTCCTAAGTATATTATTTTTTCACTAAGAAACTGGTGTCGAACATTGAGATTGCTGATTGCCTCAAACGGCATTTTCAGCTTCACCTGGCTTGTTTGGGGGCGACGAAAAACTTAAAGGGTTCCTCAAGCCGTGTGAAACGATGATTCGTTTCACACGGCTTCGGAGGTTTTCTAGAGGGAACGGCATCACTCACTAAGCCGTGTCCCCGTGCCCTATATAGGTACTAGATTCTCCGAAGGGTTCGGATCGGGGGGCCTACCGCCTAACTCTATCGCCATCGCTCTCGCTTTCGCGCTCTAAAGTTTATGGCGTCATCTTGTCATTTCGAAAGCGATATAAAAGCAATATCGAAAGCTATAGGCTATAGCTTTCGATGTTGATTTCATATTGCTTTCTTATCGCTTTTGAAATGACAAGATGACGCCATAAACTATAGAGCGCGATGTCGAGAGCGATGGCGATAAAGTTAGGCGGTCGGGGGGCGGATCGGGGAGCGGAACAACCCGAGGGTGCCTCTAAAGGCTCGGACCTCGGCTCGGGTTGGCCGGGCCGTGGTGGAGGAGAGAAGCGCCCAGGTACTTGTCTGTACCTGGTGTAGAGCGCTCGTAATTCGCCTTTAGCCTTTAAAAGGGCTATGAATACTACTGGAACGCACGCCCCCCGAAGGTCGAGAGGCGTGGTTGGCGTTACTCAGATGGAGTCGCCGATAAAAAAGGGTAAAGACGCGGCGCGCCCACTTGTGGGACACGGCGCGTCCACTAGTGGGACGCGCTTTATACTGCAGTGAGGCTGCCTATATCCGCTGACTTAACTAGTCTGGGGATCCTGTGCTGCTATTAGGCAATCCAGGTCCCGTGACAACTGATTAGACGGGTCCGATAACGCGTGTTTCGGTCTACGGAAATGTGTGATTCTAGGTGGATCAGAACTATAGTCCGCTGCTTTTTGGATAAGAGGGTTTGAATGATTCTCCGAGGCTTCGAAGAAACGCTCCTCTAATAAAATACCTAAACAAAAGTAGCGTTTCGTAAACTTTTTATATTCCATACATTTAGTCGCGTTTGGACAACTTTTCATATTCCATACATTTAGTAGCCTTTGGACAACATATAATTCGAGTAAGTCGTGAAGAAAAAGAAATCTAACACAGTCTAGATCTAGATCAGTCCAAAGATGGAATATTTTAAATAAAAGCTGTATTGGCATCAGGTCAGATTTTACTACAAGATGTTGTTTCGTCTGGCTGAATTGAGCCAGAATTAATTACATTACAAACGATATTGTGACCAAGAAATAATAAAAAAAATAACAATATTGCCTTTTAACATTTGTAGTAATATCACACAGTTCGAGTGTTATCTTTCTTAATTAAAACCTTAAGTTATCGTTAGTCATCAGTACATTGATGTTTATTGATATTTATTACTAAATAATATGAGTTTTGTTGCTTTGAATTGAACCAACTTTTACGAATCTACTCGCGTTTACTTTAAACATTGATTTAACTTAATTTTTGTCAGTTGAACGTCACACACTTTACATAAGCAACTATTAATAAAAATTTTAAATTACACCTAACTTTATAACTTTTTAGTAAAAAAATCCTTTTTGATAATTGTACATAGCTTTAAAAGATAATATACGTATATAAAATACGTTTTTATAACAAAATCAATTAAAAAATACAGATTTTGAAAATCTTAAATTGTTATAAAAATATAGTTTATGATGATTATTAACTAAAAACTAAAAGCTATACTGATCAAAACATTTTATAACAAAAACAGGAAGCGAACTAAATGGTAGCACTTATTCTTTATGTTAGCTAATATTAATAGGATTTGCCAAAGAAAAACATAACTTATTGCATTACAATACCACATTTACATACAAATCCTAACAGGCCATAAAATGTTAGTTGAAAATTTAAATTATCACTAATGTTATGAACTATCTTATTCACAGCTTCTGGATTGAGTTCGACGAAACGCTTGCGCATAGGAGCATGCAATCATATGCTGCATACCAAAAAATATGTACCTACCCTAATAAATAGAACTTCATAGCACTGTACTCATTAAGCTATTGGATTTTTTTTATTTATAAAATTTATATTTAAATACTACTTAAGAGAAAATATAGCAAAACTATAAATGAAGAAGTTTTTCGTAACTTTTGGAGCTGAGTGTACTATACACAATATTTATTACAAGAATGGTTGTCCAAACGCGACCAAATATATGGAATATAAAAAGGTAACAAAACGCTAATTTTGTTTAGGTATTTTATTAAGGTTACGAAACGCGTAGTGGTCCAAACAGGAAGTACCCAGATAATGTATAAACCTTTGCGTTTTATTTGAAGCCGTATTTGATGTTATCATGTATCATGCCACTTCCCTATGTACACACGTCCTCTCAGACTAGGTGGAGCGACGATCTTCGCAAGGTGGCAAGAGCTGGATGAGTGTAGCCGCGGATCGTGCTCGGTGGCGTGCACTTGGAGAGGCCTATGACCAGCAGTGGACTAGTATAGGCTTATGATGATGATGATGATTATGATGTATCGTAGTGGCACTAGTGTTCGACAATTCAAGTCCAGTGTTCGACACAGTTTTCGTCGTCAACATTTTCGTTGAAGTTTTACGAGATGACAGCTAGAAAGAAAGTGGTTCTGTATTCAATTGTTGCTAAAAACTGAAATTAATTGCTGACTATTTTTACACCATTTTTAATAATATGTGTAGCATTTGACATCTCACCTTAGTAATAAGCAATTTTAACATTATATTCTGAAAAAAATGGGTTAGGTATTATTTGAAATGATTTTTCATGACAAAAAATAATATAAAAAAGTATTTTATTTAATTGACTCTAAGAGTAAGAGTAATGCAATACCGCGCGCTCATTCGTCAAATCAAATGACGCGCGCTTCCCCGATTGGTTGATGCCATCCGACGGCCAACTCTACCACCACGCGCTCATTTGTCAAATCAATTGGCACGCGCTTGCGCGTTTCCTCGACTTCCTGTTACACACTTCCGTCCCATTTCACGAAATTACTAACATATTGCAAGAAAGCGAGAGGAAAGATGTTACACATCAAAAAATCGATTATTGTTTCGTGTTGAATACTGGTGCCACTTCCCTAACAACCGCCAAATTTCCTCAATACACTTTGAACTTTATTTCTATGGTGTGGGTACCTATATCATATACGACTATCCAACATAAGGTTTTGGATAGCCTGATGTGCAGTGCAGCCGTCTGTACTTCAGCAACAAATGCATTTGTAAGTGTATATTGTGTACCAAAGTTGAAATATCTTAAAGTGTATTAGTTCTCTCCAACTCGACTGGTTATCTTGAAGAAATCGCTTTGAAGTGACAAGACCGCCAAATTTGTAACATTGTTAATTTTTTTATTTGCAATAAAAGACTTTTCTATATTTTTTTCTATCTATTTATATGTATATATTTCCAGAATGCAGACATCGTGGTGTTCCCTGAGCTGACTCTGAACAGAAACGACCCGATTCCGGTGCCCATACATGGTACACTGCTCCATAATTCCATACCAGCGTTGAAGCCCGACTTATACCATAGGGTAACATCAAAGTTTCATATATCTTTTACCTCGTCGTTTGTACCCTTTGTACTTTGTACTTTGACGGTGTTTCGATCACAACACGGCTTGAGGAGCCCTTTAAAATAAAGTCCTTATTATTATTTCCAGGTGCTAGTGGCTATATCAGTGGCTGCTTTAGTGCACGAAATCTACGTGGTGATCAACGTCGAGGAGATCATGAACTGCAGCATTGCCGTCGGGGAGTACTGCCCCACCGCGGACACTTACCTCTTCAACACCAACGTGGTCTTTGACAGGAGGGGAGCTGTCATTGACAGGTTAGCTGTTAGGGTAATCATCATCATCATCATCATCTCAGCCAAAAGATGTCCACACTGGACAAAGGCCTCTCCCAAGGATCTCCACAACGACCGGTTTTGGAGATTAGGGTAGATAGATAGATAAAACTCTTTATTGCACACACACATAAAAGTAAAAACAAACAATGAAATTTTTATATCCGGGTGGGCAAAGGCGGTCTTATCGTTTAAAGCGAATAATGAGGTAATGTTAAAATAATAAATAGTAAGTACCTATGTAATTAAATTGTAATTGTAAGATTTTTTTTCCCTTTCTATTTATAGCATACAGTATACTGTCCCACTGCTGGGCAAAGCCTCCATCATTGAAATCAAGTCATCGCTACAATTGATGGGTATTGGCTTAATCACCACGCTTGCCAAATGCGGGTTAGTGGTCACAAACCCGAGTTTTGTATCGAAAAATCCGAAACACACTTTGCCCGACCTGTGAATGGAACCCAGGACCTTCGGGTATCAGACCGATCGCTTCGCCACTCGGCCACCTAGGCGTTAGGGTAATATTAAGGTAATCAGGGCAAGGTTAAGCATTTCCTAGGCAAGTATGCTACATCCTAAGCCGCATCGTGGTGGTTCATAATCCGTTCTCGTAACACACACAGTCATAACTATGGACACAGTGACATTATGATTATTTTGAGTCAATGAGGGTATCTCAGTTTAAATTCGATAGACTCGTTCGGTGATCTGGCTAACAAATTACTTGTTACAAAAACTTTTTACCCACTTAATTTGACTTTTCGTTTTTGTTCTGTTTTGTATTATTAAAATTATGTATAGCCTAGTTTAAATGCATGTTTCGTCACAAGGCAATTTAATTACTTTTTATAATTATAAATCTCATGTAAGTGAATTCTGTATTCTTATGAGAATAAAGTTTCTTTAAACCTTCTCGCTATCCATGCATTGAAAAGGTTCGTGCCTCAGCAGTAGATAGATGATATGAGCCAGTGATGTTCGTGTTTCACCATCTAGATACCGCAAGATCAACTTGTTCGGCGAGGCTACCCGCACGCCAGCTCTGCGGCCGGACCTAGGCGTGTTCGAGACGGACTTCGGCGTCACCTTTGCCCACTTTATCTGCTTCGACCTGCAGTTCCAGGTGCCAGCCGTGCAGGTCGTTGACCACCTGAAAATCACCGACATCATCTTCCCGACCATGTGGTTCTCGGAGACGCCTTACTTGAGTGGTAAGTGTTTTTGGAAACCCTATTTTTTATGTATACTTCCTTACGGCTAAGTAGCCCTTACCTCAACTAATCTTAAGTGATGATAAGGCTGAAGGTGGAAGCGCACTTCACCCGGAATCCTCAAGTACTGAGAAACTCAAATTCAAATTCAAATTCTTCAATTTAGGCTACAAGTTGAATGTCACTATGTCATCGGTTCGTAAGTCTACTCTGTGCGGTCTATTTCTAACTGTGGAAATGCAACAATGCTACTAACATTGATGTTATGGAGACTAGATAAGCTGGTGGTAGCTAGCCACGCGTATTTAAAACAAGTCCTACCATCAACCAAACCTATTACAAACTTGTACCCCCGCTAGGAATCGAACCTGGGACCGCTTGGTCTGAAACCGGCGGTTCTAACCCACTAGAGCAAAGTATATTTTGTTAAGTCATGAAACCGTGTAGATCTTGAACCATAGCATCACACTGCACGAAACAATGATGTTACATACATATAATTTTACGCTAATATTGTTGCGAACCATTTACAATTTGTAAAATGAGTATTTATAAAAAATAACTACGAGCGGGAATCGAACCCTCACCACATGACATGCCCGGCCGGTTTACTACCAATACCAACTGCCACGATAGCATAGTCGAACCACATGCGTGAATTTTTTTTCAATACTTGTTTTTCAAATCGAAGCAATGATGTTGTCATTCCATATTGTGGAATCAGCATCAGCCTACCGTTAAAGAGATACCATTCGCTTTGGTTCCATTATGTTCAAAGCCAGTGCAGAGAGCGAAGTGGCATAACGCTAAAAGAATAGAAATGGAATAGAATAAATTATCGTATGGGATTGACATAAGCCATATCGTTGGCTAACGATACGTATGACGTTTGATTGGTTTACGTCACTCCCATACATTTATTATTCTATTCCATTTCTATTCTAACTACTAGCGTTATGCCACTTGTCTAGGCCCTCAGTAGTTACATGTTTTACACTGGTAGTCAAATAATTTTAATTACCCTATCGTACTTACTAAGTTCTCGTTTATCTTAAAATCGTTAAGATGAATCGAATGGTTTTCTCAAATTAATAATATATTTTTTGTTATAGCTGTGCAGATTCAAGAAGGTTACGCTTACACAATGGACGTCAATTTCTTGGCAGCTGGAGCTAATAACGTCGGCGTTGGAAGTGCAGGTTGGTGATAATAGTAGAGTAAATAGCCTATAACTGTCCCACTGCTTTGCAAATGCCTCCATTATTGAAATCAAGTCATCAATACAATCACTACAATCGATGGGCAATGGCTTAATAAATCGTCTACTGTGAATACAGACACAATAGAATCTTAATTATTTGTAGGACAGATCTGGCACTAAGCAGACGAAAGGGTAATTACAGCACTTGCCAAAAGGGTTGAGGTCACAAACCTGGGTTATGCATCGAAAAATCCGAAACACACTTTGCCCGACCTGGGAATTGAATCTGGAAACTTTGGGTATCGGGCCAAGCGCTTTGCCACTGGGCCATCGAGGCGTGATGACAATATGATATACGAAAGATATATATTGTTAGGAAACCCTTCCCTCCCGTGTCTTCCAATGCCACATACGCATCTAAGTAGTATTTGCACTACAAGGCTCAAGACATTGTATTCGTTGCTGAAGAGTACAAAGACCACGGGTTGTCACACGAACGCTTTATCAGGTACTAAGTAATGAATATCAGTTATGAAGTTATGAGCTTGGGTGCTTTTTCACTACGACACAAGTCCTTGTCCTAGTCCTTAAGAGGTGCCCTCTGGTTTTCAGCTCTCGTTTTTCAACTGGAACCCCTTTAATAGTCTAATAAGTTACGGGGGTATAGGTACTTGCGTGATGCCAGCCCTATCTCTCCCTTGTCTCTACGGCTTAAGGAAGCTCAGTATAAAACCATAATCTGGTTACACTTTAATTGCAAAGGCGACTAGCTTCCTTTCTTCCTCAATATAAAGAACGAGCACTCCAGCAATCCAGCGCCGCACATTGCCTTTTCCGTGCCTGTAAATTGGTGCGCGCCCTATGAAATCGTCGGAAACATCTCCCTGACAAAATTTTACAACATCCATATAACTACTTTAATGCTGTTTTGCTACACACCCAATGATCACCGCAAGCACCCTGGTGGACACAGTAACGCAGGTGGAGAGCACCACCACTGAATCAACATGGATAAATACCATCCTGGATCCATGGAAAAACAAGGACTTCTGCCCCGTCCTTAACTTGGACATGCTTTGGGCATTGGTGTTATTTCCAGGTTCAAGTATGCCAATGCTACCGACAAGAAAGTCCCTGTAATCAACATTGTCAAGGCTGGTTACTACAAACAACTATGAAAAGGTAAACTCTCTAAGCAGCCTGTCATCGTAAAGGCAAAGTTCTGCTCAAAATGGCCATGAAGAAAATTTTATCCGTTGGTCAGGCTTAATTTTAAGAGTATTATTTTAAGTACTTTTCCGTCCATGGAGGATATGCTGTCAACTTTTTAAAGCACTTCTATCAAAGTACTTTTAAATTTTACTTTTTATTTTCAAGTGCTAATTGCTGCACTGAAGTTAAATTAAATATTTATAAGATTTATAAAACACAGTGAAAAAGTGAGTGGGCGTTTAATTTTTTCACTGTATTTTATAAATTTTATAAATATTTAAAGTACTTTTACTTAAAATTTTATCACTTATGCTTTCAGGGTCAGGTATCTTCTCCGGGAAGGCCGGTGCTTTAACTAGCATAATGCCAGGTTTACCAACCTCAAAGCTTCTAGTCGCAACAGTGCCGAAAGTCCCAGGACAGTTGACAGGCGACCAACCGGGTCCTATTGAAAACAACCCCGAGGACCACGGCAGCTTACACCTCATCCGAGACCCGTCCATTGAAGCGCACCTTACCAGAATGCTGTGGACGGGGTTCCAGGAGTTTACACTGACCGCCGGAGAGACCGTCTGCCACTTCAGGGTTAACATAACCAAGAATAAGCCAGAGAATGTGACATTTGTAAGTTAATAAGATGAGAGAACAGCATGCGACGCGAAAGTTGAATGTGCATGAAAGTTGAAAGCTATGTGGGAAAGGTATGTTTTTTTTGGTCTTCCCAATCACCTGATTGAGAACAGGGCAGGCTAATGATGAAAGATGTTCATGAAATAATTATTTTTAAAGTCAGTAGCGGATTATTAAATACAATTACAATGTTGAAGCTTTTCTATTTCCGCTAATTTATTCGATTATCATTTGCGGTGGAGGATAATGTCGTTGGGGGCCGCAGGTAGGCATTTTGCGAAGGCACGTTTTTACAGCTTCTTCCAACATAGTACATTCAAACTCGATAAGCAATATCACCATATTACATTAATTTATAATATATAACCAATAAGAGAAGCAATATTACCATATTACATATTACATTACTTTTTTCTTTGTGTATCGTTCCCAGGCGTACGAGTACCGTGCCGCTGTCTTCGACGGAGTGCGCAGCTACACCGGCGTGGCCACGGGCGGCGTGCGGCTGTGCTCGGTGCTCGCTTGCACCGGCACCATCATTCAAACCTGCGGCAGACGGTGAATTTTGACTTTATCCTCGTACATTTCGGAATCCCATACAAACTTTGAAGGTAGACCTACCAATTATCTTTAGACGAATCCAATTGGCCAATTTTTATTAATGTTTCTATCCCTACGGAGAATAGAGCTAAATAGAAGAAAACACAAACAAGACAAGGCTTGTTAATATTTAAAAACAATCCAGGAAATTTAGAAGGAGCAGTCGTTATATAAGCTTTCGAGAATCGGATTAAATTTTTCTTTCTACTAATCAAGAAAAAACTGATTGAACACTTCTTTTAAGGAAATATTTTTTTCAGATTTCCCAGCTACATACCAAACAGGACAGCGACCTTCCACGAGCTCACCATCACGGCTACCGTGCCGACACCAGTCATAGAAGCTGACGTGCAATCCAGGGGCAGCCTCTATTTCCCACTCACTTTGTACAGCTCCATCTTACCTTTAGAACCTAATCACTATATTTACTCCGAGAAAACGAACGCTAATGAAACAGTGTATACTATGACTTTGTCTAGAAACGATAAGGAGTTGTACACCTTTGCGATTTGGGGCAGGGTGTTCGAGAGGGATGGTGAGGTGGAAGATCCCCCTTACAGTCCTAGTGTTAGTACAACAACAACGGTAGCACCCGCACCAGAGGATGATGGAGATGGATCAGTGACCCACTTGATCACCAAGACTTTGTTGATACCAGTCATCATACTGTTGTTCAAATAGTACTCTGATTTCGAGCTTTGAACTGGCAGTAGCGTCAGCTCCAGTTATTGACAACTCAATGTAAAATACTATTACGAGATTTTTTCAACATTGTGTTTTTGTAATTTGTATCGCAACAAAATTTGCGTTAAAATTATATAAACAAAACAAAAACATTCCTCACCAAATCGAGTTTTTCCGCATTATGTATTTCGTATATGAATATTATAGACTTATCATTAACGTATATATAAGAGAGTTTGACGCTAAAGGTAACGGTTTTAAAAGGTATTTACAATATTAAATTGAAAAATACATAGTAAAGGTTTGCATTAAAATTTCAAATTGTACACACGCCTGCACATTAACCTATCCAAAACTGTCAAATTTGTCTAATCGATATTGATCTTTTGTACCTTATTAATTTTGAACCTTATTGTCCGGGTGACAATAAGGTTCAAAATTTATTAAAGAAATTTGACATTTTGTGGTAGGTTGATCTGCTGCCGTCTGTACATAGGACAGTAGCACCACCGTTCGACATGAACCAGAGAGCGACATTCTTTTTAAATAGATGTTCAGCAACAGGTTATTGTCTTTAGCAACAATTGCATATAGACTTCCTAGTTGTCATGCAGTAAAATTTGAAATAAAATCTATATCTTAATTTAAATAATCTAGCTGACCGGCGGACTTCGTACCGCTTTGAAAGTTTCCATGTCAACAAACCAAACAAATCATTCGTCCGCTTAAGAACACCCGTATCCCATGATGGACCCCTATAGCAGCGCCACCTACCGGGTCCAATTGTAAATCTAAACCATTCTTGAATCCACTTGAACACAATGGTGACAAACACAAGTACAAAAGAATTAGTTTTTATATATAAATCTTCTGTGCGTGTGTATGTCACTGAACTCCTTCTAAACGGCTGGACCGATCTGGATGAAATTTTGTGTTTACTTATATTTCAATGGGTTCCTGGATGATTTGAAAACACAATTGTTTTTAAAATTTAAAATTCAAAATTCAAAATCATTTATTCAGTTTAGGCTACAAGTAGCTCTTGTGAATGTCACTATGCCATCGGTTCGTAAGTCTACTCTGGGCGGGAGATCTTGTACTGAGAAGAACCGGCAAGAAACTCAGCAAGTGTCCAGCTCTTTTCTCCCTAACAGCGTCAAAAATATTGGAAAATGCCCTATCATAGCAGGACACTTTCCATTACAAATAAACACAAAATTATAGAAGACAACCACAACATGAAAAAAAGAAATCACAAAATAAAAAAAACTAAGTTAACAAATTTACATCAGGTAAAAGTTTCAATTTCCATAATGTCATACAATACCACTACAGTACTCTAAAAAAATTGGTAAAGAAAAACCAAATCAAACTACAGTAAATAATATTAAAAAGTACATTACATAGTAAAAAGTAATAATTAATAATAATAATAATATTAATAATTAATATTATTATTAATAATTAATTATATTTACAAAGTTCAGTCTTTAGATCCATAAAAACACCAACAACTTCATTTAATGCAGGCAAGGTTGAAGAAGAAATCAACGAAGGTGATTTAAAAGGTGCCACCCAGTTGATTTTTTCTAGTGATATCATTGCTCCTGACTGTCAAAAGACAGTGGCCTCTCTAGTCTCTAAACACCCACCACCTGCAGCAACACTTCGCCTCCCCGATCCGCCCGAGCCTACAGATGCTTCGCCTTCGACCAACGAAGACGAAGTATACAGTTCTATTATTTCTTTCAAAAATGGCTCTGCCGGTGGCCTTGATGGTTTGTCGCCACAACATTTAAAAGATTTGGTATCTGGTACCTCTGGAGACGCCGGCAGAGTTCTTCTCACCAAAATTACCAACCTTTGTAATTTTATGCTTGCCGGAAATGTACCTCAGAACATCACTGGTATACTCTACGGCGCTAATCTTTGTGCTTTAAAAAAGAAAGATGGCGGCATAAGGCCAATCGCCGTAGGGTGTACCATCCGGCGCATTGTTTCCAAAATTTGTGTAAAGTACATCCTATCTGACCTTTCTTCAAAATTTCAGCCAGTGCAGCTCGGGTTTGGTTCGAAGGGTGGCTGCGAGGCCGCGGTTCACTCAGCTCGCACCTTCTTAATGAATGATGGTGGCGAAGTGTTACTGAAGGTGGATGTAAAGAACGCATTTAACTCCGTAGACAGGGGTGCTCTGCTGGCAAAAGTAAAAGAGCATATACCTCAATTGTATAAATTTTTGTGGCAATGTTACAGTGAACCAACAAAATTGGTTCATCGAAACAATCTTATTCAGTCTGCCGTTGGTTGCCAGCAGGGTGACCCTTTGGGTCCAGCTATTTTCTCTTTGGCAATTCACCAAATAATTTCGAATCTGAATTCTAAATTCAATGTTTGGTATCTCGATGACGGTACTTTAGGGGGAAACTCTGGTTTAGTACTCGAGGACCTACAAACTTTGATAAACCAGTTTGGCACTATAGGTTTGGAGCTAAATTTTTCCAAATGTGAATTATACATTTCGAATTCCGTGGCCTCGGACCGTAGAGCTCAAATAGTTACTGACTTCAGTCGCCTGGCCCCTAATATCAAAATTCTCAACGATGACTCGTTATTTTTATTAGGCGCACCGCTTCTCGACGCTGCCATTCCCGCTTTTGTAAACGATGCGATCACTAAATTCAATTCAACTGCAGACCGGTTATTCCAAATTAATCCACACATGGCCTTATTTATCATTCGTTTTTGTCTTTTTGTGCCTAAATTTACATATGTTCTACGTTGCTCCCAACTTTGGCTTTTTCCAGCAATGTTATCCAATTTAGATAATTTGTTAAGAGAAACTCTTATTAAAATTTTAAATTGCTCAATAAACGACCGCGTTTGGTTACAGGCTTCGCTTCCTGTACGCTTCGGAGGCCTAGGAATAAGAAATTTATCCAGTGTGGCCCTGCCAGCGTTTTTGTCTTCTGCTCATAGCACGTACAATCTCTACAGGAAAATTATCAACCCATCTTTGGGTTCCGTAGAGTTGTCGTGCAAAGCTGATGCGAGTAACGCCTGGTTATCCGCCTGTCAAAATTCTACCTTACCTTTATTAAAACAATCTCAGAGGCAATGGGACGAGCCACTGTGCAAGCAAGTTCTGGAGGGGCTTTTATCCACTTCGGGTGATATGTCAGAACTCGCTCGTCTTACTGCCGTCTCCCAGAGAGAGTCAGGCCACTGGCTCCAGGCATTACCATCTGCCAACGTCGGTACCTTGTTGGACGGGCCATCTCTCACTCTAGCGGTCTGTCTTCGTCTAGGCGCCAGGGTAGTCCACCCTCACCGCTGCGTGTGTGGCGAAGCTGTTGACGAGCTTGGCCACCACGGCCTATCATGCGCTCGCAGTGCTGGGCGTATGCTGCGTCACTCCACTATAAACAGCATCATCCGCAGTGCTTTTGCCACCGTTGGTATACCGGCTGTCTTAGAACCAGCTGGTATATCTCGCAGCGATGGCAAGAGACCTGACGGGATGACCATTGGGCCCTGGAAGCTTGGCAGGCCGTTGGTGTGGGATGCAACCTGTGCTGACACCGTGGCTCCCTCACATGTACGCGCCACCTCTCTTCATGTGGGGGCTGCTGCGGTAAGTGCTGAAAATCGCAAACGGCACAAATACTCAAACCTGGGTCCAAATTATTTGTTTGTTCCGTTTGCGGTGGAGACATTGGGTCCATGGGGGCCGGAGGCCAAGCAGCTTGTTAAAGAGTTGAGTGCTCGCCTTATTGAAGCCTCCGGTGACAAGAAGGCTGGCAGCTACCTCTGCCAACGTATTAGCTTGGCAATCCAAAGAGGTAATGTTGCCAGCATTCTTGGGACCGTTCCCATGAGCCCACAGCTGGAGGACATTTTTTATTTATAGGTTTTATTTTGTCTTTAGTGATGTAGGTAACTTATATTATAATTAATTGGAAAATTATGTATAGTTGTTAATAAAGCATGTATTTATGTTTATATTAAAAATAAGACAAGTATGCAAGAGCAGACCAGCCTCCACAGGCAGCACCCGTTCACGAGTATTACATATGAATCAGCCATCGCTTCGCTCAACCATATTTTAGGGAACGTAACGACCCGACGCACACGTCACCACCGCAGAGACAAATAAAGAGAGCATGACATACTCAAGATACTCTAAATAAAAACTTAATGATCTATTTAACGCAACGCTGTTTGTTATCTGTAGGACACTGCTGATAAAGGCTATCATATCAGTATAAAAATGATATAAATTAATTTTAATATATTATGTTTTTGTTTTGGTTATATAATTTTAACGCAAATTTTGTTGCGAAAATGACATACCGGGTCAGGTGCTCTTCCAATTGAGCTTCCAATAGAACCACGATAGCTCAATTGGAAGAGCACCTGACCCGGTATGTCAGAAGGGTGCAGGTTCAAATCCTGCTCGTGGAAATTTTTTTAACATTGTGTTTTTGTAATTTAATATATTAATTCAAATAGAGTATGTGTTTTTCATTATAACCAGGCTGTTTTATCATTTAAATGTTCTTTGACTGTATAATAACCTTTTATAAGTAACTAGCTGCCCCCGGCGGACTTCGTACCGCTTTGACAGTTTCCATGACAACACTACAAACAAATCATTTTGTATTGGAAAAATTTCAAAAATCAAAAAAAATTTAGGGGTGGACCGGACCACCCTTAACATTTAGGGGGATGAAAAATAGATGTTGGCCGATTCTCATAGATACCGGATAAGCGCAAAACATTTCATCAAAATCGGTCAAGCCGTTTCGGAGGAGTATGGCAACGAAAACTGTGACACGAGAATTTTATATGTATAGATAAAGACTTCACATGTTTTTTAAACTTATCTAAAGGTAATTCTAGTACAGTTCAGTAGTAGTTTAAGCGGATGAACTCGCGAGCGGGCGGGCACTAGTTATTTATATTGTTTTTAGCGATAAAAGCTGGCGTCGACCATCATTACATACTTTTGTTTAGTAAATATTTTATTTATTATCTTTTTTTTACGGATTTGAGAAATACTTCTCGTAATTGCTATGCTAATTGTTTATATGTATCTAAGCAAGTTTCAGAAACCAGCAACAGTCACCAAACTCTACTGGGCGATTTATGAACCGCTGATAATAATTTCACACTATGTGAAGTTAGTACTAATGTTATTCCACTCGTATTAAAATCGCCAATTACTATTTTGGAAGGAAATGTTACTCAGAGCTAATGTAGCATTCACAGACCTTAGCATTCTAATTTTTTTTTTTTAAATCGGTCCAGTAGTTTTTGAGTTTATTCGTTGCAAAAATACAAAGCCTTTCTCTTTATAATATTAGTATAGGTATAGGGCCTTACAAATAAACAAAGAATAAGGTCCGAATAGTTATTTCGTGTTTTGTCTCTTTTACTCTAATTTGAAATGACGTTTACATGACAGGAACAGTGTGGTGCGGGTTCGAGCGGTAGCTCGTGGATTTTTTCAACACTGTCTTTTTTCAAATTAAAATATCAATATTTTCATATTTAAAATTTTCGAACGATAAGTATCCAACTAATTTAATAATGTCGAAATCTTTTGCACAAACGATCCCGATGGGTCGAAGTACTACTGGAAGAGGGAAACCTCAGCAGGCCCCATTAAGGTAAGATAAGATAATTATATTTTTTTAGGTATTCTGTCATTTGTAAGTGTACCTACCACCAGCGGTAAGATTCAAGAATCGCCTTCCCGAGAGTTTCTTATGATTGATTTCCTCATCCAAAAGACATCCACTGCTGGACAAAGGCCTCCCCCAATAGACTATTGACTCTGTCTTGCCTAGGTTATGTGCCTAGCCTATGGCTAAGAGTTGGCCATGACCATGTGTAATCTCAAAATACGATTTTTCCTCATGATTATTTATATATAATTTTACGCAAATGTTAATGCGAACAAATTACAATTTGAAAAAAAGACAAAGTGTTAAAAAAAGTGTGGGTTAAAATCACGCTCGTGGAATTTTTTCAACACTTTTTTCAAATATTTATTTACCTTATTTCATTTTTATTTTGGTAAGTTAGTACTTACATAATCTAAGGTAGGTACTTACTATAGTATATATCATTAGTCCATGTTATAGTATACATTCACTTAACTAATTGAATAATGTAATTAGTGAATAAGTGTTATGGGACCTATTTGTTACATAGAGTTGGATATTAAAGATATATATAATGATGATGGCTTTTATTCTATCGTGTCTTTAATAGTGAAGGCTACTTCTCAAATCCATATAAATGAGTTACTTTACTTGAGATTTGTAAAATATTGCTATTTTTGTAGATGTTAATTTCATGTAGCATACTTAATTAATATGTCCGATGGTATTACTATTATAATTATTATAATAAAAATAATAACGATTATTATAATATAAACCAAATTACTTTATTTGATAATTCATTCCTAAATTTTCCCCCCTATACGTGTGGCATAACGCTAATAGAAAAGAGAACAAAAAGAGAACAAAAGAAAACTTATGACTGTTTAGGGGGGCTGATACTCTTTAAAAAAACAATTACGCTAAAATAGATATCGACCGATCGGAAAAACCGATAGGTATGACAAGATTTTGAGCACGGCACCACAAAAATGCTAGCGGAAATAGATAAGGTTATCATAATATATATATGTTTAAGTATATAAAATTTACAAAGAGTTTCATCATATTTAGTATATATAAAAATTTATAGTATGTTCTCCTAAAGATAGTGACAAGCAAATGCGTTGAAAGGAAGACCCTCCTCTTTATACACTTTACCCGAACCCTACACTAGCCAGGCGGACTTAAAACAAGCCCCACACCAAACAAACCGAGCACATTGTCTTGTACCCTCCCTAGCTTGGAATCGTACCCGGGACCTTCGGGTCTAACCGGCGGTGGTTAAACCAGCGTCTGAGACCGGAGTCTCAGACCACAGAGGTATTTTTAAACTTTAATTAGTGTTGCCAAAACAATTAAAAATTATTAAGCAAATACCCGGCAGTTTGGCGAAGTTATCGGCCGGTCAAATCAGAGGCCGATCATATCATCCGGTCACCGGATGGGTGACTTCGGAGAGCACGTAAAGTTGGTTTCGGCTGCATTAGCAGTCGTTAACAACCACCAATCCACAATGGGCAAAGGCCCCCATGGATGGATAGGGAGAAAGCTCCCTATCCATCCATAGGAAGGCTCGTGCCCCAGCAATGGAGACATAAAAAATTTGCTGGTGATGTGATGTGAGCAATAATACCCTTATAAACTTTATTAACTCGTCAATAATTTTGTCAGTATCAGTAATAAGTCAAACATTATGCAAACAATACGATATAACAGATGATGATATTGCCAGATAGCTTCGTTTCATTTTAGTCTCGTGTGCTATCTTTCGAGCAAATATATATTATTAAACGGAGATACCATGTGGCACACACCAGTCAACATTAATAAGGTTAAGTCCTATACAGTGAGTGGAGACGTTAATAAAAGTGTTTAATAATATAATTATTTAAATAACAATGGTTCAAATAAAAAGAGTGTTAGCTATCTATACCGGAGGCACATTTGGTATGCTGAAGAATGAGAAAGGAGGTAAGTTTTAATTTAGTTTAAAGAAAATTATTATTATTAATAATAATAATAAATCTTTATTGGAACACTTGGAAATTTTTGTAGTAGTATTTATTTTTCCTTTCCGGTACATATAGGTACCTATCTACACCTATTATTCCATTATATTATACATATACAGGGACACTGATTAATTAACTGCAAATGGTACTTTGTAATCCTATATATTTATATGGGATTACAAAGTTACGGCGCCTTTGGCTTTCAAAGTAAAGTAAATAGTGTTGAATAATTTCGGTGGGCTGGTTAGAACACCACGACAGCTCAATTGGGAGAGCACCTGACCCTGTATGTCAGAAGGGTGCAGGTTCAAACCCTGCTCGTGGAAATTTATTAAACATTATTATAATTATAAAAACAAAACAAAAACATTTTATGAATAGCATAGCTTGCCTACTTATTAACTGATCTTTAGTATTTGTAAAAATATTATGATCGGATGTTAATGTCGATTAACATCCGATCATAATATTTTTAAAGGCGCCCATTCAATGTTAACATTGACATGAATGTTAACAATGTTCAATGTTAACATTGAATGGGCGCCTTTGGTTTTCAAAGTAAAAAGTAAATAGTGTTGAATAATTTCGGCGAACTGAGCTCAATTGGGCGAGCACCTGACCCGGTATGTCAGAAGGGTGAAGGTTCAAATCCTGCTCGTGGAAATTTTTTCAACATTTGTGTTTTTGTAATTTGTTTCGCAACAAAATTTGCAAAAAAAATAATATTTATCACATTGTATTTTTTGACAATTTTAACTTCAACATCGTCAGACTGATGACTGATAACCCTTCTAGTTATTTTGGTGCCGTTTGTGATTCTCAGCGATAACATATAGTACTGGTTAATGTCATAAGATAATTAGTTGTTCGCATAGTCTTGATCTTTGACAAATACACATTACTAATGAAGAGATAAGTATATTTTGATTGCACCACATTCAAGGAGTTTCCGTATCTAATGCAAGTCATAAATAGCCCCACTCCTGGGTAAAGTCCTCCGTCATTCATGGTTATCTCATGTAGTCATCGCTACATACAATTAATGGGTGTTAGTTTAATTACCACCCTTGCCAAATGCCGGCTGGTGATCGTAAACCCGGGCAATGCATCGAAAAATACGAAAAACACGAACCCGAGCTGGGAACTAAAGCCAGGACATACCTATCAGCCTACCTATATATAATGCAATCGTAATGATTCAATACATATTCTTCATGTCATACCACCTTGTAGAATGTAAAGTTCGTCTGATACGAACGTACTGAAGAATCAAGTAAGGTAAGGGGACAAACTTGTATGAAGCTAGAGCCCCTTCTTAAAAACTTTGCGATTTTTTGGTCAATACGACTTAGAACTAATAGCCTACGCAATCCCTTTTTAACTGTTGGTCATTTGAGTACATATTATTAGTTATAATCTCTCATTCTCTGTTCTCTTTCATTTTATCGGCATCGCAAATTTCTTCACATCAATAAAAAAAAATATTTAGCACACTATACTGGCTATACACAATACTTTGAAAATTTGATATCATTAATCAAATTAGAAACGTTTATCAATTGTTTCAAGATGAGTTTCGGTTTTGTTCGAGTGTTGTTTTGGGAGATTACGAGTAGGTACAATTTATTTTTCCTTGTCAAGCACGGCACTATTTGTACCAAAGAGTAGAGTTATATTGATTTGTACGCGACCGTGTGAATTTAGATAGGAGTTTGTTGAATGATTGTGTAACGATATAACAAATATATATAATTATACATGTCGCATTAATATGTAATTTCCAAACAATCTGTTGCAACTGATAAGTGATGACATGACGCAACAGGCAATTTTAATAAATATATATTCCAAGCTTTTCAAAGAAATAATAAATAATACTTCAGGATAATGGCACCGATTTTCGGCAGGAACCAGTAATCGACACTTTGATTTTTTACATTAGCAACATATAGATACAGACCAACTGCTTCCTATTTGCATATTTCAATCGATCACTTATATTAATACGATAGTCCACAGAATAACTCCACTGCAAACGGTGCTGACAGCGAGTCCGCGAGTTTTCTAAATGATTAATGACCTTAAACTCCAAAACGATGTAACTATAAACCTCTATATCATGACAACATACTCAACGTAGTACCTACTGCTGCTTACGCTGTAGGTAAAGATATTCAACTAAAAAGACGTTTCACTAGAAATCATCATCATCAGCTCATTTTATGTCCCACTGCTGGGGCACGAGCCTTCCCTACGGCACGGGCTATAAACTTGGACGAATTAACCACGGGACGCGACACTCTGTGATTCTCGCCTACATACATTTTGCCACGAACCGGGCACTTTAGCCTCGGTTAATGACATCGCACTGTCAGTATCATTTGAACGTCGGTCAGAAAATCATCTACCAAAAAACGACCAAAAATGACGAAATGTGCTGTTTTATTCTGTAAAAACTATAGTGATCGAACACCTAATGTTTCTTTTCACCCGTAAGTACAGTTTTGACTTATTTTAGTCGTTATTTTTTTAAGAATCAATTAAACTTGAAATGAAATTGTCCTAATAATACGCATAATTTAAAAATACTCTCTATAGAATGCGACGAAACGAAAAAAATGTTCTTTTGTAACTAGTCGGATTATATCTGCCAATAATTCATTCGTTCACCACATTTGACATCAATTAGAGATTACCATTATCGATAGAAATATATCGATATGAATGAATGAATTAATTGTGGACTTATTTACTTTACAAAATGATTTTAGAAAATGTAATCTATTTTATAATTCAAGTTTTTATTTATTAATACGCCATTTCATTATCTCTCATTATTTGGCGCATTTTTAGATTCCCAACAGACCCGTCACGATAAATAAAGTGGGTAGAAGCAGTTTGCAGACAGGAGACATGAATACCAACTAAAAACCATAGAATATGCAGTACACATTTTAAACCAGAGAGTTACAACGAAAATGCTAAAAAGCAGAAAAAACTGTGTAAAGATTGCCTTCCTACATTGCATTTACCTCAATTTGTAAGTAATGTTGTATGATTAAGGGTGGATTCGACCAAACGCGAAAAGTAAATTTTATACTTGGAATAAATGCCGTCAGTTGAAAGATCTTCGACTGTTGTTGTATGAATTTGACAGTTACTGCGGCCATTTATTCCAGTATAAACATTACTCGCGTCGAATCCGCACTAATTCAAATTGTTCAGTTGCCCAGCAACAGAGACGATGAAATATCTCTTGATGATGCCCCTATGACCTATCCTTCACCATTTGGTACAAAAGTGGTACATTATATAGCTGGATTTGTCGCGCATAAACTTATTAAAAAAGTAAAGTGTGACACATGCGTATCGGCACTCTTGTCGCAATATGGAGGTGATCAATCCATCCGTCTTATCAGTCAAAAAGATAAAGGTAAATTGGTTTATCCATCTGAAGACACAATTACCATTTGCGATTGTTGTGAACTTGAGCTCAGAAAGGGCATCGTGGATAACAAACTCAAAAAAGAGTATACAACAGACTTGTTACTTCCCCAAGTTTGCGCGATAATGCATCAGCATCAGCTTTTTGACGATATTTCTTTCCACAGAAACGAGAATGACTGTGTCAATCATCTGGAAGAACTAAGCAAGGCTGTTGCTCAAGCATATTTAAATTTACGAATTGCATTTATTAGAAAGAATACGGTAAAAAAGATTTAAAAAACACATTTTTAAAAAACTTATGCATAATAAAAACCAATAATTTGTTATAATATCATTTACATTTGATTTTTGTAATGCCTTTACTACCTCCTTTATCTATACGTTTGCATCGTTTTACGACATTATTAATATACTCGAACTTTCAATATTTTTACACTGAAATGCAACTAAAATATTATTTATTTTATCTTGCCCAAGTAAACATTTTTTTCTATAATACAAAATCTAGTTGTTCGATATATGGTAGTGATTCTCGTTGTTCATTTATTCAATCGTTCATCGACATCTATTTACGGAACAGCACTAGCACGCACTAGTCTGACATAATATTGGTTGAATCAGATTTCATATAATTGTTCAAGCGTGTCGCGTCCAGTGGTTAATTCGTCCAAGGCTATAAACCACCACGCGGGCCCAGTGCGGATTGGTGGTTGTTAACGACTGCTAATGCTACAGGGACCAACGGCTTTACGTGCCTTCCAAAGCACGGAGGAGCCCGAGATGATACATTTTTAGTCACCCATCCGATGACCGGCCTTTGCTGGAAGTTGCTTAACCTCAGCACTCGCACCGACCGACCGGGTGCGTTAACCACTGCGCTCGAGCTCCTCTGGCAGCTGTATGGCACTAGAAATAATTTTTTTTTTCTAAGTCAAGAAGAAGCATCTATCTAGATTGTCGGTCTATTCTCTATAGATGACTGCATTCAGAACCAGTCTGGTATATGATTTTTTTTAAAATTTCAAACGGGTTTGTGCTTGGCTTCTCCAAGTGCACGCCACTGAGCAGGACCCGCGGCTACTCTCATTCAGCTCTTGACAGCCACCTTAGAGAGCCGTATGTCCAGCAGTGGGTGTGTATAGGCTGATGATGACAATGATGATGATGATGAAGTACTTGGTCTTAATCTCATCTGATGTTAAGTGATGATAAGGCCAAAGGTGGAAGCGCACCTCATCCGGAATCTTCAATAACTTTGGAATTGGCTACCTTCTCTACCTGACGGAACAGAACGATGCCGCTTACATTGATGTTATGGCGACATATTTACTTAAGCTCTACCACCAGCCAAACCGAGTACACATACATGTATCCCCACTGGGAGTCGAACCACGGGACCTCTGGGTCCGAAACCGAGACCGATTGATTTGATTTGATTTCGACTATTTGAACTGCGTCTGAATGTGAGCTTATTAAATTAAATGAAAGCATTTTTTACTTTACTTATGTCATTTGCCATTCTGACCCCAAATTCGTTGTATATGAAGAATAATTGACGTTCATTTACGTCATAGTGCTGGTGCCGCAGAAGAATATAGAACACGTGATCCGCAAGCTGCCGCAGCTTCACGACGATGAATACTGGAAACAGCATCTGGCGGTAACGGATCTGAAGGACTACCTGAGCTTACCTGGTAAGATAGTACAGACGCCTCATCAGACTATCCAAAACTGTCCAACTTCTTCAATGAATGTTCAACCGTATGCGATAGACATAAAATCTAAAGTCTACTGAGAAAATTTGACAGTTTTTGTAGTCTGATGTGCTGGCGTTTATACCGTAGTATGGGGTTGCTATTTATTCAAGTGTATTCATTGATCCCAGCTATAGATCCTTAAGTAGCTGCTAATATGGTTTCCCTAGCTTTCTAAGCGTCTCTAATGGGATTAGAATCATAACGTAGAACTACCTACATGTCGAAGACAACTTTATAGAACTAGACTTTGTGAACAATGTTACACTTGATTTATGAGTAGGTAGCCCTCCTCTACCATACTTACAATTTAAAGCTAAAAGCACTGAAAAGAATACGAACTTGATACATTTCATAGATCTTTTTTATATGACTGACGGAAAATGCACACATTGCCGCCAGTCTTGATCAGTCTACAATTCGGTCTCAGCGGCCAGTTGCTATCATTTTTCCAATTTATTTTTTATTTTTTTGGTTTTCATTCAGACTGGAGCCGTACTGCACGGTCTTCCAAGCCGAGTTATATGCTATCCTCCAAGCGACCGAAATTATTATTGGCAAGAAATTCGAAGAAGCGGCTATTCTGAGCGACTCGAGGTCGGTTCTCCAGACGCTGATGGATCCAGACTCCTCGCACCCAATCACGAAGGCGATACAGGGTAACCTGGAATTCCTGAGAGACAACCACCAACTAGTCTCTCTATACTGGATACGGGCCCACGTCGGAGTAGGAGGGAACGAGAGAGCGGATGAATTAGCGAAGGAAGCCGCCCTCAAACTGAAGACCAGAGCGGACTATGACTGCTGCCCCATCTCGTACGTTAAACGTCATTTACGGGCGGAAACGATCGAGAAATGGGACAGCAGGTATAGGACGGAAGCTACAGCCGCGACCACCAAGGTCTTTTTCCCGAATGGGGTGGACGCATACAATACCGTGAGGAAGATGTCCATCGACCGGCTTGCGTCGCAGGTCTTGACAGGTCATGGGGGATTCTGTGCATACCTGCACAGATTCAAGTGCAGGTACAGCCCCGCATGTGCCTGTGACCCGACGATGGACGAGGACATCTTCCACATATTATTAGACTGCCCAATACACACGCAAATTAGGTACACTCTGCAACAGAAAATTGACACAGTTCGCTTATTTCTTTTATTTTAACTATTTCTTCAACATTTACTTTCCTTTTCTCAAATTCTATTTTACATGTCTCTTTAAATCTACTCCATTTTACCTTATTTGTTTTGTACTTCCTTGTTGTTCTTGCGTCTTCCATCTCTTTTATTTCTTCTAAATTAATTTTAAAAACAATTGCGTTGTGATCCGAGGTCGTCATACCTTCTTCTACTTTCCACTCGTGTACCAGTTTGGCTATGTCCTCTGAACAGCACGTCACATCCACCGAACTCTTAAATCTCTTCCCTCCTCGCCAGGTATCAAAAGTTGGAGTGTCTCCCTCATTCATGATTTCTAATCCTAGTTCCGCAAATAATCCCGCTAATTCTGCACCCCTAATATCACTCCTATCACTACCCCACCACGGTCAATTCGCGTTACCACTGCGTCATCGAAGTCCTCAGTTACTTTAACTTTAGCTAAATTGGTTGAAATAATGTTTTATTTTTCTTTCCAGACGGCAAAGACACAGAACTGAAAGTGTTATACAAAATATATGAATACGAAGAGCTTAAGGACTCCTCGGATTTCACACTTGACGATTGGATCAAAATGGCTCGCGATATTAAGGTAGTGAATGCATTAATCTAATAAAATTAATAATAATAATATGTTTTTGTTTTGTTTATATAATTTTAACGCAAATTTTGTTGCGATAAAAATTACAAAACACAATGTTGAAAAAATTTCCACGAGCAGGATTTGAACCTGCACCCTTCTGACATACCGGGTCAGGTGCTCTTCCAATTGAGCTATCGTGGTTCTAACCAGCCCGCCGAAATTATTCAACACTATTTACTTTTTTACTTTGAAAGCCAAAGGCGCCAATAATAATAATCTAATTAAAATTACTTATATGTGGAGATTTGTAAATGGCATTGGTTAACTCAAATTGTCCAGTTATACTTTGACCGTAAATATTCTAACAAGCAAATACGAGTAATAAATAAATAATTAAAGTTGCCGGAACTAGATATACACATTTCAGAGCCTTCCAACGTTTTAAAATGTCTTAAAGCTAGTGACGTAATTTAGATTGTATTTATAAATTATAAATCTATATAAATATTTATAAATTGAATATTTGTTGTATTAATTGAAATGTTTTAATTTTGTTTGTAATTTAATTTGTAAGTAAATTTATTGTTTTTTTGTAACTTAAAATACTGTTACTTATGTCATCTAATAAATAAATACATTATGGGTACATATAAAGCTTAAAATATACAATATAGATATGAACCTAAAAGTTGAAAAGTGTGTCCACTTGCAGAGGTTCTACCACGAGTTCGACGGGTTCGTGGTGCTGCACGGCACCGACACCACGGCCTACGGCGCCTCCATCCTGTCCTTCATGCTGGAGACAGTCGGCAAGACAGTCGTGCTCACCGGGGCACAGGTCATTGCTCTTCACTAACTCAATATCATCATCATCAACATCATCATCATCATCAGCCTAGTCCAGTGCTGGACAAAGATCTGTCCAAGTGCACGCCACTGAGCACGATCCGCGGCAATATCAACCAGCTCTTGCCAGCCACTTTGCGAAGATTGTCGCTCCACTTGTCTGAGGGCGTTCTACACTACATTTTCCGATACGAGGTCGCCACTCGAGAACTCGTTAACCCCAACAGTTGTCGGCCCACTGCCACTTCAGCTTGCTGATCCGATTTTATCATCATCACTAGCTCCTTATTCTTAAAATAGTCCTTCTTATCGTAAAATGCAATTGTACAGTTTCCGATATGAAGTACTGTAAGTATTTTCAAGTTATCTTCAATATTATATTCCAGGTATTTAGTTTAGGTTTACTTAAATAGTTGTTTGTCCCCAGATTCCGATCTTCCAGCCTCGCAGTGACGGCAACAACAACTTCCTATGCGCCCTCCTGATCGCAGCTACTCAGCGGATCCCAGAAGTCACCGTGTTCTTCGGGGCGAAACTGTTTAGAGGAACCAGGTAGCTAATTACGGTGCCTGCTAAACGATAGGCAGTTGTCTTTTTAAAGTGTTATTTTAATGTTTGATAGATATTTTATTAACTTGTAAATAAATTATATATGAATAGTTTCTTACATAGGGATACTAGCATACGAAGACCCTTCTACCAAACAAAAAAACTTCCAGGGTCAAGAAAGTCTCCAACACTCGTATCTACGCCTTCGACTCTCCAAACTTCCCACCTCTTTTGGAAGCCAAGACCATCTTGGAGGTAGACCCGAAGATGCTGATACGCCCGGTTGGAACTATCCCTGACGAGTGCAGGGTCCATGACAGATTGTCCAGGAAGGTCTATGTGCTGAAAGTGGCTCCTACTATCACAGCCGAGATTATCAGAGCGGCGTGTCAGGGCATGGAAGGTAAATGAGGAAATGTTTTCCTTTATTTCTTTAAACGCATAAGGAAGAGCTTTAGCTTCATATCAACTTTTAGCGTAGAAAAAACGATAAGACCAAACTCAGGTAGACTCAGTTTTTTTATCATATTATTAATACATTTATTTTTTAATATTGTTTTTCATGGTCCGCCTGTTACTTGTGCAAGACATTTCATATTTTTTTATATTTCTATCATGCACTGTAGCTTGTTTTTTTTAACAATTGTATGAAATGATAAATAGTTGGCTTGCGAGGAAATTTCGAATTTACTCATCGATGCCACCCCTCAATGGAGTTAGTGGTCCTTACGTTTTCACCATAACAGCTAAAATCCTCGCTTGTAATTAGATTCATCCACTGTTTCACAAAATAATTATCAAATTTTGACCATTCGTCGCATTCTGTAGCTATCTCGTGGATAGTCAAATAACCTTCAGGGATTAGTCGTGGATGCAAAAGTCCGAGTTGTACGTACAGTCGTGTTATTTTTGAGCCATCAACTGTTTTAGTATAACCAATTGATTTACTATTTTTCCAAACAGCCTTTAAAAAATAATAAAAGCAGCCTGTAAATCTTTGCTTCAGGGTAAATTTGCTTTACTGCTTGAATATGTGCCTTTTCATAATCACACTAGTAATAAGTTATCTCCACTGAGAATTTGTTTTTCAGTATCCTAAAGATTCATGTATATGTATCATCCGTCTTATTAGGAAGCAATATATATACCAAAGGTACGAAATATACATTTTCGTCTTCGTTCGATAAGTTAACATGTAGCGTAAATAGCTGATAGAACGATGTTGGGACAATTTTAAAAGTACCATCTCCACTGTACTTTCGCAACATCTTCAAATATTGTTTCGCCAACGTAGTACCAAAAAATAAAATTTTGTCGTTAGATACTCCATCATCAAACAGAAAAATTGTTTTTACTAAGTCGTCGGGTAATCTTAAACTTTTAATGCTTCTACATGTCGTTCTATTCACATTCAGATATTTTTTCTTATATTATATAACGAATCTTTTTTCGAATTGAATGTTGGTATATCTTCCGCGTTTAAACTGCATGTAAGTATTCAAATAATTTTCGTATATTTTTGGGATCGGTTAGAACCGAAAGAGGTTTGAGCCTGAACCTTCAACTAGTTGTAATGAGCGACACTCTTCCAATGATCAAGAGCCAACTCCTTCACCAGTGGAAATCAGAAGATATACTCGGAGCAGGAGATTGCCACGACACCTGGAAGACTATGAGCTGTAATTCAGAAATAGAGTGTGGGAGAATGAGATAATATTCTTATTGCATAAATTATTATACAACCTCTTTGTTGTTCAAAAGGAGAATACTATAGCTTGACATACCAGTCAAGATTTATATCTGTCATTCATTACTTTTATCGTCTATTTGCCAAGAATCCTAGCTTAATTTTTATGTTTATTAAAGCCTATTATTACGAGGTTTATCTGTCTTTGTATTTATCAACAAGGAAATCATAAACAAGAATGACAACAAGGAAATCATTTATGATTTATTTAAAGAGGTCTAATGATGTAATTATTAACCAAGTAGATTTCCTACGAAGAAGGCTCATTTCATACTTTCATTAAATACTTTGGCTATTCAACCCAGAATTTCTAAAAATATTTTTTTATGCGCGACAGTACTAGTTCGGAAGGGAAGTGGGTATCAGTCTTGTAATCTGGTTCCCCTTCTAACAAGAGCTATAAAAAAAGATATTTTTGTATGGAGCTAGATTTCTGTTGTCTAATAAAAAATAAAGGCCTTTAAGATCTCTGCTACGCCACAAAGCTCGTTACGGGTTTCGTTCTTTATGGTCATCATATTAAATCTTTCTTTGCAGGTATAGTGCTAGAAACTTACGGCAACGGTAACATCCCAATCAAACGGAAAGAGATCTACAAGGAGATAGAGAGAGCTGTAAAGAACAAAGTCCTTGTGGTGAACGTTACGCAGTGCATCAACGGCACAGTTTTGGGGAAGCCGCTCTATGAAACGGGCCTGGTAAGATCGTATACTCTACAGTAGGTGTATTATAAACATAATGCTGGTATATTTTGTGCTTTATAGCTGGTATTTTATCGAATTATTACTAAATTATTTGAATTGAATATTCTGTACTCTATAACTGGTATATTTGTATTCTGTAGTTATATAGGTACCCTACAGCTGGTATATTATGTACTCTGTAGTTAAACACCCTACAGCTGGTATATTATGTACTCTTTGGCTGGTATATTTTGCACTCCATAGGTAGTATACCGTTCGCCGCATATGCCACAGGTATTCGACTCATATTAGTAGGTAGATGTGAAAGCTTGTAAGCGTTTCTATTCTATCATTTCGTAAAACAGTAAACCAATAAGACATTTAGAAAATATAATCGTCGTCAGTCTTTTCCTCGTCTAAAAATTCTTCCCCCCTTCAAAAAAAAACATATTAACTTATTATATTATTTTTTGCACACATTATTATTACCTATTGCATACTACCTACATGCATCCAATTACACATTGACAGGCGTTTACTGCATATAAAAGGCATTTACCTTCAGCCCCCCTAGACAGATGGCATAAACGCTAGTAGAATAGAATAAATCAATGTATGGGATTGACATAAGCCAGCGATATGCAGCAATCTATAAATTGGTAATTGGTGTTTCTATCAGCTTATGGTAAGTAGGTGCCACATTCCAAAAGATCGTAGATTCAAGTCCTACTGGGTTTATTTTGAAACTTAACAAATTAAAAACTTTCAACGAGAACACCTATAATTTTTTTCCAGTTATTGCTGGAGTGCGGCGTGGTACCTTCGTTCGATATGACGTCAGAGGCCACGTGGGCCAAGCTCTCGTATGTGCTGAGCAAGACTGAACTCAGCTACGTACAAAAGGTTGAGGTAAGCACACAAATTATAATTATTTTAATTTTCGACACTAAAACGCCCCAGAGATTCATTTAAAATATCTCTCTTCTCTTTAGTCAAGCCTAGTTTAGTCAAGCCTAGAAAACTTTGCCAAGTAAACAAACTGTAGCTTCACACAAAATACTACACGACGTATTTCTTCACAACACATTCATCTTCACTTTTGTTATGTTGAGCCCCTCTCTTTTCATTTGTCTAACAAAATACCAGCGTTCACGTATTAGCCGCAACATTAAGCGTTTAATGTATTTACAACCACGATAGCTCAATTGAAAGAGCACCTGATCCAGTATGTCAGAAGGGTGCAGGTTCAAATCCTGCTCGTGGAAATTTTTTCAACATTTGTGTTTTTGTAATTTGTTTCGCAACAAAATTTGCGTTAAAATTATATAAACAAACAAAAACATTTTATAAATAGCTTGCCTACTTCTTAACTGATCTTTAGTATTTGTAAAAAAAATATTATGATCAGATGTTAATGACAATAGTTGTTGACATTGAATTGGCGCCTTTGGCTTTCAATGTAAAAAAAAAGTAAATAGTGTTGAATAATTTCGGCGGGCTGGTTAGAACCACGATAGCTCAATTGGAAGAGCACCTGACCCGGTATGTCAGAAGGGTGCAGGTTCAAATCCTGCTCGTGGAAAAAATTTTTTCAACATTTGTGTTTTTGTATTTACGTTTGTTGTATATTGTAAAATGTTTACTGTTTTTTTTATTTCTATGTATTCTATGTATTTGTTTCTTAAACTTAGCCAAGAGAATTCTCTTGGCAGAATGGTCGCGGTTATGGGTGGGTCTTTGTGAAAGAAGGCTCATGCTATGAGTTTTTATTCGGTTATATTGAAGGCATTGTGGTAGCAGACGATCATTGTAGATTTAATGAGGGATCTAATTCTTCTTTTCTTTTTTTTTTCTTTTAGTTGATGGCTTCGTGCGATTAGCACATTTAGCCAGTGTCAGAGTAATTTTTCTTACAAGTAATACATAAATATACAATATGATGATGATGAATGATAATAGAAATGAGAAGTGAGAAATGATATACCCCCCAACCCCTCGAGTATCTCAGTAAAGATGTGGGGCTTTAGTAAGTCCTCACGCAGATTTCTTGATAGAATTTGAAAAGTGACGTTGCACTGTTTTGTTTCATTTACCAACACTTATGCATACTCACGTACACTTAACGGTTAATAATTCACCAACATTTCACATTAATATTGACATAACACAAATTTTAGAAAATAAAACAAAACCGCAGACATGACTCTTTACTTTCCCGCCAAGAAGTCTTCGATCTAATTCTTCTTATCATCAATATGATGTTTTTTTATTTTTCCTTTAGTTGATGGCTTCATGCGATTAGCACATTTAGCCTTTTCTTACAAGTAATACATAAAATGAAATATACAATATTTCCTTCCAGTATGATGATGATGAATAATAATAGAAATGAGAAGTGAGAAATAATATACCCCCAAACACCTCGAGTATCTCAGTAAAGATGTGGGGCTTTACTAATTCCTCGGGCGGACATCTTGAGAGAATTTGAAAAGTGACGTTGCACTGTTTTGTTTCATTTGCCAACACTCATGCGCACTTACGAACACTTAATGGTTAATAATCCACTATTATTTCACATTAATATTCGATATAACACAAATTTTAGAAAATAAAACAAAACCGCAGACGTGACTCTTCACTTTCCCGCCAAGAAGTCCCAATATGATGTTAATTAAGTTATCTATCTAATGTTGGATTATTAAACTTTTTCCATTAAATATATAATAAAAATTTATTTCAGCTTATGAAAACGAATATCAGAGGAGAGCTGTACAACCCGAATCATCAAGCAAATAACAATTAATATTAGGTAATGTACGGTTAGTTATGTATTTATTAAATGGATCAAATAACAACTGCGGGTTTACTTCAAAAATAAACATTTATTTCAAACACGCACACATATTATTGAAACATTTAAATAATTAAACTTGTTTAGCGAAGTAAACAGAACGATAATAATCATTGTTATGGTATAATCAAATTATAATTTCATAAAAAAATAGTATGTCTTAACACAAACAAAAATTAACATAAAAAATATATGGCGAAGACACAAATAGATGCACTAGATCTCACACATACAGTACAATTGCAGCCAAAGCCCTACGTTAATATCAATATAAAAAGATTCTTCGATATAATTCAGATATTTATAGCAGAGACAATCTCTACAAGGTAGGCTACGAACTGGATTGTTACACACATTTAAAAAATAAGTATTAATCATCTAATCCAAAAGGGCAGTGGCTCGATATAGAACACTTCGAAACTTCCTACGACAGTCCCTAAACTTCATTAGCTTTCTAAACAGTTGTACAAAATCTAACTTATACCTATTACTTTTTGTATTGTACTTTTATTAAATTTTACTGAAATATACTCATGCACGCTCTATGATTGAAAAGAAAATAAATAAATTTAGCACACAATCATCGCACGTGTCACTCCAGTTTTCTTTTACAGATTTAAGTATATTGCGGATTAATATGACCATAAGGATAAAGAGTGAAACAGACTTTTAAGAATCTGATAAAGTAAGAAAATGCACATTATATTTATTTGTAATATATAGAACTATGTTCTATTTGTCTAAATAAATACCTTACACGTTAACATAAGTTTAATATACTAAGACATTCATTTATTATCACGTTTGAAATCTGTAAATAATAATGTAAATAATCAAAACACGTAAACTACAGCAGCTACTTTTGTACTAAGATTGTACGCCATAAGATTAAATAACTAAATATTATATGAAATGCAATAAATATTTGAGATAACGCTTTTGTTCATAATATTACTGTGGGTATAAAAAAAAGCATACATAGTGAGGTAAGCAAAGCATACAAAATATCGATGCCCAATTATTAAAAAAGCAACTGGAAACAACGAAATGATTAAAATGGAGTATGGTTAGGGCTGCCTTGCCATACGACTGGATATCATAGACATTTACTAGAGCGAGGCATGTCTGGGCGGTATTGTCCAAATAATAAGGTTTTTTTTGTTTGTTTGTCAAACACACAGTTAATGCACAATAATTAGGTAGGTTCTAAAGAGAAATTACACATGACTTACCTATTTGAGTGGTAAGATAAATAAGAATAATTTATTCAGAAAGCATATTACTTTTTAACACCTTAAACGCAATTTGACCGACAAACAATTGAATTTCTATTGTGTCTGTGTCCGACAGCGGTCAACCTGTTAATGTTTTGTCCTGGTTTATTGATTTCACAGAGGGCAGCCCATAGTGTTGGTTGTGAATACGGGTATGCTAAACTATTCAGTTCAAAAACCATTGTGCGACGCAGAATGGGGAGGTTGATTTGAGCAAAGAAGTAGACGTTTTCTTAATAAACGCACACTGTAGAATATCATTGTCAAACCGAAATGTGCTGTGTACACATTATGAGATAAACGACATTAAATAAAAACGATTATTAAGTTAAAGTGTTGCTAATTTTCTTGCAAAGTTAATAAATTGGTTAGTCTTATATATAACGGAACGTCGGACATCGATAAAAAGAAAATCATCCATCCCTACTTCATAGAAGAAACAGTGTGGAGACAGGACACGTGGAACACTTATGAACATTTATGGCACGAACTGGTGCGTCGGAGAGCGGGCAGGCTTAGCAGACCGTCACCTCTTTCTTCTTGGGGGCCAATGACCCCACGGCTGGCCCGTCTTCTGGGAACAAGCGGATAGTCAATTAATTAATTTAATAGTAAGTATCGTAGTAGCACCAGTAATCAACACAGTAACCCAGTGTTCGACACGTTTTCGTCAACAAAAAATTACATATAATTTCAATTATATTGAATACCAGCTAAGAATTCAGTGCGGGCGGGATGCCGCCGGCGAGGCGCACCTCTTCTAAACACTGCTAATGACAGAAGAATATCGCCCATATGCTTAAGGTAGTAGAGTCTAACCCCTCCGAAAGTGATTCGTTTCACACGGCTTGAGGAACCCTTTAAGTTACTCGCCGCGCCCAAACAAGCCAGTTGAAGCTAAAAATGCCGTTTGAGGCAATCAGTAAACTCTATCCAAAAAAAAAACTGCTAATGACAGAAGAATATCGCCCTTATGATTAAGATAGTAGAGTCTAACCTCAGCTGGCGTGCAGCTGCTTGAGCACCGCCGTGTGGTCCAGCCCGGTGAGCGCCTTCAGTGCGGGCAGGAATGTAGAACAAAGCCCCCCTTTTTTTTACTTTTTTGTGACACTGTCTTCTCGCAGCCCTAGTATTGTTTGGGAAAAATTATCTTTATTCTAAAGACGTAGAGTCTAACCTCCGGTGGGGTGCAGCCGCTTGAGCACGGCCGTCAGGTCCAGCCCGGTGAGCGCCTTCAGTGCGGGCGGGATGCCGCCGGCGAGGCGCGCCATATCTCCAGTTGCGCCCGAGTCGCCGATCATCACGATCTCGTCGGTTCTGGCGAGCGGCGCGGACACCTCCGCTGCGATCTATGGAGAGACGAGTAAATTCAAATTCAAATTCAAATTATTTATTCACTAAAATACACGTTATAAAACAGTGACAGTGTTTTGAAATAAAGTTCCAGTGCATCTTGCCGTTACCGGCATGTGAATATCAATTATATAAAAATTATAATACTTAAATATTAAAATCTAACATGCCAAAAACTCATTTACGGAGTAAAAACATTTTTTAAAAGCCATTTACTAATTTTAGATTTCAATTCAGGCAGTGGAGTTTTCTTTAGTTCTATTGGTAATTTATTGAATATAATAATAGACATACAATATACATTTCTTTTAAATAAAGTTAACCTTATCTTGGGTAGAAAAAATTTATTTGTGTCTGAACGTTCTTTGTAACATATCCTCATGCGTGCTAAATAATTGGGGATATTTTTTTACAAATAAACAAATGTTTTTAATGTACATACATGGGAGTGGTAATATTTTTAGATTCTGAAATAGAGGTCTACAGCTATCAAGGAAACCGGCTCCACACATATTTCTTGGAAAAACATTGTGTTAATTAAATTTAAGCAAACTTTGTTGCGAACTTTCAACTACATGCAAAAAGTGTCCTTGACTTGTAGTTGTTGATGATACAATGTTGTTCATTCCGAATAAATGATAACTTAAATTTAAAGTTTGTTTACATTTAGTGAACGTACCGAGTATTATAGGAAAAAAATTTTTTTTTTTTATTAAATCTTCATTTTGGTTTTTAAAGACTGAAAATAGCTCCTAACTAAAATAGTATTCGCTTTTTCGGACATTTTTATATAGATATAGCGGTATTTTACTACATTACTAGCGACCCGCCCCGGCTTCGCACGGGTGACCTTTTTTTTCGCTATTATACGAAGCCGGGGCGGGCCCGCAAGCAATCAATAAAACGAATAGTGGTCAGATTATAATACTTATGAAATATTCTAAATTGGGAAAGGCTTTTGCCCAGTTGTGGATGTCTTTTGGCTGAGATGATGATAATGATAATGATTGTATATAAATAATTAGTAATAAAGAGCAGAACAAAGTTTGATCTGATCTGACCCCCAACAAAGACCGCTGATGAAGATAAACCAGTACCTTAGGCAATGCTTCAAGGACGAGCGCCATGATGGCCGCATCCCCGTACTGCTTGTACACCTTGGCCTTGGCCAGCATCCGCTCGGCGTCGGCCTTGCCCACGTCCCCGATGGCCGTGGCCTCCGCGAGGCCGAGCACCTTGATGCGCTCGGCGTCGGCCTTGGCGCCCTCCACTGTCTGGGTGCTGGAATGGAAACAGAAGAACTGAGAACTTGTTCACATGTAGGGTAAACTCAGCAAAGACCACGCACTACCATAGAGTACCGACACTAAATGAGGAGAACCAGACGGTAAGCTTAATGCCTTCATACCGGTTTTTTTGGAGAGAGATTGTTGATTGCCTCAGACGGCATTTTCAGCTTCACCGGCCTTGTTTGGGGGGGGGGGGCAAGAAACTTAAAGGGTTCCTCAAGCCGTGTGAAACGAATCACCTTCGGAGGTTTCCTAGAGGCCGGTTTCTTAGAGGGAACGGCATCACGCACTAGTACGTGTCCCCATGCCCTACTAGATTCTCCGAAGAGTTCGGATTGGGGAGCGGAACAACCCGAGGGCGCCTATAAAGGCTCGGACCTCGGCTCGGGTTGACCGGGCCGTGGCGGTGGAGAGAAGCGCCCAGGGTACATGTCTGTACCAGGTATAGAGCGCATGTGAACCGGTTCTTCGTACCATTGTTCTACGAGTACGGTGTCTTGGGCCTAAACTAGTGTGCATGTTTAGTGTATTCTGTAAATGTGTAGTGGCATTTAGAGGATCGGGCCGGGGATAAATACTGCGCTTCAGCAACGCACCAATAGACCCTGAGCGCAGCTGTTGCGAGATGACGTGCCCGTGAGAGGCTTCAAACTCAGGGCTCTAGCAAAATATATTCTGGCAAAAATATTCAGCGCAAATTTTTCAATTTCACTTTCACACGTATATGCTTACTTAGGTCTGTGTCCTCGAAAGGACTCTAGAATGAGTAAACGAGAGAGCGAGAGAGAAATATTGTTGTTACCGTTTCCCCTCGGCGATGGCTTGAAGGCGGTAGGCTTCTGCCTCGGCAGGCAGGCGCACTGTCGATATCAGCTCCTCTTCGCGACGCATAATTTCTTGGTTTTCAACCTGTGAAATTATTTGACGTATAATTAAAATAATATGTGAGCCTAATTTATGAACATAACCGTTTTTAAAATAGAGAACCTGAAAAAGTCGACATGACTTTTTTTGAATAGAATAGAATAGAAAAAAAATTGCATTACCTATCCAATTCAATCCAATCCTGTGCCAATCTTGTATAAACCTTTCTCTCCAACATTTTACCTATATCACAAAAGCTACAGATTAGCGCGGGATAATCTATACCCGGGTAGGCAGTCTCACCTCAATTTGTTTGCGGCGTTCGACCACCTCGATCTGTATCTCCTCGTTTCGGATTCTCTGCTTAATCTTCGCCGCTTGGAGCTCGTAAGCCAATGCCGCTTCGGCTTTCTGCAAAAATCATTATTAATGATAATTAACATTTGCATTCATTAAAATAGACAGTTTGTTTAGAATCGCACTGAATACTCAATATTTTATTTGTTTATTAATTAATTACCGGAAACTACACTCAGTTTTATCAACTAGCGACTGCCTGCGAATATGTCCGCCTTAGTGAGATTGGGCCTTAGTTTTGGCCCAATCCACGCTGGTCTAATGCAAGTAGAAAGGTCTTAATGGCTGCCATCCTACGTTAACATAATAATAATATATTTTTATTTATTTCACACTCACACACTTTGGCATAATTTTAGTAATAAACTTTTTTAGTGATTATAGACAACGTAAAAATTTTAATACTAACAGCTGTGTTGACTTCCTGGTCGAACTGTGCCTTCTGCAGCTTAAACATCCTCGTGTTGTCTTCGATTCTAGTGTCCATGGAGTATTTTACATCCATAGCACTCTTTTCGCATTCTGCTTCCTAAAAAAAGGAAACATTATTTTACTATCTTTATTGGCAACAGCAAATATCTTACATCTTACATGCAATTATCTTTTGATTGAAGAGAACGTGGTTTACGCGCCCGGTCTGCAATTGCTAAGGTTAAGCCACTTTCGCAAGCGCCGGTCATTGGATGGGTTACAAATGTATCATCTCGAGCTCCTCCGTGCTTCGGAAGGCACGTAAAGCCATTGGTCCCGGCTGCATCAGAAGTCGCTTACAACTTACAATCCACACTGAGCCTGCATGGTGGTTTATTGCCCGCTCTCTTTGTCCATACATGGTAAAGGTTTCACTATGGATGGACAGGGAGAACGGGGCACGTGCCCCATCAGTGAGGACAGCTAGTAAAGAACTTTTAATTTCAACCTTAGCCAAGCCAAAGCCTCTGCTGCCGCTTCAATATGGATTATGTCCGTCCTAGTACTTTTCAAGGCTTGCAGGAGTTCAGTTGTTTATAGACATGGCATTAAGCCACCTGAAACTGCCCAAGCTAGCGAGCTGCTACATCCATCCTCGTTTAACTGCTACAACTCCCTATAACAATTAGAGTATATAACCTAATGCCAGCGTCCCTGTTGGCCTGCGCGATGCCAACGTCCGCGTTCCGCTTGACGACCGCCGCCTGAGGTTTGCCCAAGCTGGCTAGCTGCGCATACGTCCTTGACCAAAACCTACAACTATTTAGAGCACGTACCCTAATGCCAGCGTCCCTGTTGGCCTGCGCGACGCCAACGTCCGCGTCCCGCTTGACGACCGCCGTCTGGGCCTTGCCCAAGCTGGCGAGGTACTGCACGTCATCGTAGACGTCCTTGATCGTGAAGGACAGGATCTCGATGCCCATCCGGCCGACGTCGGGGGCCGCTACCTCGCGAACAAGACCCGCGAACTGATCTCGGTCCTTGTATACCTCTTCGACTGTAAGAGTTCCTGTTGGCAATGAGAAAGGAGGATTTATAGTATTTGAAAGAAAGAAAAAAGTTTATTTGACAAAAAATACGAGACAATTGAGCAGGATACAAAGACTATAACATGAAAAAAAAAAAACAATTGAATGCCTTTGTTTCTGCCATTTTATGGCTTCGATTATCGAGTAGCTTTTAATATGATTAGGTTAATAGATATTAAAGGTGGATTAATTACGGCGTAATCGTAATTGAGTAAATAATAAAAGACGTGTTTTAGCGTTACGCTGTTTATTTTCTAATGAAAGTGTTAGGTATTTAAACTTAAATTATATTTTAGAGATAAAAGCTTCTATTTTATTTATTTATTAAATAAACAGTATAAACTTACAGCCTATCTGAGGGGTGTAATTTCAAAACCCCCTATAATTATTTCAAATACATTTTTACATTGTTGTACCATAAGATAGGTTTTTAAATTTGCTTTGCAACACACCATGATATGTTGATCTTCAAAATCCACTAAAATACACACTAAATTCAGTCTAAAAAGCAAAGTAAGTTGCAAATACCTCTAAAGTATTTGTAATTTTGGATGTGTTGATGAAAGTTACTCGCGATTTTTAATTGAAATTCATTAAAAAACATGGAAGATCTAGCGCAATTCGAATCAAAAAATGTGATCCCAAATATGCTCGGAAACGTCCATGCAATTCACAATCTTGGAAACGCGAACAAGAGCGCCGGAAACCGTGAGTAAAATTGCAACCTAAAACTCACTTGAAAACTTCGTTAGAAGGTTTTATGTAACATGAAGACAGTACCTAATGATGGGTGCACTAATTGCATTTAATCAAATCATGGATATACCATTTTGACCAATTGTTCATATAATGTTGTTAGTTTCTAAGTAAAGTCAAGTACAGTCAACATAAAATAAGGGTCACTGATTTTTTTAAAACTACAAATTTATTTTGAAATGCATTATCTATTAAATAAATAATTAAAATAATATAAATTTATAAAAAAATATATAATTAAATACTATATAATTTAATATTATTTTATTAATATTCACTTTATTAAACATATTTCTTAAGAAAATATTTTTACAATATTTTATATAAAAACATATTTACAATATAAAATATTATAAAAAACTTATACTAGGTAACCGGCAGCGGGGCTGCTAACGGGGACCCAAGCTATCGGTGATTAGGGCTGCAGAGTGAGGAACCTCCTGACAATACGTGCCGTGTCAAGGTGTACTGCCTTTTGCATCTGACCCTTGACCCAACCTTATTATTATTATTTTGAATTCTTATTATTATTATTAATTATTATTAATTCTTATTATTATTATGGTTTCAAGGACGTAACTGCACATGTTTAATTTTTTTAAATAAAGTAGGTAGTAGTTTTTCAATAAAGTTTTTCCTCTTAGTTTTTCATTTGAAAAAATGAAAATGAGTTAATTTTCAAAATCCACTATAGTAACAAGTTGCTTGCAAATACCTCTATATCAGATTTTATTTTTAAATTTTCTTGACAATGCTTGTAAATATTTTATGGATTTTGGATCGCAATACTGCGGCCACCAATTTAATATGAAATACTACCTTTGGCATTGAATTAACTACAATATATTCAATAATATCGTTTTGTGTAAAATTTCCTTGAGATAATTTAGTGGGTTTTGAAATTACACCCCTCCTATTCATAACATACTAATAGTCGTATCTATAAACAGTACTTATTTATGTTAAATCTCACACACGCTAGACGCCACACTCACACAGCGATGCAAGAAGACACACAGTTATAAGAGGTAGAGAAGCACGATTCAGTGGGCAGCGATTCTTCAACTGGGTTCCGTTGTGACATATTTTTAAATTTAATCGTTGAATATGGCTATGTCAAATGTTTAGAAATTCCGTAGCCCATAGTTGTATATGTTTACTGTGTGTGGAAAGTCCAGTACAATAAGCTACAGACAGTGATAGTTGGAAAACTATTAGCTGAAAACGCTTCTACCGAAAAAAATACACAAAATGAGATAGGACAACTAGTTATACGAGAAGGGAAATGGCTTTTTTATTAAATTGCTGCGTCTTCCCTTTGTAAGCATTTTATATTAAAATAACGGAATTACCATTTTAAAATCTAAACTAAATTAAGTCGAATAGTTTAAGACTATAATATGACTAACGAATCTGAAATGTTGATCTATGTAAATTCATGTCTTTATCTTAAATTTGCTAGCTCAAATACACGATTGATAATTTTGACTCGATCATAATTATTTTCGAAAACACCACTAAAAATAATACTTTTGTTGATATTACAACAAAATTACTTAATTTATATCACCAATCCGAACTGGGCCCGCGTGATGGTTCAAGGCCCGTTCTCCCTATCCATCCATAGGGAAGGCTCGTGCCCCAGCAGTGGGAACATAAAATGAGCTGATGATGATGATGATGACTTTATTTATATGCTTGGAAACCACTCAAAAACATTGATAACATCAATATTCGTAATTTAGTAACTGCATATCTTGATAACTTAAACCAGTTTTTTTTAAATATTTTAGATTAGATTCTGTTAATTTGCGGTCTCAATTATTGTTGCAGGCGCTACGTATTTTCGACCTTATGACAGCACCAGTAAGGCTCAGCCTTTTTGAATGTTCACAAATCGGGGTGTCGTCTATTGCAGCCCACACAATATAATGTCTTACCTTTTCACGTTCAGAAACGTAAGCCCGATGGTCAGCGTGATTGGTACCATAGCTAACTTCACAAAATCCATGTTTGGCTCACTTCGCACGCAACACAATTTAATTCACTTTTTCACTACTCTTTGGTATAACTTTGGAATGGAAGACATAGTACTGACGAAGACATTAGACTGTACAATAGTACTTTATTGTACAGTTTAGTAAATATTATTACATCACCGGTAAACCCCTAAAGTTCGCACCTTTATAATAAATTTTGGAATATGTGTATAATATCATAGTTAAATGACTAATGTAGGTTGTCAATAAAAAATATAAACAATACGAAATATTTTTTTTTTACTGGGACAGTTTGGGAAAATCTAAAACTGTAGGAGATACAAGGAATCTGTATTAGATACCATAAGATCTTTTTTCTGTGAAATCAAATTGGCATAAGAAACTTTTTGGTCAAGTGTGAGTTGTAAAAAAAATTGGTCCAGTTGACATTTGCCATACGAAAACTTAAATTTATTTTATTAAATTATTTTTGATTTAACCTAAAATGTTTTGACTCCTGTTTCGTTTGGACCATGAGATTGACGACCAAGAACAAGGTATAAAGTGGACAATTTAACCTTAATAATCTCGGCCGTATATTGCTCTTCAGGCACTGTACCCTATCTGCTCTATTCGGGATTACACAGGTATCACCTAACACCTTGTATACTTAAATATATTTATGCTCATGACTGTACACACGCCTACGCATCAGATTGTCAAATTCCCTAAAAGACATTGAACTTTATGTCTTAGGCATTAGGCATATAGTTGAACATTTATTGAAGAAACTAGTTGTTGCCCGCGACTTCGTTCGCGAAGACTACAGTAAAAATAAAGTATCCTATATGCTGGTCTGGGTCATGGTCTGTATATGAGGAAAGTTTCATTAAAATCCATTCATTAGTTTTTACGTGAAAGAGTAACAAACATCCATCCATACTTACTAACTTTCGCGTTTATAATATTAGTAGGATTTGTCAGTTTTGGGTAGTCTGATGTGCAGATGTCTTACGTGCGACTTGGATCGGAAAATTACAAAAGGTATAGAAACGTCCTATTAGTTATTTGCATCTGTTCTGTATTCTCGTCATGTATAGTCATGACGAGACAAAATGTCTTATAAATCAATGCTTATGAGTATGAGAGACAAAGGGTAGCGCACTAGTTCACACTTTGAATTTTAAGAGTAGTCTCATTACTAAGATACGTAAAATAAAGGTTATTCCCGGGAGCCCCGTTGACGTTGAGCCCCGTCCCGGAGGGCCCCGATTTAGTCCGAAATCGGGGCCCTATGGGATGGGGCCCTGCGGGAACGGGGCCCTGGGAATAACCTAAACAGAACACGGTACTAAGTAGCGGGTGCGAGTTTTATTTATCATCGGATAACGTTATAGAAAACGAGAAAAATAGATGTGTACAAATATATACGAGGTTAAGTTGGTTTCGTTAAAAAAGACGCATGAAGATAATACTGAAATTCTATGTAATAAATGATATTAGACGTGAATTATTAGAGAGCGGGAAAACCACACACGGCACGGTAACTAATGATTGATTAACCAGATTACACAAAATTTGTTTTAATTGCATAGCAACAAAGTAAAGATTTAGGACAGTTTTTCAAAATGGCGGATTTAAACACACGGTATAACTTTTCACTTTGACATTTTCTTTTTTCGCACAGTCTTTAATGGCTTCCTGTAAGTCGCCCAGACGTTGTAATCAACGTAGATGCGACGAACCACTGCAAACGTAAACGACCACGCCGTGCAACAATACTATATTCAACAAAATGCCCTTATATTTATAGCCATAAGGTTCATAGTTGTGTATTGAATAGAGATTTATTATCTTTATTTACATAGCAAATGATATTAATATGATAATGATAAGAATGCTGTACGATCGCTATCAAATAAATACGGTTGACATTTGCGTAAGCAACTCTTATCGTGTAAATAGGATTTCCTAGCTAGATGGACACTTTAAAGAAATTAATACCTAAATAACTATACGGTTAAGTTTTTTTTCCCCCTTGGATCTTCTTTTCGCCCGTTAGAACAAGCTATATTATTATTTATTGCATTGCAGAAAATTTTGTAACTGATCTTCAAACTTCAGTATGAAGCACCCTTTCTGGCAAAGAACGCAATGTTGAGAAAATTTTAAGTATGGGAAATAAAACTATGACGTCACTATTTTATTACGATGCCACGCGCAAATAATTATAATTGAGACTACCGTAATATTCGAGTACAGTGTCTAATTTCAAAATTATTGTTTTTTATATCCCTGTTGTTTCACCTATAAAAAAAAGTGTTGTATAGTTATATCAATGTTGTTTGTAATATAAAATTTATTAAGCTAAAGGATCAAACATGCATAGGTGTTGATATTCGGTCGAGTTCTCTTCGGTCGAGTTGACGAACAAGTCATAATAACACTGAACATTGAGGTGTTGATAATGAAACAATGAAAGTCAGTGCCTCCCGGTAACAAACGGGGAGAGTAAATATGTTGTATCGTTAACGTGCGTGATAGTATGACAAATAAAACTTGCATTAGGTAATATGTTTAGCTACCTTTCGTTGTGACCGCGAACTTACTACAGCCGGACCTTTTCGAGGTGAATGAGAAATGTCCGCTAGGAAACGGTTAGACGCCAATCATTTATCTACGTCGCAATTTGCATGTACTTTACCTACTTGAACCCTTTCACAGACAGAGGGATATATATTGCCACCAAATTTTGAACTTTATGTCATTGTGATAAGATTGAAAACCAATGAAATATTCAAACATGTTATGCCCGTTAAAGGGTTAAACATTTCCATTTGCCATTCTCAGTCAGCCCCATTAAAATGTGGGTTGAATACCTACTTAGTATTGCAGTGGCACCAACAACGACAACAGTTTTCGTCGCAAAAAAATTTGATAAATTTTTCATTGAAATTTTACTGGACGACAACTAGGAATAGAGTTGCCACCCGTACTTTATTATAAAGTATTGTACGACGTTATTTCGGGTAATTGTAGTCTATTCTTTATGAGAACAATAAAGTACGCGAAAATACTTTATTTCACATTTTTTTTCTAGGATTGTTATTCTTTACATATATAACACATAAAAAGCAGCAATTTAGCTGTGATAGTTATAACTGCTAAAAGCAATGAGAAGTATGTTTTTAAGCGAATTAAATAATCGTACTTTATTTTGACAATGTCCTTTTTTTCTACCTTTTAATAACCAATGTACTTTATTTGCACAAAAAAAAGGTGGCCACAGCTGGTCTGTTTATCAATAGTGACTAAAGTAAAAAAATCGACAGATTTTTTACTCTACCACTACTAACTACCGACTCCCTATTTTTAATGATCAATGGAAAAGAGTGTCGATATGCGGTTCCTGTCGAAGACTGGTGTCACTACCCAGCGTGCATTTTTGTACGGTCTAGTCCAAAAATGTATAGGACCAACAATAGTATAGGACCCTGTCGCTGTATTAAGAATTGCCATGGAATATAAGTTGACCAGTTACCTTAACAAGGTGTATGGTACTTGTCAAAGTCTTACATCTAAATTGGATTCGACTGACTAATTTACTAACTAGGGTATTTTTTTAATTGCATTCTTTAAACCTAATTTGATAAATAGCACAAAAAGCAAAATTGTTCATTGTTTTATTACAATGTACCACTATGAATGCTGATAATTTTAATGATTAGAGCGATACTAAAAATGGGGAAATATTAATTAAAAAAGTGACTTATTTCATTGTAATCCCGAAATAGATAAACCAAACAGTCCGACTTGATAAACATCTACATAAATTGTTTCAATAAAATGTAATAGGTAGCAACGGCTCAGTGGCTTGCGATCTGGAATGTTAAATATTTTTCGCTATGCTGAAACATCGGATGGGTGACCAAATAAAAAAAATTCTTGAGCTCCTCAGTGCTTCGGAAGGTACGTTAAGCCGTACGTAAGATGGCCGCATTGGGCCAGCATGGTAGGTTATGGCCCGCCCGATCATGTGGGAATGCCTCGGTGCCTAGTGCGAGTTTCATTCGCCATTCGATCACGTTAACGAAAACGACAATTCGTATGGCAAAATTTTAACTCTTCTGGTATGTCGCCAGGAGTCGCTGCCTCAATGCCATACGTAATCGAAAGAATACGGATAGTAAACAAAACTTACACTAGGCACCCTGAGCCGTTCGATTATATATCTACCATAAATTAAAAAAAAACATGTTTTGGCACTATTGCTATTGGGCATCCGCATCGCACCCGTTTTGTAACCGCAACAATTTGATGTTGGTGAAAATGCAGACAGAGATTTCCCTTCTTTTTGTAACTAGATGAGACAGTCAACAGATTTAAACCAAGATTTACGTTAGACCACAGAAGAGACCAACAATAATGAGTTCTTGGAACAACAAGAATGAGTCCAGACTCATTACTGTTCCCCTAGCCACAGAAGAGATGATAGTACAGAACGCCTGCACATCAACCTATACAGAACTGTCAAATTTCTTTAATAATTAATCAACCATATGCCATATAATTCAAAGTCTGTTGAGGAAACTTGACAGTTTGTGGTAGTCTGATGTGCAGGCATGTGCACTTCGGCCCTAGCCTAAAATACAGCGTGTGTATTCCATACGATCCTATATTTTAAGGGCAGTTTGATAAGACCCTAATTAACGTAAATTGGTACATTAAGTTAACAAAAGGAAACATTTTTTTTCATACAAATTAATTCGGCACGCAATGTATTCAAATAACCAAGTCCTCTACGTAAGCACTTTAATAAAAGTGTCAAAATTGTCAACTCAATATTTGCGTTACATTGCTGGCCGGGAAAACTTAAAAAAAAATCATTACGCTTAATTATTGAAAGTATTGGTTAAAATTTATTACTGTATCTCTTAGTACTGCTTAAATCTATCGTATGGTAAAATTTAGGATCGTATGAAATACACACGCTGTATAGGCTTCCCCAGAAAAGGCTGTTTTATAATTCCTTCAACAGCAATCTTTTACCGATTTATCATAGGATTTATTATACTTCACTCGTAACACATTGAATATTATCAATATACATTGATATGCATGCATTTTCAGGTAATGTACCTGTAAGTAATTAATAACATAACTAAATAAAACTTATCAGCTACGTGTAATTTGAATCTGGCAGATGTTACTAAAATGAACGCTCATTGAGTGTCAGTGACATATCTTCAGAAATAGGGCAGACGAAATTAATTGGTCCGGCCCTTGACCTTCGGTTAATATCTGTAATGTATAGAAGTTAACAGCCTATATAAAAAAAAGACGGAAACTCCTTTCATTTGTTATGATTATTTTTAAAAAGCAATAGGACACAATAGGCTATAAAAATAATAAAAATACACCTGCGAGTTTAGTTAAAAGATTGCCATATCGATCAAATGGTGAAAAGAACCGTGAGCAATTTGCGTTTTGAATCCGTTAAATATAGTTTTTTTAAAAGATCGTTCCTGTTCAAAAGTAGTAAATAATAGTTTATAACTGTCCCACTAATGGGGGAAAGGCCACCATCAATGAAATCAAGTTATACTACAGTTGATAGGTATGGCTTATTCACCACGCTTGCCAAATGCGGGTTGGTGATCCCAAACCCGGTAAATGCATCGAAATATCCGAAACACGCTTAGTCCGATCTGGAAATTAAACCCGGGACCTTCGGGTATCGGGCCGAGCACTTAACCACTCGACCACCGAGGCGTCACGTTCAAATGTATGTATGTATAACCGTATAACAATGCAGAATAAATAAGATTACCCGGAATTAGGATACCGCATTAGCGAATGTAATTTGAGCTGTTGCCTCACAAGGCACATTAGCTGCAAACACGTACCCTATATCCATTTAGAACTCTGTCGTCATTGCAATAAGGACGGTTTAACTATAATAAATCATTCGGTAATGGAGTAGTACTTAAAACTGGAGTTGAAACTGCCTGAATAATGAGACCCGCACCGCAAAAAAGGTTATAATCAAATAGAACCTCAGTTTGCTTTTGAAAGCTTCATGTCAAGTCTGGCAAATAAAGAACGGCAAGAAAAAAGACACGCGGCATTATGACGTAGGGTAATGGCACCAATCTTCGACACTTTAAGCCCATTGTTCGACACAGCTTTCGTCGCCAAAAATATTATAGATTTTCATTGAAATTGTACGGTATGCCAGCTAGGAAGTAGGTAATCTGTATTCAATTGTTGCAAAAGACTAAAATCAGTTGCTAAACCATATTTTTTATGATTAAAGGGAAACAATGCTAGGCTACAGACCAAAGCACATAAGTAACAAAAATCTTTTTACAAGCTTTTATTTAGTTTCACCTGTCCCGATGTTTGTTTGTAATCAAATCTTGCAAGTTAAATTTGATCCACTTCCCGGTTACCGATTGAGCTGAAATTTTGCATGCATGTGTAAATCGGATGACAATGCAAAATTATTATGACATGGTGCTGATCTGATGATGGAAACGGAAGGTGGAAGTAGGAACTCGGTAGTTAAACGACTCAACCCCATCGAGTTTGGGCTCGTATTATTCGTCTTGACAACTACCTTGGTGCTAGATTGTAACCAGGGTCTGATGAGAGAACGATAAGGTGACCATAGGAACTCGGTAGTTAAACGACACAACCTCATCGATTTTGGACTCGTTTGATCCGTCTTGACGAGTACTTTGGTGCTAGATGGTACCCAGGGTCTGATGATGGAGCTGAAAGATGGATAGGAACTCGGGAAAATAAGTTCGTTCGTTCGTTCGTTCCGTTTGTTATGAATGTGGATTCTGTCTTTGATTAGATGGATAAGATGGATGACTCAATGCCAAGGTGAGCACGTGCCGAAGGCTGAATGGTACGAGGGGGTATAATTTATTTATAAAGAATTTTTATTTATTATCAAATTTAATTAAAGGTTTAAATTATTTTTGACTTTTTAGTTCCTTTTTTTATTAACAAGCAATAAAAGCTGGTTTTTAAAAAGTTTTTTTTCTTTTAATTTTATTTTTAACTTTTTCGTATTTTTGTAGGGGAATAAGGGCTTCAGTACAAACCTGCTCGTGGAATTTTTTTCAACATTTGTGTTTTTGTAATTTGTTTCGCAACAAAATTTGTATATTTTAAAAATTTTACTTCACCACTTTGTCGGCGTGATTAATATGTATATCCATGCCAAATTACAGCTATGAGCTAGGGACAGACAGACAGACAGACAGACAGACAGACAGACAGACAGACAGACAGACGGACATGGCGAAACTATAAGGGTTCCTTATTGACTTCGGAACCCTAAAACAGGTATAATGTCTTTACTATTTAGTTTGTAATGAAACAACTTTTACGGATCTACTGGCGTTTATTTTACACATTAGTTTTAATTAATGTTTATCCTGACGTTTCGGACCCTGCAAAGGTGTGGTGTGGTTCTAACCAGCCCGCCGAAATTATTCAACACTATTTACTTTTTTACTTTGACAGCCAAAGGCGCCAATGCAAATTTTTTTTGTAATTTGTATCGCAACAAAATTTGCGTTAAAATTATATAAACAAAACAAAAACATTTTATAAATAGCTTGCCTACTTCTTAACTGATCTTTAGTATTTGTAAAAATATTATGATCAGATGTTAATGACGGTAGTTGTTGACATTGAATTGGCGCCTTTGGCTGTCAAAGTAAAAAAGTAAATAGTGTTGAATAATTTCGGCGGGCTGGTTAGAACCACGATAGCTCAATTGGAAGAGCACCTGACCCGGTATGTCAGAAGGGTGTAGGTTCAAATCCTGCTCGTGGAAATTTTTTCAACATTGTGTTTTTGAAATATAACAAATTATATAAGTGTTTGTGTCTGAGAGGGTGTGTGTATGTGAATATGCCATATACATAAAGTTCAAAATCTATTGAGGATATTTGACAGTTTGTGGTAGTCTGAGGTGCAGGCGTACATAGTACAGCACGATTGTGAACACCATCGTACTCTTGTTCTATGAGTACGGAGTCTTCTACCTAGGTTAGTGTAACCCAATTGATGGAACATACGTGACGTCACAGTTCGCTAGTTTCCCGCATAACTTCTATGAAAATACTAAACAACAAATTACCTGTCATAAGAAAATAGCTTTTGAATTAAACGGAAAACTTGAAAAGCGCTTTGGATTTTAATACAATTTTAAAACTTTGTAAAAAAAAAGAGCTCGATGTGATCTTGGCTTATCCTGTGGAGTGGCATATACGAGGGGAGGTCAATAAGTTCGCGGAATGAGAGAGAAGGAGGTTGAAATTAAACACCAAATTATTTTTCCTTTTCAATATATTCTCCTTTAACCCTAATACATTTTTCGGATCTCTCAAATAGCTTGTTTATACCATCGAAAAAAAAAGATTTGTCTTTGGTGTCAAAATAGGCCGAAATTGCCGACTTGACTTCTTCATCGTCGTCAAATTTCTTTCCACGCAGCTCTTTCTTCATTTTTGGAAATAAATAATAGTCACTGGGGGCCAAGTCTGGACTGTATGGTGGGTGGTTTAATTGTTCAAAGCCGCATCGGTGAATAGCAGCCGTCGCAACATGGCACGTGTGGACGGGTGCATTGTCGTGCAAAAGGAGCACACCTTTTGACAGTTTTCCTCTTCTTTTTTCCTTAATGGCTTCTTTCAATCTTTCCAGTAAAGAAGCGTAGTACTGTCCCGTTATCTTCCAATACAAGTTTTTCTACTTTTTCGACGATTTCCGGTGTGGTGGCCTCAATTGGCCGTCCGGAGCGGGGGTCGTCTTCAATGGACTCCCTTCCTTGTTTGAAAAGACCATGCCACTTGTAAACCATGGTTTTACCAGGGGCAGAGTCGGCGTAAACCGCTAACAGCTCTTGAAAAATCGTCTGAGCGGATTTTCCTTGCTTGGTAAGGAACTTAATAACGGCACGGTGTTCAATTTTCTCCATACTGGCTGACTTCTTCCCGATTTAGTTGTTTGCAGGTCGATAACTCAAAAGTTAATGACCCGATTAGGTTCAAACTTGGTATATATACTCTTAATGAGGTGCTTAACTGGTGCCTACCTGGACGAGTAAATTTATCCCCACCAACCCCTCCATTCCGCGAACTTATTGACCTCCCCTCGTATTTCAGGCCATTTTGCTGATTTTGTATTAAGTAGTTTTGTATAAATCTCCTGTGGGAATCGAATCCACAACCCCGAGCTCAGTAGTCCACCATGTAAGTACACCACTGGGCCACGGAGGTCGTCATTTAGTAATATATTCAATTAGTTTTATATTCAATTTAACTAGAATTAATTTTAACAGGTAACGTATCATTATTATACTATATTAAAATATATTTACTATAGTATATATTTATATATACTATATTAGAAAACATTACATAATCTAAAAATGATTATTTGCACGAGAGATGTGGCTGTATAGTCTGTATACCTTTGTCATTTTTATCGATGAACATGATTACAATACTATCGCTCAGTGACAGCGTGAAGTTTGATACAGACTCGGATCAGTCGTTTGATGAATCCACATATTGTACGAGGGCAAGCGGCTTCAATTGGTAAACAAATCCGAAACAAACAACACGACCGCTTATTATTGTATTTTTTATAATAAGGAGAAATACAAAGTAATAATGTGATCTAAATTACTAACATATGAAAGGTAACGCCATCTTTTTGTAAATTAGCCGTGGCAGATTTCTTTTTGCAGCAAAAAACTGAACAATTCGGCATTTTTCTACGACGTCGATTCAACAGCTCAACTAGATTCAGTATAGTGAGCAGTGTGACTGCAACTAGTTTTATTGTACGCATAGCTCCGCGTGGACTTGTACTTTGACAGAGGGGAACGCCTGCGTATGGCTACTCCCCTCCGGTCCGTGTTGCTCTATGCTTTTTCTTCTTTACATTCCTTGATTTAATAAAGTTCAGTGTCTTAACTCCAAGCAGTGTTTATTAAATGTACTCGCAAACCCTAAACAATATACAGTCCACTAAAGCTCGAGCAACAACGAAGACTGCTACAAGTGGTCCTTCAAGACTGCTTCGATTTCGCAAAGTACTGTAATTAGCTCTTCATACGTAAGTTGAGCCCTCCCAGCAACACAAGCAAAGCAAAGCTCGAGCAACAACGAAGACTGCTACAGACGGTATAGAGATGTTGTTATTGAATTAGTCTTCTGAAACATCACGTAAGTATGAAAAACTAATTTTAAATTATATCTATTTATTACATTTTAATTTTAGTAGCTTATTCGTTTCTACAATACTACAAGATATTTGTATGTGCTTAATTCACAAATATATTATTTACTAGCGGCCCGCCCCGGCTTCGAACGGGTGTACTTTTTTTTAATATAACATATTTTACTCAGCGCTAATGTTCTAGTAGTTTTTGAGTTTATTCGTTGCAAACATACATACATACATACAAAACTACAAAGCTTTCTCTTTATTAATATTAGTATAGATAAACTAAGTTGTTTTGTTTTATTAGTTTATAAAAAAAATTGGAATAAATATAAACTATGAGTATGAAATGGTTTTAATTACTACTCCCATTTGCGCATTGTAGTAACGTCCATTGTCCTATATGATACCTCATTTTTATGCACCGCCTTACTACACGAAAATGGAATTTTTATTTTTCTCATTAATTTCATTTACGCTTACCGCCAGAGAGCTTCCCCAGAGAGCGGTGAGTGTACACCACGCTCACTGGTTTCGCAGCGCACCAGCTCACTAGCTCACTGGGTCGTTAAAAGCGGTCTCACACATGTCTTAATCCCGTATTATATCTTCAGTAGTTCACACATGTTTAATAACTTCAATTGAGATATTAGAAACTATTATTATACTAGTAAAGTAAACAGCCTATATACTGTCCCACTGTTGGGCAAAGGCCTTCATCATTGAAATCAAGTCATCACTACAAATGATGGGTATTGGCTTAATCACCAAGCTTGCTAAATTCGGATTGGTGATCACAAACCCGGGCTATGCATCGAAAAATCCGGACACACACTTTGCCCGACCTGGGAATTGAACCCGGGACCTTCGGGTATTATATATTTATAATACTTACCTATAGTATATAATAGTATTATATTATTATTATACTAATACTTGGATATTTTTACAACACATTTTTTAATTATATTCTTCACTAGCTTTTGCCCGCGACTTCGTTCGCGTGGACTTCAGGTTCGTCCCGTCTAGTCTAGTAATAAGTAAGAAATACGGTAACTAAGCACTGCAGAGCCCTAATCATAGGCCTATAGGTAGCTACTGCAGTATGCTCCTATAAACTACATTTAACGATCTTTTTCCTTCAGCATAAACATGCAGATTCTTCGCTTTGGAAACACGTGAGCAAGCCATTGAATTATCAATGAAGTAATTCGTAAAAATGAAGTATCTTTTTGTACGTGTAACTCCTAACCAAAAAGAAACCTGGCAATAACTAACCTTAGGCCTATATTACTTAAAGTAGGCGACCATACGTTTTTATCAAATCGCTAGTGCCTTGAAAATTCGCAAAACGGACACAACCGTCAACGACGTCTGCCCTCACGCGTCTGCCCGCGTTCGGGTCGCGCACTCAGCGATGAGCCACTTCTTCCCCACCGCACCTACCCCGCTCCCCCCACGCCCCGTTCGCCTGGCACCGCTGCCGGTATTTATCACCGAAACGGTATTTATCGCCGAAATTGCTATGACTCTGCATTTTAAATCTGTGATATCTTCAAAAATATTTATTTAATTTACATGCTGTAAAAAGCCATATTGATCTTTATTAAATGCACAATGTATTTAAGATACTTAATTAGATAAGGATTAATACTGTATTGCTTAAAATCGCTTCGTAAATAAGCCATTATTTCTCGTACAAAGTAAAGGATAAATAATGGTTATTGTGGGTTATTCCTAAGAGATAAACATATACCATCACGGACTTTTTTGTAGACCTTTTTAAGTTTTACAATACTGTAGTAAATTGTTTTGATCTATCTTGTAGGATTCAGTCAGCGTTTGCAATGTAAGCGCAAAAAATGTGTTTTTTTTACGACCTCACATTAGAAACCTCAAAAATTGTAGCCTATGTGTTATTCTGATGTATAAGCTATATTGTGGTAAAGTTTCATTCAAATCCATTCAGTAGTTTTTACGTGAAAGAGTAACAAACATCCATACATCCATACTTACAAACTTTCGCCTTTATAATAGTAGTAGGATTATCATCATCACCATCCGTCCCTCTATACCCACTGCTGGGCATAGGCATCTCTTCGTTTATGCCATTCAGCTCGATGCTGTGCTAGTGAGGGCCATGTTTTAAGATTATTTTTAATACCTTATTATCACAAGAATTATTGACGATCATGTCACCCACTAGAACGCTTATGTGTTTGTGTAAGTCTAACGGAACTATGAAAATAATATGAAAAAATATTAAATCCTTTACTCTACTGTATATATTTATTTATTTTAGGCATGATTGCATTTATGAAAGTAGTTACATACAAAATTAACAAAATTTTATTATGCTTAAAAAATAATATGAGTAGGTACACCCAATAATACTTATAAGAAATAGTTTTATTAACAATACATATATTTAATGTGCTTCTACCGCTATATGGGGATCGAACAACGATTTATTGCATTCGATCCGAGCATTTATCCGTTCGGCTACAGACGCTCATATAAAAAAAAACTCCTGACTCATTCGCCGACTAACTTCAATATTTTGCCCAAACCTTTCAACCTAGAGAGTTGAAGTTTTGCACAGAATTTCCCTTTATGATGTAGGCAAGACAAAATACGGGATTTACCGAATTTTCTCGGGATTACGGGACTAGTGTTGATGTGGACCAAGTCGCGGGCAGTCGCTAGTTATTCATAAAAAAGACTGAGCTTTACAAAGCTTTTCAACCGCCTCTGTGGTCTAGTGGCTAAGACCACCGGTTTAGCCCCAGAGGTCCCGGGTTCGATTCCCAGCGGGGGGTACATGTTTGTGTACTCGGTTTTATTGGTACTACTACCACCACTACTAGCTACCACCATCTTATCTAAATATAAGAATACCTTTTTACTATTAGTTTGCGATAACCCCCGTTTAAATTATTTTGTTTAACTATAGAACGCGAAAGTTTAAAGAAGTGTTTTTATCTAAATATGTTGCCATAACATCAATGTTTGTAGTATTGTTGTGTTCCAGCAGCTAGAGATAAGATAGCCAGTGCCTCACTAGTTGAGGTTCCCGGGTGAAGTGCGCTTCCACCATTGGCCTTATCATCACTTATCGTCAATTATTTTGTTTAACTATAGAACGCGAAAGTTTAAAGAAGTGTTTTATCTAAATATGTTGCCATAACATCAATGTTTGTAGTATTGTTGTGTTCCAGCAGCTAGAGATAAGATAGCCAGTGCCTCACTAGTTGAGGTTCCCGGGTGAAGTGCGCTTCCACCATTGGCCTTATCATCACTTATCGTCAATTATTTTGTTTAACTATAGAACGCGAAAGTTTAAAGAAGTGTTTTTATCTAAATATGTTGCCATAACATCAATGTTTGTAGTATTGTTGTGTTCCAGCAGCTAGAGATAAGATAGCCAGTGCCTCACTAGTTGAGGTTCCCGGGTGAAGTGCGCTTCCACCATTGGCCTTATCATCACTTATCGTCAGAGGAAATCAAGGCACTGTGCTTACCCGTAAAATAGATAAGAATATATATAAAATCCCCCGTGTGGTGCTGGGGATAAAGAATTGAACCACCCCATCTCTCCCCGTGGGTGTCGTAAAAGCCGACTTAGGGACCATTCCAGAGGATGGGCAGCAGCATCTCTCTGGGTTACCCTCAACCTACTGTGATCGCCAACCCGCCTGCCAAGCGTGGCGATTACGGCAAATACCCTATATATCATTGGGGGAAACCTTTGTCCAGCAGTGGACGTCTTTTGGCTGAGATGATATATAAAATAAAAAAAGGTTTAATTTTTTTATGATTCTTATAGATATCAAAGAGCGAAAAGAGAGAGAGCAACTCATAACATTGATGTCCAGATCTGAATTGTTATCTATTGAAATCTCATCATTGTGTTGTCAAAGAGAGCAAAACAAATAATGTTTCCATTCCAGATAATATGAATCATTGAATTGTTTCATTAAGGTTTTATTCGGCACTTAAGAGATGCCCTTAACTACATCATTTGTTTCTCCTTATTGACGCTAACAAATTGCCAAAATATAGCTACGTCACTTCCCGAGAGTGGATTAGATATGATTTTCCATCAACATGATATTATATATAGCAAGTCAACGAAAAGGAAAATAGAAATGGAAACAAAAAAGCTTATGAAGTTATTTTCAATAAACCACTAGGGGTTAAGTAGTAGTAGAGTTAAGTCCTTTCCAAATTCTTCTATAAAAAAAACAATGTAATGTTTTCTGTCATTAAATAAACAAAACAGGCAATATTCTACAATTGGTAGATGCTTAGGTGTAATAAGATCCTGGAGAATATATAAACACTTCCAATGAGTTCTCTGCATTTACCGAAAAGTTTACAATTAACAATATCGACGCAGTCATGGCGCCCTAATACACTCGGCGTCAAAAAAATCGCACCTCTTAGAAAATCACTTTCAAATGTCATTTACTCTTGATATGCACATGCAGTCGCATTAATTATGATTTTATTTACAAGGTTACTTAATTAACTTAATAAAAAACATTACTTTTCATTATCAAATAAAACCTAATGCAACAAATAAAGTGTCACAAAAATTCGATGCAAATTTTGCTACCCGTGAGAGTTGCTAGTTGCGCTTCCTTTGTGGGTATAAAACGGTCAACACGGGTTCAATGTGGGTCATTCGCTATTCAACCGTTGAAGAGGACACACGCACAGATTTTGATGGATACCACAGCTGATAAAGCCGCTCAAGTGGTTGCACTACTGCAATCAGGGGTGCGGCAGTGTGATGTCGCCCGGCAACTGAACCTGAGCCGTTATTCCGTTCGAAAAGTGTACCAGCGCTTCATAGAGACCGGTGGCTATATCCGCAGACACGGTTCGGGTAGACGACGCTGCACTTCGGAAAGAGACGACCGGTTCGTTGTGTCGAACTCTTTGAGAAATCGTTTCTCCAACGCTGTTGAGTTGCAACAGCAGCTCCAGGCAGTTCGCAGACGCACCGTAAGCGTATCTACGGTTAGAAGAAGATTGAAGGAGAAGAAGATAGCGGCCCACAGAGCTGCTACGGGTCCAAAATTGACTGCAGCGCATCGGCGAGCCCGCTTGCAGTTTGCTCGTGACCACGTCGATTGGACCCTTGAGCAGTGGAGAGCTGTTCTCTTCTCAGACGAGACGCGAGTGTGTCTTTTCTGCAACGACCGACGGAGAAGAGTATACCGGAGGCAGGGTGAACGTTTCGCCCAAGCCTGCATCCAGGAGACGGTGGAATATGGTGGCGGATCCTGCATGTTCTGGGGCGGTATGTCTGCTGCCGGCAAAACCGACCTTGTCTGCGTCTCCCGGACTGGAGGTGCTCGCGGACAAGGGTCGCTGACTGCTCGCCGCTATGTCACTGAGGTCCTGGAAGTGCATGTGGTCCCCTTTGCCGAATCTTTTGGCGAGGGGTTCACATTAATGCACGACAACGCTCGCGCTCACACTGCAGGCATCGTGAGCGACTTCTTGCAGAGGTCCCAAATCTCTGTGATGCAGTGGCCAGCGCGAAGTCCGGATCTGAATCCTATAGAGCACCTCTGGGACCATCTTAAACGTAAGGTTCGATCTCGGGATCCAGCTCCTTCGACTCTACAGGAGCTCCAAGACGCGGTGATTGAAGAATGGGGGCTTATCCCTCAAGAAGAGCTCCTGAAGTTGGTGAGGTCCATGAGGGACCGTATGGAAGCCGTGATCAGGGCAAGGGGGGGGTAACACTAGATTTTAAGTTAATTTTAAGACACTTTTTGTACATTTTTCTTTGTAAATTATCTGTTGTTAATTAGGACTTAATTAAGGATTTTTATTATTTTATTAATTTTAATGTTGTTTGTATAATTATAATTAAACAGAAAGTTAAATTTAATTGTTTTTTGATACTCCTTTTTGTTACCTTTCTAATGATACCCAACACTATCCTCTACATAAGGTTTAAGAATTTTTAAAGATGATTTTTAAAAGGTGCGATTTTTTTGACGCCGAGTGTAGTTGATTTTCCGCCAAATAAGTTTCACGAGGAAACCACTTCAACAAAGTAAAGTCAACTAAATATATGGCCTATAACTGTCCCACTGCTGGGCAAAGGCCTCCATCATTGAAATCAAGTCATCGCTACAATTGATGGGTATTGGCTTCATCACCACGCTTGCCAAATGCGGGTTGGTGATCCCAAACCGGGGCTACACATCGAAAAAATCCGAAATGCCCGACCTGGGAATTGAACCCGGGACCTTCGGGTAACGGGCCGAGCGCTTCGCCACTCGGCCACTGAGGCGTTCACTTATACAACGTTTACTTAAAACAAGTTACAGTTTTCTACGTCACGCGACAGTGGCGGCCTCTGCTCTAATAGCTAATTTTCTGCCAAGTAAGTTTCAGATTTTCCGCAAAAGAGGTTTCAGCAGTAACCGTTTTAGTTTCACCGTTTCAGTAACTTAAACGTTTATTCAAAAAAGTTTCAATTCACAACATCACGCGACAGTGGCGCCCCTAATAGATGATTTTCCGCCAAAGAGGCTCTACTATTATACTATTTCAACGTTTACTTAAAAAGGTTACAGTTTACTACATCACGCGACATTGACACACTCTAATAATTAATTTTCCTCAAGTTTCACAGAATATTCCGCCAAAGAGGTACATAACGTAACTACTTCCACGTTTAATTAAAAAAGGTTTCAATTCACAACATTACGCGACAGTGGCTCCCCCCAAGTCTGTTCACCACATGGAGGTTCCAGACGGACCCGCCGCTCGAGACGGCCGCGGCGGGACTGAGGTACCGCGTGCCGACCGCGATTTACCGCCTTAGAAGAACCTATCGTTTTTATTGTGGGAATCCATCCCGATAAAGGAAATTCAACCTATATCGGCAAATTCCATTAGAGAATTCCACGGTATTTTCGCAGGAAACTTTATGTTAGGGAATCCGGGAACAGTGATTGTGATGCCATACTTGTAAACTCGAATAACTGTCTCTATTACCAAGATGGAATCGGATTATTCAATTCATTAATTTCTTCGTTGTAAAGCAAGTTTCAGATGGACTGGCAATCATGTCGCTAGCCGTCGGAACACAACAATGTTACCAGACATATTTCGATACGATGGTGGTGGTAGCCAGGCGGTCTTAAAACAAGCCCTAACCATGTCTCAAAACAAACCCTAGAACCTTTAAAACAAAAACACAAGTCTCGTTAAGGATGGAACCCGAATCTCTAGTTCAGAAACAGACTACAGAGGCGGTTAGTAAATAAAAAGGATGCTATCAATAACATTGATTAATTTTCAATTCTTTACTTAACATGAGCTAAGTTTGTAGTTCACAAAAGGCGTAATTCACACCTCTGTTTCTACACTATAGTATAATATACCTACTATAGTATGTATTATGAAAATCTTAAAAAATATATAATAATAGATAACGTCACATACATTGTCATTGACCCGGCGTGTAAGCTACGGAGATCTTCCCAATGGAGAATGTTTGAACCTTTATAGTAATTCCATTATAGACTACGAAAGGATAATATTACTTTAACGAGTTGTTCGCGTGATCATAGGAGAAAGGTATTCCAACTAGGATAGGCTCTTTGATGTGAAAAATTATGTACCTGTACATAATTTTGATGAGATGAAAGAAATGAAAAGAGAAATGAGATGCAATATAATAAATAATAGGACTAGAACCGATTACTCAATTTTCAGCTAAAGCTTAGAATTGGGTTGTTGATAACAACAAAAATTAATTCCAGATCAATAAACGTATAAATGAAATCACGTAACAGTTCTTTATAACATTGACCAATTTAAATATTTATAAAATTTTATAAAATACAGTGAAAAAATTAAACGCCCACCCGACCCAGCCAGGAATCGAACCTGGGTCTTCCGCAATCCGGGCGGCTGCACTGACCGCTATGCTAACGGGAAGGCTGACGTAAGCGCTGAATTTTGTCACTACTTTTTAATGTTTTTAGAGTGCTTTTATAGCAGCACAGCGTCATCTATTCAACGGTCGTTGCAACCGATGGCCATGCAGATTCATCTTTGCAGATAAAATACCACAAATTTGATAACACAACGCTTATAGTAAATTTTTACTTTTTATTTTCAAATGCTAATTGCTGCACTGAAGCTAAATTAAATATTTATAAAATTTTATAAAATACAGTGGAAAAATTAAACTCCCACCAGACCCAGCCAGGAATCGAACCTGGGTTTTCCGCAATCCGGGCGGCTGCACTGACCGCTATGCTACCGGGAAGGCTGACGTATTTCATTTTCATTTCGCTTTCATTTCGCGCCTACATTACCAAGAGTGACGTCACGCAAGCCTTTTTTGTCTACCATCCATGAAAAGGCAAAGAGAACAATACCGGCACCCGCTAGCCATTTTACATTTCTACCAGCTTAAGCCGTGACAGCGGTCCGCGCACATTTCGCAAAATCCCTTGTCCGCAGAATTACATTGTCAGTAGAAATCTACCTACCTAGCAACTTTACAATACTAATTACGGCAATTATAATTTTACTGACTACGTATAAATACGTAGTTAATAAATACCTCACTCAGTAGTTGAGAATTACGGGTGAATTGCATTCCACCCGGCCTTATCATAATTTAACATCATTTGAGATGAAGGCAAAGTGCTTGCCCGAGAGAATACGCACTCTCTACATCTTTACAACTATTATTCATAACAATCTCGTTAAAGAGAAAATCCAAATAAACTGTTTTTCACTGTCTCCCTGTAATCTGTATGTACCCTCAAGCATCACGTCAAAATCACAAAATAAATTACAAAACATAATTAAAGGCCTCAATACATAAGCAACATTCATTTTTTTCAAAAATGGGTTCCTACGTGATCTCAAAGGCTTATCAAGGAATAAACCAAGGGCCCAGGCAGAGAGGACATGGGACGTGTCCTAAAGATAGTGGTAGTTAAATATATATGTATGTAAAAAGGCTTATAAGTTGGGCATCCAGAGGTCTCGGAGGAACCGTTTACTGAAATAAAAGGTCGTCGTGACAAGATTACATACATCCTCTTGACGGCACACGCGATACGAACGCTAGTATCAATAGCATTAGCTACATTTTTGAGAATAATGGCTGAAGAGGCGATTGCTTTAAATGCCTTTGCTATTGATGTGAGTCTAACAATTTGATCAAAAATATCAGTCGTTGAAAAATGACGCTAAGCTTGGACTAAGCATTTTCAATTTATATTTGCAAGAGAATATAGACTCTATCGTTTGATGTCGTGCAAGCGAATGTCAACTGTAAGTTAGGATAGTATACGACTTATTTGCTCGACTATATCCGACCAACACAAATCTTATTATATCAATAATATTGAAGTGCCTTCGTAAAATAAGGACATAATGCAACGTCACGTTTTATATGAATGGGTGAGAGTCTTCACCAACTTTTATGAAACTTAAGGGGGCTGGTAGTAATTTACGGACGTTTCAGCAGTACGTAATGAAGATTTAAAAACAAAAACCATTTCCTTTTCTTTTACAAAACAAAGTTTCTCAGCAGGCTACCGAAGAATATCGCTAAAGTCTTCCTTTGAAAGCTTTTTGAAACAGCTTTTATTTTGATGCGTCAGAGTAATTAGTCTGTGTACTGTCCTACTGGGGGGCAAAGGTCTCTATCATTGAAATCAAGTCATCGCAACAATTGATGAACTTTGTAAATGCAAAACAAGGATTATAAATAAATATACTAGAAAAGCGGTCAGCACACATCTAAAGCCCCACGTAGCAGCATATTATATGATTGTTACTTTGCTATTCGTCTCTGGCACTCGCTTCCAGTTCATGAGCAGGCGCGATCAGGCGTAGTACCTACATAATCCATACATACATTTAGCCCCTTACAAATAAACAAAGAATAAGGTCCGAATAGTTATTCCGTGTTTTGTTCCTGTCAACTAAACGTCATTTCAAATTAGAGTAAAAGAGACAAAAACACGGAATAACAATTCGGACCTTATTCTTTGTTTATTTGTAAGACCCTTAAGGAGGTCGTGAAAAATTTTCTATAATTTTGCTTAACATGTTCAAAAATTTAAGACAATTAAATTTTTGAACACAAGTTACGAATTCTTTTAAATACGAATAGTGAGGTAAACTTTTACACAGCACTTCGTTTTACTCGAAAACCTTATAAAAGTTCTAATACTAGGCAAAGAGTTAACGAGTACTAAAAAGAGTCACTAAAGTGCTTGCTGAGTTCAAAACTAATTCCAAACGGAATCCGTTCATTATTCCAGAGTAGCAAGTATGTAAGTACCGTCGGGATTCATACTTTTTATGCATTCCTTGAAGTCATATTCTACATGTAAACCTATGGTATGGTTCTGAAGGTATCCTCACACTAGTGACGTTAAGGATCGAAAGCTGTGATTCTTTAGATTTTTTGTAGGAGAGTTTCTATTTGATCTTTCTCGAAAAAACAGTACAAAACAGTGCACAGTATATTGGTAATTTGAAAAATTCTCACCATCGCTTTACATTTCCTTTGTAACAAAAAAAGTATAGAATGCTGAATTATTAAATGGCAAAAGTTGTTTATCACGGCCTAAACAAAAACTTAAAAAAGGTTATGAGAAATTTTTAATTTACCTTGTAAATAAATAATAAACATCTTGCATAGGAACTGCTACTTGAAGATCTTCCACCGCAAACCAGTAATTCATTAGTCGCAACGAGTCATCTCATCTACAAAGTATTTCCAGGCCCTTACACCTCAACAATAGCCTTTGCAATGCTCGCGATATCAAGAGGTACTTCCGAGGCTCCACCGACATTAAATTCTTCACTTTGTTATGAAATGCGTTAAGGTTTAACACCGTAACTTGAATGGCTGTAATAATCTGTATAGGTTTCTTTGTTGGCGATTCTAAAAATACAGGCAAAATATTTTTTATCAATATTAGTACTAAATTACAAATAAATTGTTGAAAACTAAAATCAATAAGTAATGCATCGTCAATAGATCGATTAAAGCTAGCTAGTCGGCCATGTTAAACAGAACTATCACCTGTGTAAAAGAAAAAAGTGTGCGTCCATGTTTTTTTAATGGTATAAATCTAAATCTGGATGAAAGTTAATAAATGATAGTAGTTCAGTGAAATTTGCTTATTATTCAACGTTCCTGTACGAAGAGAATTAATACTATATAAAAATTTATTACCTATATCGTACACAGCCCAAACCGCATGACCTAGAACGCTGAAATATTGCAGGGTTCCTTTCAAGATGCAGGCAATAGATAAGATGAGATTTCCGATATTTTCTCGGGATCAATCACGGGAAAGGGAAATAAGGGTCACATTGATATTGAGAAAAGGTTAATTTAAAATTTTAAAAAAACTGTGATAATATAAGCTTTATTAGAATCAGAATCTTAGTGTGCGTTATTGGTTCTGTGTGATTTTGGTTACGCTGGTTTTCCTAAAAATACATTATCATATAATTAAATTATTTCTAAATAAAGTATAATATTAAATCGTTTTACCGCACCATTTGTATTGCCATTAAGCTCGCCATAATCTCTCATCTTTTATTTCGATCCAAAAAGAACTGATATACCAATATTCGCGCAGACCCCTGTCTACCACGCGGGTCACATTACACTTTAAAGTAAGCAGTCAACGCTCACTGAATAAATATAGTGTTGATCAACATTATAACTATATAATCGGGAATATCAGATACTTACATATAATAAACATGGTAAGAATCCCGTTAATAATTGACCAACATTGTTCCAAAATCTTTTTACCTAGGCCAGACGCCGAAGCTATAAAGCGTATGATTTATTACATAACAATGTAAGAGCCTTACTAACAAGATTACAGGATTGGCAGAGCTATAATTTGTTTCACAGCTATTTCGTCCGTAGCGTTATTTGTCTACTAAGAAAAATAAATAACGTGGCTCGTACGGAGTTATGTATAGAAGAAAAGGCACTCGGATTGGACCGAACACAGTTATATCGATGGAAAAAGGAAAATTATCATTGTGTTCCATCATCAGCTCATTTTATGTTCCCACTACTGGGGTACGAGCCTTCCCTATGGATGGATAAGGGAGAACGGACCAAAACCCACCACGCGGGCTTAGTACGGATTGGTGGTTCAGCGCTAATTCAGAAACACTTCTACGAGACATTGGTTACCCACTCAACTTCTTCATTTTGCTATTAACCAGCGTCATTCCATAATTCAATGTTTGGTTCATTCACCTTCAATATCCGAAGGAAACATTTTTACAATCGGCCTCTGCCGGTTGTAAAAATTGTGATTTGTGTATATATTCTAAGCTGTATTGTACACCGTTCATTTAAAATAACAAAAAAGTTCCCACATAATTTTGCAGATTGCCGATTGCAAAAGTTGGTTTGTATAATATACCCACAAACTATATACGAAAACAGTCTAAAATCAGAAACAACTGAGGTTAAGCAAAACTGATTTAAATGAGAAAGGTCCATCACCCAAACTCAGTAACATCTGCTGCCGTTCCAATAGAAACTTCTTAGTTTGTGAATATAGATGAGTTATCGGTCGTCTATACTTTTTGCGAAGGGAGACAGACGGGTTTCGAAATTTTGTCCGTGCATTTTTTGTGCACACTGCACTACTCGATAATGAAGCAAAACGCAGACGACTTCTTTAAAAAAAAAAAAACGGTCTGAAAAACACAAAAAAACGTATCGACTGATTTGTGTTGTGACCGACTACGACCGCCAGCCGATTTCCGAGTATGTCGGTTAATTGATATTTCACACCACAAAATAAGGAGACTGCAGAACTGCGATCTCGGAACAACTCGGAACAGTCCGATCGCAGCTGTTGTGAAATTCCGTGTCCGTGAGAGGTCTTGCTCGAGCGCGGTATGTATACCTTCTGGGCGTCCTTATTTTGTTTTTCCCACTTATTACTTTACTTATTATAATTGTGACATACCTACATACCAATACCTGACCTAAAGTATATCGCTATAACCTATAGTAAATGTCGATATCTACATACGATAGATTATATATTACGTAATATGATGACTTTGCTTCATTCAGGATTCGTAGCAAATTCCTTCACGGTTCAGGCCATTCAATTATGGAACACTCTCCCCGAAAAAGATCCCCAAGCTCCAAGTAAAATGGTCTTTAAAACAATGGTGTACACACGCCTGCACATCAACCTACCACAAACTGTCAAATTTCTTCAATAGACTTTGAACTTTATGCCTTAAGTATATCGTTGAAAATGTATTGAAGAAATTTGACAGTTTTGGATAGGTTGATGTGCAGGCGTCTGTACAAACTGTTTCTACAGGAATCAACACCCACGTAAGAGATTCCCATCATCTTTTCTTCTGTTATGTTTAAGTATGTATGTGTATGTTGTATATTATAAATCTATATCCTAATCTATCTCCTATCTATATCCTAAATACTCTTATATATCTTAAGCCGTATTGTACACCGTTCATTTAAAATAACAAAAAAGTTCCAACATAATTTTGCCTCCTTATCTTAATTATGTATCTCTTTCGAATATAGCTCAGATAGGTATATTACGATACGGTTACAACAAAGGGCACATAGAAGATCTCGAATAAAAAGCCCTTAGGGCCAATCGAAAGGGCCCTTGCCTAAGCTATGCGGAAAGTAGGCCAAACGTAGCCAAGCCGAACCGGTATGACGAAAAATTGATCATCTGCGTTTGCATCGAACAGTTTGAGCGCTCTTGACATTGCCGACTTTATAACCTACTCCTACTATATAGTATTACCGCGAAGGTCAGAGACGAGTAGACGAGTCAAGTTCACGGCTAAGTCATCAGTCATAGTCAACTAAAGAGTATTTTACCGTGAAGGTCAATGATAAGTTGAGTTAAGTTATTAATTACTTAGTTAGCATGTCATCTGTTTATTTTTGGCTCATGCAACATGCACTCGTATATATATAATAGCTCCGTTTATCTACTGTTACTGTTAAATGTGTTGTCGCTTGTACAAACAGTAAAAACAGAAATACACAAATAAGCATCGAACTACATTTTTAAACAGCGCATAACAGAAATGACTACTTTTAAAGTAGCAACGGCAGCTTCCACTCAACAATGGACTTTAAAGCCACCACTCCAGCTTTCAAAGTGGATTGCACTTTCCCCCTGTTGATGTCGCTTTGTTCGCTGTTTATTGTACTAATGCAGAGCTGTAGTGTTCCTACGTTCAGTGTTCAACGAACAATACGATACGATGCAATCACGGCATTGCCATTGGCTGGGTAAGCGAAGCCTTAGTTACAAACGAAGGCTTCGCTTTTATAAAATGTTTTGTTTTTGTTTTGTTTATATAATTTTAACGCAAAACAAATTACAAAAACACAATGTTGAAAAAATATGATGATTTTTTGATTTTTGTTAATGACGGTAGTTGTTGACATTGAAATGGCGCCTTTGGCTTACAAAGTAAAAAAGTAAATAGTGTTGAATAATTTCGGCGGGCTGGTTAGAACCACGATAACTCAATTGGAAGAGCACCTGACCCGGTTTGTCAGAAGGGTGCAGGTTCAAATCCTGCTCGTGGTAATTGTTTCAACATGTGTTCTTCGCTTTTATGTTTTTTTTAAAGAAGACATTGAAAGAATTCTTTGGTTTCTTGGAATTGAACAATAAGCATAATAAGAATACTGTATATGGCATTGTAGCAGCAACTCCTTGGTTGCAAGAGTTTTCATTAATGTGATCAAATGGCAAAATAAACTGCACCAGATCAGCTGTTACCGACTGTACTACTGATTTATGAATTCACGGCTCTGTATCATCATCACCATCATCATCATCAGCCTATACAAGTCCACTGCTGGACATAAGCCTCTTATATTATACTAAGAAACAATGCAGTCTACACTATCTACTAGAGCCGGCAATAAATTATATGTTTGGCGATTAACCTCGATGTTACGGAGTAAATACTTCTTTTTAGGTTTTGTACTTTTTCTTTTTTCTAAGTGTCATTTTTTTATATGTTCTGACTTCTTTTCTTTTACTTGAGATTGTCATCTTGGTTGCTGTCCTGGTTTGTTTTATTTTGTCTTCTATTAATTATAATTGTACGTTTTACTTTGCTACTTATTCCTTAATACAGTCCACTTTTTCCCTTTCGCCTCCTTCCGTTACACTCCCTAGGGTTCTTATTAAATTGAAACAGATTGCAGAGTAATCGACTGTAATGATTTAACCGGCTGAAACTTATCTACACATACTTTTGAAAAGGTATCTAACATACTAATCTTTGGGATTACTGAATCGATTTTAAATCTTCATAAATTATAAGAAAGCTAATACTATCCCTAAGCAATAAAAGCTATATTTTATTCCAAGGAAACACCACAATCCTTCGGGAATCTACGATAGATAGAACTTTGTTAGTGAAACCGTGAGCGGAAGCTAGAAACCTATAAATCACCAAATTTATAGGATGTTATAGTGTTAACAAGTTTTATATATTATACACGTAAAAAATAACTGCTCGTCGAGAGATATTGTTAGTCGTAAACATTAAGACATTGTGGTTTTGGTGTTAAGAGTGTCCCTTATTCAGGGTGCTCAGTGCGAGTTTCATTCGCTATTCGACCACGTTAACGAACACGACAATTTGTGTGGCAACATTATTTCTCTCCTTATTTTTCACTATGCTGCTTCAATGCTACACAAATTTTCGTTTTCCTTAACGAAAATGAAAAGTTCGACGAAAACGGAAGAACTCTCTCTCAGAACCCTGAATTAGTTTTTCCCGCCGGTTTCGCAAGTGTTATTTGGTAAGACAAATGTCATTTGAACGGGATAAAAGCTAGCCGATATTGGTAACGTTCGTTCTGCATTCTGAGGTAGCGGGCATATCATTTTGCAAATGTCGTTACTACTTCTGTTAAAGCTGTGGAGTAGGTAAAAAAATTATGGACGATTCAAAAGCAATTCTTTAAATTTGACTTTGACATTGACATTGGTCAGAGAAACTGCAGATTAGGTCCTATGCACAGCATATGGTTCATTCCTTATCAGTATCTGTCTTCTATCTATCTATCTATCTTATCACTTATAAACGGTGATCGACTGATTTGTGATGTGACCGACTACGACCGCCAGCCGATTTCCGAGTATGTCGGTTAATTGATATTTCACACAACAAAATAAGGAGACTGCAGAACTGCGATCTCGGAACAACTCGGAACATGGTTCATTCCTTATCAGTATCTACCTAGTAATGAGTTGATTAGCCGGATTTAGTTGGCCATGACCCAAAAAAAAATTCTGTGGTGTTGGTCACTGAGGTTTATCGTTACGTAATGGTGTTGGTAGACATAAGATACCTATAAAAACTGACTTAACATTAATTCGGCAAATAAATACAAAATAAGGTGTCTTTTTTGTACCAATTACCAATTTTTTACGAAGTTATCGCTTAATAGTATAAATGAAATTATAGAATAAAATTATACCAAATATGTTAATAAATATACGGCATAATTGTATATGGCTCCAATAACAGGATACCAGTAAGATTTCGGTTTGATTTAAATTCATATTTGGTTGATAAATGCTACTTCATCCAACAGAAAAAATTACGCAAATGGAAATATCATGTGCCTATCAAACACCACAGAACTTAACATTCTCGTCAAAATTACTATTCCGTGCTGTGAAACAAATTAATATTTAATTACCAAAAGTAAACACTAGGGTATAGAGGGTCGACTGCTGTCTCTGCAATGCGTATAAAAGTGGTTTTATATTTGTAAACTATATAAAAATGCGTCATCAAAACTGTTCGGCAACGTCCAATGGGAATCCATACTATACGCAAATTGTAGATCAGCAAATAGTAAACCTATTTGCTTACTCAAATAAAAAAACTAAAAAAAACACTGGTCCCATCCCATGAGGAATGAGGTTTTAGCGTCACACTAATAAAAGTAAACAATAGCGTGCTTTTAAATATTTCGCACATGTATTTTTTTAATGTTCAAATAAATGGTGACGTTTGTTTAATTAACTTTTTGCATAAGAGGAGGCATATGATGCTACGCTCATCTGATGTTTAGTGGAAATACAGTCTTAGTTATTTCTACATTTATCTCGAATATGTATGTATGTATGTATGTATGTATGTATGTATGTTTGTATGTATGTATGTATGTATGTATGTATGTATGTATGTATGTATGTATGTATGTATGTATGTATGTATGTATGTATGTATGTATGTATGTATGTATGTATGTATGTATGTATGTATGTATGTATGTATGTATGTATGTATGTATGTATGTATGTATGTATGTATGTATGTATGTATGTATGTATGTATGTATGTATGTATGTATGTATGTATGTATGTATGTATGTATGTATGTATGTATGTATGTATGGGTGTATGTATGTATGTATGTATGTATGTATGTATGTATGTACGTATGGTATGTATGTATGCATGTATGTATGTACTCGTATGTATGTCGATATCGTATAAGAGCTCAATTGCGCAGTGACTAGCGCATTGGAGTTGTAATCTAGATACATGTTAAGCAATTTATTTAAATTTTTCAACTAAGTTCACATTTAGAGTCTTTAAGATATTGTTAGTACCTACTCAAAACATTAACATAAATATATTTAATGAGTGATACTATGAATATTAATTATTAATAATAATAAGGAAGTCGTTGCGAAAGGTGTTATAGAAAAAATGCATTAGCGTAATGCAGTACGTGAGGAAGCGTTTCAGCTTTAATAATTCATTAAAATAATGTACTGATACAATTAAGACGATTCAAGGACTTCACTATCAAATAATGTAACCAAAAAAACTTACGTTTTAATCACAGCAAAAGTAGCGCCCACCGTAAGTCCTAGATTAAAGACGCTCATCCATATCATAGACATCATTTGAAGCCTCAAAACTCTCCTTGCGTGAAACGGGACGTCGAGTTCACTGCACTGCACTACGGGAATCAACTACTCATTACCGTTGGAACAACACGAAAGTAATATAAACAGAACGAACACAAAAGTTCACTTCGAAAAAATAAGTAAAAAAACACTTAGCACTTTTCAATGATTTCAAAAATCGAAGTTGACCCACAGTTTCAAAAATTAAAAAGAGTTGACGTTTTACTTTTTATTAAACGAAACGCAACGAAACTTTTCGCGGGATATTTATGAGCTTTTATCGTGTCAGTGTAATAATGAATGATAAAAATAACTAGCTGGTTCGAATGTCAGCGAACGAATGATGGTGGTGGCGGGTCGCACTGTCCTTTAATGAAGGTTCCCCCGCCACTGCGTTTTGTAGTAAAACGGTTTTTTTTTTCCTTTGCATGATGCAATTTCGTTGCAATCGGGAATATCCATCTACGCCAACCGAGGGTTTTCAGTGATTTTCGCAAAATGTGTTCTCATTAATATCTACTATAAGGATTCATTTCTAAATATTTGCGTTTAACACATTATTTTTTTCAGATTTACTTTCATTCTGCCATAATACGAGTATGTACGAGATTATACAATAACGTAACTTTACAATTCGGGCTTATCATCTGACAAAACTAATTTAACATAACTTTAAGTAAAAAAAAATTAACCTAATTATAACGTGTTATGTTATGTACTTTGTAGAATTCCGTTTTGTCATTATGTATGTATGTCTGTCAACGTCGCCAGCCAAGAAATTGCAAAAAAGCTTAATTCTCTCATTACTATTGATATTTATAAAGCAAACACAATATAAATATAATTATAATAATAATAAAAATATTTGGTACAAACAAAATAAGTAATACATTATCTTTTTTAATTTTGTACTTAAAGGGATATTTAAAAATAAGGATTTATTAAAGAACAGCTCCCAAATATTTAACTTTGGTGTGATTAGTTATTTTTAATTAACATACAAATTAAATTTAAATTTAAATTTTTACGCTGGCTACCTGCTTTCGATTTATCTCTCATTTGTGCCGGGAAAACCAACTGAATTAATTCTTTGTAATAACACTTCGCTTCGCTTCACTTTGTACATTTTGCAAGATAAGAAAACTTCAAATAGAACTGTTTTTTTTAAACTGCTTAGTTAATAGAGGTTATAATTAGGTATTCCTTTAGACTATGGAACCCTTTCCTGCTTGATTTTCCTTACGTGATTCTAGGTTATAAAAGGTCGTATCATTGAAGGACCTTCTAAGAAATCTAAAATCTTTCCCTACAGCCAAGATGAATACTAATCCACGATCAAATGACAATTTGTATTTTTTTACCTACTAGCCATTTAAAGATTTGTGTATTTTTTTTAAACTCAGATTTATTTTATTACTTTTTATTTTGTTCAACCCTGACACAACCGTTTTTAGAACCATGACTTTTTTTTTTTTTTTTTTTTTTTTGGAGAGAGATTGCTGATTGCCGCTGCGGCATTTTCAGCTTCACCGGGCTTTTTTGGGGGCGGCGAGGAACGTAAAGGGTCCCTCAAGCCGTGTGAAACGAATCACCTTCAGAGGTTATCTAGAGGGAACGGCATCGCGCACAAGTGCGCGTCCCCGTGCCCTACTAGATTCTCCGAAGGGTTCGGATCGGATCGGGGAGCGGAGCAACCCGAGGGCGCCTCTAAAGGCACGGACCTCGGCTCGGGTTGACCGGGCCGTGGAGGAGGAGAGAACCGACCAGGTACATGTCTGTACCTGGTATAGAGCGTGTGTGAACCGGTTCTTCGTACCCTTGTTCTACGAGTACGGTGTCTTGGGCCTAAACTGGTGTGCATGTTTAGTGTATTCTGTAAATGTGTGCTGTCATTTAGAGGATCGGGCGGGGATTTAGAGGATCGGGCGGGGGAGAACCATGACGTTTTTTACTTTGCAATTTATTAGCCATGTGCTTTTCAGACATGTTCATAATTTTCGTGGGGTCAATGCACGGTGACTTATTTGCCATATTCGGGACTATACAGGTATTACCAAAACCCTGTAATATCATACCATGTAATCATGTTACAATGGGTACATACTATTGACCAGTAATAGTAAGTATCGATAGAGCAGAACAATACAGCCTAAATAAATAAATAAATAAGCCTTACCTCGTCAAACTGTCACCAGGGAGACGCAAAAAGTTTCAACCAGATAGTAATTAATATCACACCGTTTTTTGTAGCCGTTACCGAAATCCACTTCGCCTGCCTAGGCCAGACAAAGCGCGTTATAGATGGACATACATTTCACGTTCTATTATGCGACATACCTATTATTCGAGATTGTTACCTGAATCTAAAAATATATGTGTTAACACATTAATAACAGTCATGTTTAAATCCTGTTAGTATCTAGAAAGAAATCTAGCTACTATGCTTGTGTAGGATACGGAATCACGTCAAAAAAATTCAAAATTCAAAATTCAAAATCATTTATTCAGTTTCGGCTACAAGTAGCTCTTGTGAATGTCACTATGCCATCGGTTCGTAAGTCTACTCTGGGCGGGAGATCTTGTACTGAGAAGAACCAGCAAGAAACTCAGCAAGTGTCCAGCTCTTTTCTCCCTTACAGCGTCAAAAATATTGGACGTCAGTTACTCAAACAAAAATATGGGGATTGATTGAACCATTTCTCGCATTCAACCTGAACATATATTAGTTCAGCTACTACGGAGACAAAGACTACGGAGTAAATACTCCTTTTTGGATTAGAGTAGTGGCACAACTGATTTACTGTTCGACAGAAACCAGTGATTGAAATTTTTGCTGATGATTCGGCCACTACGGATGGAGGAACCTTACCATTCTCGACGCCTTTATATATCCTATATATCTTCGCATGGTGGCTGGCAAGAGCTGGATGAGAGTAGCCGCTGATCGTGTTCGTGGCGTGCACATGGAGAGGCCTTTGCCCAACAGTGGACTAGTAAGTATGGACTGATGATGATGACAATGATGATATATTACGCGTAAGACTATAGACGGCAAACTAATTATTTCCTAAAACCTCGATGAAGTTAGGGACACTGGCATTAATCTGAGCAGATAAATAAAAATTAGAATGCTATAAAACAATATACCTACAACAAACAACACATTACATCGAGGAGCTCGATGGCGCGGTGGTTAACGCGCCCGATCTGCGAGTGCTGAGGTTAAGCAACTTTCACAAAGGTCGGTCATTGGATGGGTGACCAAAAATTTATCTCGAACTCCTCCGTACTTCAGAAGACCACCGGCTTTACGTGCGTAAAGCCGTTGGTCCCGGCTGCATTAGCAGTCGTTAACAACCACCAATCCGCAATAGACCCGCGTGGTGGTTTATGGCGCGTTCTCCCTATCCATCCATAGGAAGGCTCGTGCCCTAGCAGTGGGGACATAAAATGAACTAATGATGATGAAGTTTAATATACAGATCGACCTGACACTCCAGAAACCCTTCCACACATCCTCTTCGAGTGCCCTATACACGCTCTGGAGAGGTTAAACACCGAAATACAAACAGGTATGGCAATCAAACCAAAAAATTTCGCTGACCTCATAGCAGGCAAACACTGGCAGATATTTGTAAGTTATTGTGAAAAAGTAGTTAACATAGTAAGATTAAGAAATAAAACGTAAATATTTATCAAATTTACAAAATACAGTGAAAAAATTAAACGCCTACCCGACCCAGCCAGGAATCGAACCTGGGTCTTCCGCAATCCGGGCGGCTGCACTCAGCGCTTACGTCAGCCTTTCCGGTAGCATAGCGGTCAGTTCCTGGCTGGGTGGTTGGGTGGGCGTTTAATTTTTTCACTGTATGTTGTAAATTTCATAAATATTTGATTTAGCTTCAGTGCATCAATTAGCACTTGAAAATAAAAAGTAAAATTTAAATAAAACTTAGCAAAAAATGTAAATTAGATATTTAAATACGAAGAGCATACATGCCGGCGTGCATGTATGCTTATTCCTAAAATAAATTATAAGTTATTTTTAAGACATCGTTTAACTATTCCATAGAAATAAGAATTATAATTAAGAAAATAATATGTTTAGTAAAATAAGTTACCCTGATGAATAGGAAAATGTAAAATAGTATTAAGTTAAATATAAGTAATTAACCTGTGAAAATGTAAATGCCTCCCATATTTCAATATTAAAAAAACCCTGCTGAAAAACTTAGTTGCCCTAAGTACCATATAAAAAGTAAAAATTAATGAAGCTAGTTTGATTTCAGTAAAATTAAAAGCAGACCACCCACTACTTGCAATGAAAGACTGATGGACGAATGAGTAGTATGTTGAATGAAAGTGCGAGAAGAATAATAGAGAGAACTGGCACGAATGAGGTCGTAATACTAAGACCTCCGATTATGTTGGAGGAAGAAAAAACAATACAAATTAAGCAAATCCTGATCAAAGTATTACCTTGGTGCAACGCCTCGGTGGCCGAGTGGTTAAGACCATCGGTTTAGACCCAGAGGTCCCGGGTTCGATTCCCAGCGGGATACATGTTTGTGTACTCGGTTTGATTAGTGGTCCGCCTGGCTAGCTACCAGCATCTTATCTAAATATGTCTTCATAACATCAATGTTTGTAGCATTGTTGTGTTCCGGCAGCTAGAGATAAGATAGCCAGTGCCTCACTAGTTGAGGATCCCGGGTGAAGTGCGCTTCTATCATTGGCCTTATCATCACTTAACATCAGGTTAGAGATCAAGGCACTGTGCTAACGCGTAAAATATAAAAAAAACCGGTAGATCCCGGGTTTAACTGTTTGATTTCAATGATGGAGGCCTTTGCCCAACAGTGGGACAGTCATAGGTTTTTTTTTATTTTTTATACCGGGAAATTATCTTGTTACATCTAGTTCGCAAACTCGATAGGCCGAATATCAAGCAGACTAGGCAGATATATCCGCGAGCGTAAGTTAGTACCTACGACATGATAGTTCCTAGTGATTGATTGTCCTCGTGACAAGGGTTCTACCGAACGATTTCTCATGTTAATGGTGATAAACGTTGTCAGTCAACTGTTAATGAAAACGGTTACTGCAACGCATATAGAAAAAAATTAGAAGCTTTTTTTTTAAGCTTACAAATGGAACCTAAGAGGTTATTTCAAATGAAACATTTAAAAGAAACGAGCTTTCAAATTCATTTATTTTATTAACTTAACTTTTATAAATAAATAATAAAAATAAATAAAATAAAATAATAAAAATAAATATTAACTTTTTTATACATAAATTCTGTATTAAAATTTTTCTGTATTAAGATTTCATGAGGACCTTCTTTTTCAAAGATAGTTATGACATCATTTCAGCCGTTATTATGGTACGTTTTGACGTGAAAGAAGGACATGTGAACTCACTATCAGGTCAGGCTAGAATAACATCAAAACATATTAAAAAAGATAAGTCCTGACTCATTGTCTGATCAGTCCAAATTCTTGGTCTAGAAAGTTGAAATTTTGCATACACTTCAAAATGTTTATATACTCACATACATTATATTATAGACAAGGTAAGTCGGGATTTTACAAAACTCCCTCAGGATCACGAAATACCACTAGTAGGTGCCACTAGTGCAAAACAAACGCGAGCCTACGAAAGTGTTTAATTTCCATACTACCATCCCTGTTATCATCTTCCATTGAACGTGCGAATCAAACAGTATTTAATCTTGCACTTAAAATGAGTCATAATTTGTGGTCACGTCTGTATTCATTTAACAGACACCTGCTTTTAACTGGTATTTTCTTTTATATTTTATCAGTAATGAAAACAGAACCCATAAACAATTGTGTTCAAGCTGAAAAAACTTCAGCTGCGTTTCAAACTTTCTGGAATACACAAATGCTATTTATTGAATGCTTTGCAAACATCAAAAGATGTAACTCAAACAATCAAATATACTTAAATATAACACCGCCTTTAAAATACAAAGTAACAACTGACGTAGAAAGTTCTGAGTCCGACATTAAAAGGCATGGCTTTTCAATAACTTTGAAATAGTGTAAAAATTGACAAAATAGGGAAAAATTACAATTACAGAATCGAAGCCTAGATGTTATGAAGCCAACTGTATTTGTTCAAAGCTCTTAAACTATACCTTTATAAAATGTTTTATTTTCCAATACAAAGTAAATTAAAAAAATATATAAAACTTCAACTTTTTAAATTAAAAACATCATCATCATCATCATCATCATCAACCTACACAAGTTCAAAACCTAATGGTTTTGTTTCTCAAAGTCATTGACTTTACTAAATAATGATAGGTTTTTGTTGTTCCTCGGTGTGGGCCCACATGCCCACTGTGCTGCCTACGTGACAGCCGGCATGTAGCTGCAGTGAGAGTACGATCAGCAAAAAGAATTTAACGGGGCCTAACGCATACTAATTTATAAAGCATCAGTCAAGTCAAGCGTTTTGTATAAGATAGGTATGCAAACACCTATCTTAAACTAGACGTTTCGACCGAGTTGCAATTACAAAGTGGTCGTTGGTCAGTTCTACCAAACAAACTTTCTGTTTCTCGTGAAGTCTCGCACAAAAAATAGTAGGAAAAGATAGAAAAATAAAATAAAAAATAATTGGCTAAAATCTTGGCTTGGCTAGTTTCAACAATTTTTTTTTTATATCATGTAGTAGAATAATAATTTAATTACATGATAATTAAAAAATATCTTCCACAAACCAAATATGTCTTCAGTGGTATTTCCCTACCTACCACACAGTCACACAGTAGCGTGGCACATTGAATCATTAACTATATACATTATTGGAATTTGTTCAGATACATAATTATTATTAGGCCGGATTTTAACATAGGCAATTGTTTTCGAAGGAAGAAGTCGTTAATTTTTATAATCTAATTACATTTGCCGACTCTACATGTCAGCAACCGCTGATTTTAAAACAATCGACCAGCGATGCAACCAGAGCCCCGTGACTCACCAAACGAATAGCTAAGCATGTTTGAACAGGTGTGCGAGAGTACATCACACTTTTTGCACACAGGGCACTGTCCATTATATATTTGTATATTCTTACCCAAGTACCCAAATAGGAATGGGTTTGGTTTGAGTTTTAATAGAGAATGACTTAAAAAATCCCACATTTTACCTACATGCTCAAACCAATTTTCAACGAACGGTATTGTCTGACTTTGATTACCATGGGCGTCTTGCACAAGACCCGCATTGGTATCCAAACGTATGTGAAGGGAAACATCTAGTCACCATGTCGACTAGGTTTTAATTTTGTCCACAGCCTACAGTCCTGGATAAAGGCTTCTGGAATGAATCAGGTATTAGGTACCCTAGAGAAGTTATAGATAGCGGCGGTTTTTATTTGTCTCCTGTGCGTTATATGTGTAATTGAATGCCTCGCTTCTGCGTGGTGTAAGATGTTAATGCGACCGGGGATTGTAGATCTCCGTAATTTTTACTTTGTTTTGTTACTTACGGTACTAGCCTTCTTCTCACCTGTTAAGTGATAATAAGGCCGAAGGTGGAAGCGCATCACCTGGAATCCTCAACTTCTGAGGCACTGGCTATCTTATCTCTAGCTGCCGGAACACAACAATGCTACAAACATTGATATTACGGCGACATAAAGATATAACCACTAGTCCACAGTGGCGGCGCTTACTTGTGCTACTTCCCCTCACAAATGGTTTACCAGAGCCAAGATCCTTAAAGGCGTATTCCGCTCCCGTTACCAGATTCCAATTTCCAACGCTCTAGCGTATTTAGTAAGGAAAATGTAGACACGGATCGCATCAACTTTCTGGGTTAATAGGTCACCAATTCGCTTGAGAAAGCACCCAAGTTTCTTACAGCCTATTACCACAATATAAGGAGGATTCAGAAGGTAAGCTTTTTGATACCGCGCTCGAGCCACTCTCACATAGACCACTTGCACGAACACGGACCTCGGGACAGTCCGAGCGTAGCTGTTACAAGATTCCGTGTCCGTGATTGGTTGTCTATGTGTGCGTTGCTCGAGCGCGTTTATATGAAGCTTAACTTCTGCAGTCTCCTTATGTTGTGCTAATACTCAGTTAAAGCCATAAGCAATTAACTGCAATGCTTTATATCTACAAAAAACGTCCTTCTGTAGGAATGTATAATTTATAAGGAACTTGTATAAATTATTGACCAATAATAGAAAGGTACACCGGGAATAATTCATAGTGAAGTTAAGCAATCGACCACATTCAACCAATGGGCAACGAGGGCGAACGTCATGGCACGTCTCTTCACTATTATACGTAGCGTCGTCACATAGTATCGGAGCCTATATTTAGGTCAAGACAACATGGAAGAATAGGAAATATTTTCATGTACCTATATTTACCTACCTAGTAGCAAAAAGGTAAGTATGAGTAACTTTCTTGGGGCCTTTTGTGCCTGTGGGCCTGTTGGAAGATATTTCATTCCGAAATAATTACCTTCAAAACGACAATGCTAGATAATTGGTGGCAACGTGAGAAACGAGCACTTGACTAATTCTAGAAAGAAGCCAATCATATTACGAAATAGGTATTTACACCATTTGACACCGCAATGTTTCCTTAGAGAGAAATCGCATGGGTTGCGAAAGGATTTTTTTTTATATTTACGCTTACCCGTAAACAGTGCCTTGATCTCACCTGATGTTAAAAGATGATAAGGCCAATACTGGAAGCGCACTTCACCCGAGATCCTGAACTAGTGAGGTACTGGCTGTCTTATCTCTAGCTGCCGGAATACAACAATGCTACAAACATTGATGTTATGGCGACATATTTAGATAAGATGGTGGTAGCTAGCCATTCGATAGGATATATATTCGAGTCGACTATAGATATAAAAAATATAAATTTTGATCAAATATCAAATAAGAAAGTCAAAAAAGTGAACTGAACTGAACGAAAAAAGATTTTTTCGTTCAGTCAAACTGACTGACCAACTCTTTTGTGTATGTCGTATGCACTAATAATAGCACATTAATTAAATACAATTTTTATAAAGAATTTTTTTTTACAGTCCTGTTGTACAGTTTTGTTTTACAGACCAAATAATAATTATTGGTAAAATAAAATATTGCTGTGTAATTATTTGCCAAACAAAAATTTGCCAAAAAAGTTTTTGGTAACTGTAAATTGGCAAAAAGTTATTTTGACAAATGTTTTTTTGCCAAATGAAAATTTGGGAAATAAAATTTGGGAAGTAATCCATTTAAATCAACTGGTTCTTATTGTTTCCTAAAGCGAACATTACACAAGAAATGCTAAACAAATCTATACACGTTAGTTTTACATATTTTAAAAGACAGCTACGCCTAGACATTTGATATTTAAAACAAAATATATAAAATAAACATGATCCCGAACTCCCAAATAAAGTAAAATAATTTGGAGTCTTTTAGTGTGACCATAAAACCAATATATACGCTTTATTATATTATACGGATCGCATGTTTTAAGACGAAGTTCTTAGGGAGAGAACTCGGGATTTGCCCTTGTACCAAATATTAGAAAAATAGCAAGAATTAGGTTTTTTTTAAAAATGACTATGAGTATTCGCATTTACCTACACGCATTTATTTTACATTATTTTATACCTAGATGGCCCTGATGGACGTTTCGAACCGTTCGAAGGTTCTATGGTCAGGGAGACAATGACTGCAGACGCGAGTAGATTCGCATCGAACGATTCACTTCAATGTGTCCTTATATAACTTTATAAAACAAATATACAAATTGAACATGACGTATTAACATGCGCTGATAAGGCTAAACTGATCAAAACAATAAGAAAACAAATAATAGATTCAAGGTAACTATATGCGTACGTTCGTTGACCGAAATTGGGGGTCAACTTCGACCGGTTTTACGTTGACACACGCGCGTAAAAATAGGGATGTCAATTTAAAGTTTCGGCCGTGAGGTAACATGTTTCAAAATAGTGTTAATATGAATGAATTAATGGTGAATGAAACAAACGTTAATGGCGATGAGTCACTTATTGACATACCTGAATACTTATTTATGACTAGCAGCTTGCCCCCGTCTTCGTTCGCGATGACAGAAACTTGTTACCGGGATAAAAATGAACTAGGTCATGGTCTGTCTATGTGCAAAATTTCATCAGAATCCCTTCAACTGTTCTCAAGTGATGCGCTTACTAACAAATGCTAACGAACAGCATTTAATTTTTAGGGTTCCGTACCCAAAGGGTAAAACGGGACCTTATTACTAAGACTCCGCTGTACGTCTGTCCGTCTGTCACCAGGCTGTATCTCATGAACAGACAGTTGAAATTTTTACAGATGATGTATTTCTGTTGCCGCTATAACAACAAATACTAAGGGATCTCTCAGGGATCTCTCAGGGTTCTATGAGAGAAGGTTCTTTCTGTCTGAGAGATCCCTCAGACAGAAAGCGTTCAGACGGTCAAGCGTTCAGTTTTGCGTTCTTTGTGTTTTTATTACGTTACATAGATACTCACACAGGAGGCATCTGACCACGTTGAGCGCGTGACCGCTCTCTGTCTAATAGAACCCTAAAAAACAAAACAAAATAAATATTTAAGGGAGCTCCCATACAACAGACATGATTTTTTTTGCCGTTTTTTATAGATAATGGTACGGAACTCTTCGTACGCGAGTCCGACTCGCACTTGGCCAGTTTTTATTCATGTGTATAGATTGAACTAGTGACTGCCCACGACTCTTTTTTTTTTAAAGAGTTTGCAGATTGCCTCAAACGGCATTTACAGCTTCACCAGACTTTTTTGGGGGCGGCGAGAAACTTAAAGGGTCCCTCAAGCCGTGTGAAACGCGCACTAAGGCGTCATACCCTATTCGTATGTACCAGTATTCGTCTAAGGAAACTGCAAAAAAACCCGTCTTATCTCTTGCTTACGTCAATCATGAAATAATTTGAAGAGTGTGATGTTGATACACTACACACCCACCCCGCCCACGTCCGATAAATAATCGTTGAATGATTTTTTTAGTCGGTGCAAATACAACGTATGCAGTTCTATGTTGCAACGCACACATCCTACAAAAAGTCGGTCAATAAAACCACAGCGAAAAAATCGATCCGATTATTGTCGGTCCTACAAAAACTCGGTCGCGGAGAGCCGTTATGTGAAACACGTTATAAGGATCTACTCGAGTTATCACGTAAACTAGTAAAAAGTGAAACCAATGTACATAAACGTTCTATACATGTGCTTGACTTGGCATTTTGCAAATATTATTGCAATTTAATTTTTTTTTTATATACGTAGATCGACAAATGACTCCACTCCACCTGATGTTAAGTGGAAATGAAGTCCAGACGTAAGGACAACTGGTGCAGCGTTAAAAAACAACGCAGCATCAGTCACCCTCACCCTGCCGGCCCACAAGGTGCCTCTTCACGCACCGAAGGACATAGGAAGGAGGGAAAACGTGTGCTGGTAGACTATTCCATTTTTTGGAAGTTCGACAAAGAAACGAGTCACCAAATTTCTTTGAGCGCGATGGAATGTATGAATGATGTATGAATGGATGTATAAATGGATGAATTACTTATTACTTAAAAAAACTAGTCACGGGTGACTTCGAATACGAGTGAGAGTCTCTTGGTCAGACGTCTCTTATTTGTATCATAGTGTGAGAACTATTGACACCTGAGTGCGATTTTTATTTACACATTAGATTTCAACCACATTAAAGAAAACGAGAATTAGTTCACGCAAACGACAATCTATAATGCTTTGATTATATTATTATTCAAGTCTTTAGGACAAAATTTGACGCTTCAATACCTACATATAAAATAAATCTGCGCGTGATCGAAACTTGTAAAAAATTGTATTATTGTATGACTAATGAAACACTTTATTTATTTTAAATGAAATGAAATTAAATATGTTTATTACATAGTAAAAAAAATTAAAAAATACGAAAAATAGCAAGCATTTAATACAAAAGGAAGGATGGTGAGTCTTATCTTTAAATAGTGGATGTCTATGCATGTACAATCTAATGAAAATTATAAAGTCTACTAACATCCTAGCTTTAATATTTTACTAACTTTGAATGGATTAATTGTGGATCCGAAATAAATAAATAAATAAAAATTGATACGCTATTAACAATCTAGAAATAGAGAATATATTTCAGGACTGAAATAAGCAGCGCCCCTGTACTAAATTCACCTGTAGAATTTATTTTGTATCCCTTTTATATGTAAACATAAAATTTTAAAATAAAATAAAATAAATGCCCTAAAGGGACTCCACTCCAGACTCTGTTCCAGTGAACAAATTAGTAGAACGCTAATCTTCCGTGAAGCTGGAGACCTCATTTTCTTAAATGGCATTACTTCTATAAATGCTGTGCAGTTTTTTGCGCCCATTCTTTTCCACAGCTAAAAGATGTACGTCCTGAATGGGTAAAAAATGTTTTGACGATTCAAAACTTACTTATATTTAGTCATAGTCACAATTATTTATTGCATCATGTTGGTATGATAAACAAATAAATAATAAATAAAATAAATATTTAGACAACATCACATACATGGTTCTGATCCCAAGGTAAGTAGCTAAAGCGCTCGTTTCATGGAAATCAGAAACAACGACGGTACCACAACCACCCAGACCCGACACAATATCGAAAAGTTCGTTTTCGACATTGACCCGAGCGGGAATCGAACCCGGGACCTCAGAGTTAGCGCCGCCTAAAGTCCGGCGTGCAAGCCACTCGGCTACGGAGGTTGTCGATGATGCAATAAATATTAATATTATTTTTATTTAAGTTGATTTAAATAAAACTTTTGCCTTTGACTTTAATAAAACTTGCTGCCTATTCAAATAAAAACGATAAAGCGTATTGAAGTATTACTTATTTTAACTAAATACATGTATTTTTTTAACTTTTTTTAGTAAATGTACAGGGTCTTGGCATAAAATTAAACATCTCCTTTGCCGTTTCTTTACATTATTTTCCGTTTCTTTGGGACTGCAACCTTAGTAAATTATTGTCTAATAACCGTATTACAAAGTATAACTACTTCGCACGTGTTTGCGATTTCATTTGACTGTACAATGACGAGTGAGGAATATGACGAATCAGGAATATGATGAGTCAGGAATATGTCCAGTTAGGAAAGCGTCGAATAAGGAATATGACGAATCAGGAACAAATCCATCTCACGCCTTATTATCTCATACCTAGTAGTGGGTTGCGGAAGTCGAAAGGACACCTTTTATCATTCAGGGGCGGAACTACAGAATCGGTGGTCGGAAGTAACGTGACGCGATAGATAAATGCGGGTTGATGGACGGGCATATGAAGATTGCCAAAAGTGTGAGTGTTTACATAAATAAACAAAAATAATATGCCTAACTGAATAAAATAATTTGATTCGAAAAATTGCGGGCGAAAATAACTACGTTGATTTTTAGCTAAAGTGCTGAGCTCCGTGCTGAGTCTCAAACCATTTGCGCCTAATAGTAGGTAATTGAAGGGGAATCAATCCGCGTAACGATTTATGTATAGACTTTGATCGCTCAACGCTAATTACAAATCATTAGAGCTTTGAGGCTTAATTCTTTGATCGTTAAAATAAATTACAGATTACATCCATTAAATTCCTTTAATGTCTTTAATCGGTGATCAATCGTAGCTCTATTTTCCTTTTCATTTATATTTGAAATTATAGCTTTTTAAGTTTTGCTAAGTATATCAATGTGCTCATGATAAGATAATGGCAAAACTATTATTGGACACACCATTTTTTATATAGGTATTTGAAAAACAAATTGACTCTGCTGCCATCATCTAATGTTAGGCAAGAGCGAAGTCCAGATGCGAGGACAGGTTCTGGAGCAGAATTGTTCTTCACATCTTGTACAGAAGAACTAAAGAACTCGTAAACCTTAGAGTATGCTAAATATAAAATTTTGTAACGCTGTAACACACGCTGTAACGCTGTGTTGCTGTCCGCAATTGCAGGGGCTCGAGAGCATTAGTGACCTCTGCATTGCCGATAATGCGTAAGTATAGCGCGCCGCTGCAATCTGCATCGCAAAACATAGATCAAAAAAAGAATATTTTTTCTAAAGGGTTTTAGACCCGCATTAAAAAACGGTGTATACCTATATCTGATAGATATCAGCTGGTGATCGGTCTTAAATTGTTGCTAAAGACCAAAATCAGTTGCTGGCCCCTATTTTTAATGATTGAAGGACAAAAGTCGATGATTGGTTTGGTTCCTGTCAAACACCGGTGTCACTACCTTACTAAGAAACTAGCTATACCTATTGCGTATAAAAGACTGAGCGTACACATCACGGAAGCAATTAGCACAATTGATATTACGGTCTATTGAGCACAGTACCACAGCTAATGAAGATAACAAGCAGCTGGTACCGCACGGCCTAGACCTTGGCCATTATGCTGATTAGTGGTCAAGGTCATCCTGTCTAATGAGGCTGAAAACTCGTCTGACAAAGACAAAATTTAAGATAGTGAAACTTCAAAATTTAGGTTTTTAGAGAGTTTCTGGCCTATCACTTAAATAATCTTTTTTAGGATCTTAATTAATAATAATAATAATTATTTATTAGTAGACCTTAACTGTCCCCACAGATGGGCAAATGCCCTTCTCCATTTCTTCCACTTATTAAATCCTATATTTTTTTAATCCATTTTATAAAGAAGAGTCGAAGGCGTAGCGGATTTCGCGATCGGGTTGCGTGCGATCTTACAAGTTAGGTATTTTTCGCCATGCCGGGTTATCGGATAAAATAATAACTAATAATAAAATAATAATAACGCACTCCCATTAGACCAGGCCGCGGTGTGGTGGGTTATGTATAGCTCGATCGCCCAGTGTTTATTTATGAGATTATCAATAACAGCGACATCTACAGTTGTTAACGTAAGTTACTTACTAGTAGTTTCATGCTTTTAACTATAGACAAAGCATTGCTATCAGGCAATAATGTATGCAAAAATCAACGCTAGATGGCACTGATGTTGTTAAAAGTTACCTATTAAAGATATTGTGTAGGTTCACTAAATAAATAAAAATTTTGTGTTACTTTACTTAAAATAAATCTCTGATCTTGCGCTTCTCCTAGCTATAAAAAAAAAATACTAAAAACTTTTTATCGATAATTTTAGAGTTTTTGATAAAAAGGCTTCTGAGGGACACAAAATGAAGCGAAATTCATGCCCTTTTTAAAAACATTGCGCTCACGAAACAGAAACTATTATTTCGACCACTGGGCGACCACTATTTATTAATAATCTCCTATTTTCTATGTCTAGAATAGCAATTCAGCACCGCTAGCCTTCATAGAAGAGAAGTCCACATCCAAAAATATGAAAACTTACCGAGAATAGCTCTCAGGTGGCCTTCCAGCGTCTGCAGGATGGTCATCTTGATCTCCTTGACAGTCTTGCCCAGGAACTGCTCGCAGGCGGTGGTCAGCAGCTCGTCCTCGTTCATGATCTTGCACTGAGCCACGCCGGTCACCGTGAGTGGTACACCTTGGGCGGTCTCCACGTTCTCACACATCGGGTTGAGAGTCATAACCTGGGAAGGTGGTACATTGTTCTGTTAAACAAACTGTTCGAGATTTCTGTAGCTCTAACGTGATGGGGAGCGTGATGGCGCAGTGGTTAACGCGTCCGGTCTATGATTGCTGCAGTTTAGCTACTTTCACAGCAGTCATCCGATGGGTGACTAAAAAAGTATCATTTCGAGCTCCTCCGTGTTTCAAAAGGCACGCAAAGACGTTGGTCTCGGCTGCATTAGCGGTCGTTAACAACCACCAACCCACTTTGGGCCAGCAGCGTGGTGGTTTATGCCCCGTTCTCCCTGTGGTGTTTTTATCCATAGGGAAGTATTGAACTCCAGCAGTGGCGACAAAAAATGAGCTGGTGATGAACGCGAGCTGGCTGGCCTACTTGAGCTTTTTATTCTAACATTTAACTGTCTTTGTGGTCTTGTGATCAGACCAATGACCTTACAAAGTTCGACTCCTAGTAATTTACCATCAGGGGAGATGAAATCTAGACGTTTCCCTGTTGTGAAATAAATAAAAAAGAGTTTAGCTGCTGATTGATTTCCTACAAGAACTACTATAGAAACCAAAGTTGGCAAGGCTCGATCTTCCCATGTGCTTCCCACATTTATAGCCAAGCATACTTAGAGCAAGACCAACTGGGAATCAAACCCTGTCGACCAAATTCGGGACCTAGGCATACTTAGAGCAAGACCAACTAGGAATCGAACCCTGTCGATCGAATCGCATTCGGGACCCCCGGTTTTCATGGAAAACTGCAAATTAATACAAATCAATCAGCATCACATAATTGTGCTATGAAGAGATCGCTGCTGCTATCAGCAGGTAACGTTACCATCAGGTAATGTTAAATATTGGTACTCGAGAAGTAAGGTAATTATGGTGGTCTAAGGAGAATGATGAAGATGCTTACCTCCAGGGAGATGCGCTGTACGTCGGTGACGAGCCACCAAGCCCACGCCCACCCGCCCACTATGGTGCGCTTCTGCGTGGATCCGCAGCACCCGCCTAGGAAAACAAAGAAGAGGTTGAAAGAAAAGGTCTTCTTCTTCCTGCCCTGGTCCCATGTTACTTGGGGTCGGCGCAAAATGTCCCGTTTCTTCCACGTCCAATAATGCGAAAAATTTGGCATTGTATTTACGGCCGGCCGCCTGCCTGACACCAACCCTCCTTGGGAATTCTAGTCGTGGTTTACCCGCCACCGCGCAGGTGACCCAGGGTGCTTTTCGATATGCACGGGGTGTTATATGTAGGGAGTACCCTAAGCTGAAAATGCCGTCTAAGGCAATCCGCAAACACTCTCAAAAAAAAAAAATCTATATCATTGCGCGTTTAGTCATATGAACGTTAGAGGAATTCAATACAGTAAGTGCAAGTGTATGTGATAGTATACGATGATAAAGCAATAATTACCTAACAGCAATTGTAAAGTAAGATGTTGAATCACCGTTTATGATCATTTCAATTGTAGCCCATAAAAATTGCGGTAATCGTTAACCACCTCTGTGGTCTATATACTATTACTTAGATTAGACTCAGGTTCACACTCATTTCGTGCATTTGGGGCACATTTCGTGCTCGGTTCAGTTGGCGGTGCGGCTTTCACCAAAACCGTCAAGCAATTTACCATCATCTTATTTAAGTTTATCACCATAAAAACAATGTTTATAGCATTATTCTGTGTTAGTTAGATTTAAGATAGCCAGTTCCTCAGTGGTTGAGGATACCGAATGAAGCGCGCTTCCATCAGATGAAGAGAAGCAAAAGGTTACCGAAACGGGACTGCTCTTAGAAGCCTCATTATTATCATTACATCATTCATCATTCATTCATCATCAGTCTATACTAGTCCACTGCTGGACATAGGCCTCTCCAAGTGCACGATACTGAGCACGATCTGGGGCTACTGTCATCCAGCTCTTGCCAGCAACCTTGCGAAGATCATCACATATCAGTCTATAAACGTTAAACGGGTGGGTCCAAGCTATTCAAAAAATGGACTTTAACCCAATAAAGTTGGGTTTGATAGAATACAATAGAATAGAATAGGTATTTATTTGACTAACACTGTACACTCAACATTCATAAACAAAAGATTACAAAAAGAAAATAAGATGTTTTAAAAATCGAAATAAAACAGTAGCCCCCTTATTCCTAAAAAACTATTTAAGCATTATTTAGTTAAATATTGTTTTGTCAACGTCACACAAACGTCATTTTGAATTTGTGAAAAAGAGACAAAACAATGATTAACTAAATAATGCTTAAAAAGATTTTATGAATAAGGGAGTAGGTGCATTATCTAGTTATGCATATGCATACGTTGCTGCATGCACAATGTCGTCAAACAGGGTCTGCACTCAGCATGAGCTACGGATTCCACCTTTGATCGAATGCCACCTTATTACAACAACCGGGACCAACGACTTGACGTTCCTTTCGAAGTTCTTAAAGGAGCAAGATACTTGATCTGACTGACTGATCACCCATCCAGTGGCATGACATCGCAAAAGTTGTTTCACTTTCAATATTGCAAAGCCGCTATGCCTCGAGTGCCTTAAAGGCCTATAATCTAACTGAAAATTGATTTACAACTTTGCTATGTTTGTATAAAAAATTAAATTACATACGGTCTATGTTAGTCAAGGCACAAAATAAGGACACTGCAGAACGTAAGCTTCATACAAACGCACTCGAGCAACGCACACCAAGGGCTTTCAATTTAGACGTTTGTTGTCGGACGGCTAAATTGAAAGAGCCCTTAGGCAACCTCAAACGGCCACGGAATCTTGCAACAGCTACGCTCGGCAGGGTTATTCCCGTAAAAAGCAGCCAGTTGTTAATTGTACAGTTGTAACGCGACTACTTTAGTTGCGGTCGATAAAATGGTGTTACGGACACAAATCAATGATCAATGATCGATCACTTAGTGCATTATTATACTCTTTATTTATTTTCTTTCTTAAAACTAGATTTTTACAATATTTTAATAAAAAAAAAATAAAACATTATAAAAAACTAATTCTAGAGTACCACCAGCAGCGGGGCAGGGCCCAAGCTACCGGTGGTCAGGGCTGCAGAGTGAGGAACCTCCTGACAATACGTGCCGTGTCAAGGAGTACTGCCTTCTGAATCTGACCCTTGATCCAACCATCAAGCGAGAGCCTCTTAAGATGTTGGTCGAGGCTCTTCGCTATCAGACCGTTCGCTGAAACGACTATCGGGACAATAATGGTTGAATCAACATCCCACATGGCGGTCACCTCGTGAGCTAAGTCAAGGTACTTACTGAGCTTGTCCTTCTCGGCTTTCACGAGGTTCTCATCATGAGGTATGGTGATATCAACCAGTATTGCCCGGCGCTGGGATCGGTCAACCACCACGATATCAGGCTTATTGGCGACAATAGTCCTGTCCGTAATGATAGAGCGATCCCAGTAGAGCGTTGCATGACCATTTTCGAGTACTGGCGTAGGTGCATATTTATAGTACGGCACCTCCGATTCAACAAGGCCATATCCAAGAGCAAGTTGCTGGTGAATTATTCTTATTCTACTTGATTGTGTCTGTGCAAATACTCTCCGTTAGCAAGATGAGAACAACCAGAAATAATATGTCGGAGTGATTCTCCTGGACGGCGGCATGCCCGACAGATGTCGACCGTACCGTCCCTCATAATATATTTCCGGTAGTTATTCGTCTTGATAACTTCATCTTCAATGGCACAGACAAAACCTTCGGTTTCCCCAAAGAGGTCACCGAAACGTAGCCAGTTCACCGAGGCAGTTAAATCTACATCAGGCCCAGTTAGAGCCCGATAGTAGCGCCCGTGTAGCACCTTGCTCTTCCATTATTATTATTATTAATAGCATAAGAATAAACAATAACACAGTTGAACGGAATCTTCTTTGACCGAGTCCCAAACGCCGCCATTTATATACCTACATCCCCCTTCACGTCGTTACGCCCCTCTGTCGCCCATGCGCGTTGCCAGGGTTGCTTACTGTTGAATATTGCTTACGTCTAAAAATAATATAGCTAAAATATAAGTTTTTCTTTACTTTGAAATCATTATTTTATTCTAGTTTTACAAAATATGAGATTTATAAATTATTATGTTACGTTACATACCTACCTACATAGATACTAATAAATAATAAGTTATAGTAAATGCCATACCCAATGAAGCCATTTTATATACAAATATAAAATACGGAAAACGGAAACATAACATAAAGCACGGAACGCACAAACAGGCAAACGCGCGTGCGGTGACACCGGCCGTGACAGCCCTACTGAGCATACTGTTTAACAAGTACTCTCATATCGCGACCTTGGGCCCGTCCGGATCGGGAGTTTCCGTTCTACTGTGTAATTGTTAATTCTTATGGTAATAGTTTACATACAATGAACGTAATACCAGAGCAGTCGCGTTGCAATTGTACAATTAACAACTGGCTGCTTTTTACGGTAATAACCCTGCCGACTAATTTGAGATGGTCCAAGACTCCGTGATGGTGCAGGGTATATGTGTGCGTTGCTTGAGCGCGGTATGTATCAGACTTACATTCTGCAGTCTCGTTATTTAGTGGTCAAGGGCAGTCACCTCAAGGGAGAGCAATGTCTGAAACAGGTTTGTGATATGTAACAGCTATTACGTGAACTGGTATTATGGTGTCTACTGGTATTCCTGTCACTTTCTTTTGAGGAAGTACTATTTTCCTGTTCCTGACAGCCCGATTTAGAAACCACCACTTTCTTTTGACTAGTATGAGGGATTTAGATCAGAGAGGCGGAGATAATGTAGATTACCATCTTGTTTACTCTGCCCATTTGGTATCACACCATGACCGTTCTAGGAACGTACCATGCTCGGAAAGTAACACGACACGGACTACTATACCCATTACAATGTATCAACAGCGTATCCCCGTACATAACGGGTTTATTAATGACAACCGTAAACAATTATGGCGAGAGTTTTTGCTGGTACCGATGCGCTCCGTGCATGGCACGCGACGGTGTTGATCGGTGACGGAATTGTCTAGTGGGCACATTCTCATACTTCTCAATACAAAGAATATTTAATTGCTTGACACATAGGTACTTAGCACGGTCACGGTATGATATGGTCTAATACCTTAGAGAGACGACAGCAACCAGGGCCCATGCCTCCCGACAAAGCATGGATTGGACGCCGAGGAACGCGAGATGTTATAATTTGGTCAACCGGCATTGCCAAAAATGTTGAATTTGGAAGATCACAAACTGTACACGACACATAATTGGCCGAACCAAATTGTGCTGTACTGTGCTGTACAAGGGCACATGGCAAGGTACAGTGACGAGCATTAAAATGTAAACAATGTAACTCCTAATACAATGGAATAAGCACAAAACTAGTCAATAGTGTTTACATGTTATGCTCGTGACTGTACACATATGAGGCCCTGCAAGAGCAGGGCACCACAAGTGTACCTTCTTATCATCAACAGCCTCTATTAGTCCACAGCTGGACATAGGCTCCAAGCACACGACACAGGCACGATCCCCGCCTACTGCCATCCAACTCTTAGGTCCCAACAATTATTTGTGATGTGACGTGACATCCAATAAATGATTTATAAATAAAAATAATGAGCCTGATCGTACAACAATCATGTTTACACCACAACTATTACTTGTGAGTCATGATGCGAACCAAAATGATTGGGCAGAATCGTTTTTAGTACTTTCATTTTTCTAAATTATACTTACTTAGATAGGTACACACGTCTGCACATCAGACATCAGACTACCACAAACTGACTTTCCTCAGTAGACTTTGAACTTTATTTATATGTAAAATGGTTGAATGTTTATTGGAGAATTTTGTCAGTATTGGATAGGTAGATGTGCAGGCGTCTGTCTGTACTATGGTGCGGTTACTTTCCCCTTGTCTGGAAACTCACAAAGTAATATAATTTGAGGTTTCGGCGGTCGTTACGGTGATGCTCGGGTAGAATGCGAAAAATTCCCAATTCCCTAGAGCGACGTTAGTGTATAGACGCCTGCAGATCAGACTATCCCAAACTGTCAAATTCTCTTTATTCAATGTTCAACCATATAACATCGACATAAAGTTCAAAGTCTATTAAGGAAATTTGACAGTTCGTGGTAGTCTAGATGTGCAGGCGTGTGTACCAACAACATGACTCAGCCACAAGCGCATTAGCTTTCAAGAAGGGGTTAACAAGACTGATATTAACGTATATGTATAGCGTCCTTAAATAACATCCTTTGCCCGTATTGTGAATTGAACCCCGGTCCTCCGAATTGCACCGAACTCTTTGCCACCCGGCCTTCGAGATAAGGCGAGACGATACTAATGTTATAGAGAGGTAGGATGTTGTTATCGTTGTCAAGACTCTATGTAAACCTGCCAGCAAAATTTCAAGTTTTTAAAAAGCAGAAGAAAGAAAGATACTTTAAGCTTTTTTAAGTTCCTGAGATGTAATTATTATTTAGTCAGTCAGTCATTTCGTGAGTAGTATTTCGCTTTTCTATTTAGATTTGAAGTAAACGATGTATATTTTCTTATATTAATGTTTCATTTGGAATTAGAGAGTTAATTCGGTACATCTACGTATTTTCATTAAGAAAACATGCTATATACCATGTCCTTCGTTCTAGACCAAACTCGCAACGGTTCATCGACAAGGACACAAACAAAACCCCCAGACTACCAACCTTTCTCCCACCATTTCACCGAACCAACAAGCCTACGTGCTCAGGAGTGTAACACTGGGCACAGAAGAAAGTACCCGCTCCACAGATAGCATGAAACTTTTTGCTACAAAACTTTTTAAAAATATAAATATTCGCGAGTGTAATAAACTCTTTGGAAGGGTTAAATAATGGATGGTGAAAGTGTTGAGCGTGTAATCTTTTTTGAATGAGTGAAATTTTGTGTTTGTGTGGTTTTAGATGTCATTATTTGTATTTGTAACAGCATACGACACAAGGTAAGTTTCTATTGTTATGTCGAACTGCTGTGTTTTTCAATAGTATTGAACAGTCATATTTACGGTTTAAACAGTTATGCTTATGTACGTTTAAGTTCTATTTTTATAGTAATTTACTTAAACATTATAAGGTAAAAATATGTTAGTATATAATGTTTTGTAAACGTTATTTATTGTCACGAAAAAACTCCATTAAAGCGTTTCTTGGAAAGATCGTTACAATTTTTAAAAGCTTACTTGGTTAGTATCAAAAAGAAATTTAATAGATTTTGACAAAAGAGCTGTTTAAGTTTATCTTCCTTATTTTCCAATGAACTCATTTAGCACTCTCGATTACTTTGTATTGAATCTTTGTATTGTAGCTTTAATTTGACGACAGAGAAACATGAGATTTTTGTGGTGGTTTGCGTGATTAAGGGCCTATATGATTATTATTAGCAATTTAATGTAGTACATGTATTTTAAGATGCCGATAGAAGTAAAGTGAAGAATATATTTACTACAATATAAACTTACCTATAAATTTACATCTATCACTTACTAGATGGGCTCCTACTAACCTTATTTTTAAGGCTAAATAAACATACCTGATGGTTTTCTAACAGATTAAGACACCCTAAAGACGGATAATTATAATATGTTCATATACGATGAGATATCTATTAACAACACCCAAATAACTTTTTACTCAAACTACTATGCACATCTTAATGAAATCAAATGAATAAATATATATTCTCATCATAAAAACGCAAATATGATAATAGCATGTTACCTAACATAACTCTCGTAATATTTATGCTATGCCATCGAAGGTCACTAGTCAGCTTCTTGCCGTGACATTGACATGTCATGGCACCTGGTTTTCTGCGAACCAGAAAGGAGACAGCTTTAGCCATGAAAGCTAATACTTAGATCCATCAATTAACACTAAAAAGAAATAACAAGTTAAAAGAAAAACACAGTAATTATTGTAAGTAGGAGTAACATCAAAAACTTCTATAGCTATATAGTTTTGTGAGTAGGTAGGTTTGACATCAAAAACTTATTGAGCTAGTTTTTGTAAAGGCGAGTAGTAAAGCACTTGATCACAGACCTAGTTTGTGCACTTGATTTTGCTTAGGCTACTGACGACGTAAATTGACCGAACTTTCTTTTTAATGCCGCCGTTGCAAGACAACGACTGTCAAAATGTCGTTTTATAAGAAATTTATAGCGCTGCAAATAAAACAAAGGATCACAATTATAATAATCATTGATAACAGTTATATATTCTAATTTATTCTAGTTTAAGTCTAATCACTATCTTAGCATGATACGATAGTATTGCTCTATTCTATATACTAATATGGGCAATTCTTGTTTAACATTAATACGATATATACAATAAATACAACGAGACTACGGAGGATCAGTGTGGTTTAATGCTCTAAGGTTGATTAAGACACACGACACAATCATTGCCGACTTCCTTTTTAGCGCCACATTTTAATTATTTATACGGGTGTTTCAATAATGAGAAAACTAATTTTATTTGTTATGTGCTTGCCCTATTCCATTTTTCTCACTATAAAAACATTGTTTTCTAATGAAACACTTTTAGTGATATACTCTCGTTTTCCGCGGTTTCAGGGAAACTGGCTCTGACCTTATAAAAGTTATTAAACGTCAGGATAAAACCAACTAATACGTTAAAATTAAACGTGAGGAGATTTGTAGTAAAAAGTGATTATTCAATAGGCAGTCAATTTTTTTTTCTTTTGATTTCTAATATATGAAAGTGTTGGTAGGGGTAGACCTAGGCGGATGTTTCGAGACCAAATCAGGGACGTCTTGAAAAAAGGCCAGGTCAAGAGTACCCTAAACCGAAGAGCATGCATGAAGGGAATAATGAAAGTGGACGAAGCAAAACAAGTATGTAAGGATCGTAGCAAGTGGTCTCTGCCTACCCCTACGGGAAAGAGGCGTGATTATATGTATGTATGTACGTATGTATGTATTATTTGTCACCGTCGCTTATTGCACTTTCTCTGAGCGCCCCAGTTGTCCACCATCAAAATTCCTAGCGTATATTAATTACGTGCCAGTTGCATAACACTATTTATATTTACCGGAACCGCTTAGCATTCTTGATGAAGAGTATTGTACAATCGCGTTTATAGCTACCAGCCTGCCTCGGCGCTTCGGTCCAATGAACAGGCAGAATCACTTTCTACTAAATCTAAATAGCTGCACTCATGAGTCAGAACAGTTGTTCTAATAAACGCTGTTTTCAAATAAACAACTTTATTTGTACTAGTTTTTAGATCAGTTATTGTAACAATGATTGGGAGTTTCGTCAGGTGGTTGTTAGAATCTTTGTAAGTTCTTGATTAGTGAACGCATGTCCTTATACGTCTTGAATTTTCATTTGTTTGTGTCGTTTTTTTGGCTACATTATCATAGCGTTTGCGATTCGTTTGGGGTTCGATAGCATTTGAGACTTCACTCATCATCATTTCGTGCAATCTTCATACTGAAGTTTGGAGATCAGTATACAAAACTTTCTGCAATTTTTTCTTGTTTTAATTGGCGATAACTAAGTCTAGTCTACTTTTTGATGTCGTCCAACATCTTTCCCGGAATTTTGCCCTCGAGGATTAGCCGTGGGAACTCGTCAAAGAATCCTCTCTGCATGTGTCCGAAAAAGGCGCCCTTGCGTCGCATGACTGTAGACATCAGCTCGGGAAACCGTCACTTTATCGCAATTAATTAGATCGAATTTCATTTCCCATAACACTATTCACCGATGTTTTTATTCATTAATGAACAATTCCGCGAATCTCATTACATCGCATATTTATTTTCTCGAATAGTTTTTATCACTAAACTCACTTCATCGTATTTTTTTTGGTAGGTATTTAGTTTCCAAAGCGGGATCTGGTCTGTCTGTCTTATCTTATCTCTTATCTTTAAATAGCTCTGCGATATATTCTTCCCACCTACGTAATCGGTCTTCTACTACTAGCAATAGTTTGCCGTCGGAATCTACTATAGATGTATTGTATGTATGTATGTATGTATACGTTGGATTGAGAGACTTTCTTCCCCGTGGCCATAGTTTTTAGGGCTCTGTGTAGCTCACCATACTGGTGCGATGCCTCTAAGTATTCGATATGATCGCATTGGCGCATCAGTTCATCAAGCTTGGCTTTCCGTATTTTCTGCTGTAATAGTAAATTGAGAGCTGCATATACGACTTTGTTAGGTTTGTTTAGCCTTCTCTTATCAAACAACTCCATAATTTCCTCCGTGACCCACTCTTTATGTCCCAGTGTTTTTTCTGATAATTTCAATATAGTATTCTTGAAGTTTTACTCGATATATTCAATAAGTAACTTTCGCTAATTCCGGGTCATTGGATGGCTGACTAATGCCCGTTTTCATTAATGACCAATACCAATGCTTGAGGTGACCCTTAAGAAGTGACGGTTGCCGAAGGAATGCACGTTTTCACCAACTTCTCTTAAGTTTGACCCCACCCCGTAATCATTTGGTGATAGTTGTATGCCGGCTATCACTGACGATCCCCACATTTAAAGTAACCCTTAAGTCAAGGTGACGGTTGATGGAAAACTATCACCTAACATGATCCTCTTGCTTGGTCACCAGGTTAAAACTTTAATTAATTAATTGTACATAAATTGTTACACAAAATACCTGACTCTTGCCCGTTTAAGGTTTAAGTGACCCTAAAATACAAGAAGAAAGGACTTTAAACATAAATTTATTCCCTGATTAGAAGAAGTCAAACAGTTTACTTATTATCAGTCAATTCGAATATTTAATAAGTTACCAATTGAATTGCAAATGTTATTGTATAAGAATAGCTTCAAATTAGAATTAAAATGGTTTTTAGTAAATAATGTTATTATACTGTAGATGAATTTATTATTAATAGCTTTAACTAGTACTTTTAAAATGAACTTAAAATGAAAATGATTGACATTGTATTGTTTTTTATTTACTTAAATTGACATTTAAATATTGTGTAAAGACTGCGTTTTTTGTGTTTGCTTTGTGTTTATTTGACATTTCATTATTTTTCGTTTTTTTATTTTTATTTTTGTAACATGCATGAGTAAGTAATTTAATAATTCTATATGTATAAATAAAAGAAACTGTAATTTAACACAATGTATATTGTTTGGAATAAATGAATTGTATTGTATTGTATCGTATTTTATGTGCTAATTTTAGGAAAGAAAATATTCACATTAAAATATTTGAATGTGAAACTTTCTTGGGGAATCATAAATTGCGGTATTTCGTCGTCATTAAATTCGTCATCAGTTCGTAACATTTCAAAGCTACCTATTTCAAGTTTTTTCTGCTGCTCAGGATTCTGGCCAAAATCCGGATGGAGGCGACTATTTCTATTATCAAGACCAATTTCTGCCACCAAGCATTCAGATCCAGACCAGATCTAGACTAGATCTAGTGGAATTTCAAGGCAAGTAGGCTTAAGAATTGAAGTTTCAAGGGCGACGACACTCGTTGATAGTCTTGGTGTTTTATAGTTTCCCATTGCAGGGTAAAAGCCTCCATCATTGAAATCGAGTCATCGAAATCTGTGATCGAAATAGAAATAGAAGAAATCTTTATTTGATATAATACATCGCTACAACAGATAGGTATAAGCATAATCACCACGTTTACTGAATGCGGTTTGATAATCACAAACCCGTGTTTTGCAAAATCCAAAACACACTTTTCCCGACAGAGACCTCAGAAGCGCAGTCGAGCTCTTTGCTAAAGAAAGGGTAAAAAAGTTTTCAAAAGTTGGTCTTATGGAAGCGGTACAACGAAAAGGAAGTATTCCGTCACTCGTGCGTATTCAAAAAGTGTGCCAGCCCAGTGCCAGTACAAAGTGGATGCGACCGCTAAAAACAGTGACGTGCGCGGCGGGCGCACGCCTGCTAACGGTACCGCACCGCGTTCTTAGCACAGTGAACGGAGCGGCAGCGTTTGTTTTTTTGTTTACTGGTGTCACTGAACCTAGCGACACTGGGTACCTAGCTAAGCGCAAATTTAGGTACATGCTATTCGATTTCATTAACGAAAATTAAAATTTGTCAGCATTTTGTGGCAAACGTTAAAACTGTCGTTTACGTTACCGTGATCTAATGGCAATAATCGCACTAAGCACCCAAGTAGCGCTGTTTCAATGTCATACAAGTTTTCGTTTTCGTTAACCTGATCGAATTGCGAATCAAACTCGCACTAGGTGCATATTGAAGGTAATGTCGATTAGTCGTTCTGAATGAAAGTGCGAGTTTTATAAAGTTCCTAAGCCTCCGTCCGCGTGTGAATTTCATTTTATTAGTTTTACCAACCCAGAGACTTACCAAAGTTTCATCGCAACCGATCAATCAATCGAATGGTATAAGTATGGTATTCGTATTCACTTCAATGAATGTTCAACCTTAAGATATATACATAAAGTTCAAAGTCAATGAGAAATATGAAAAAAGATGTGCACCTGACCCGGCATGTCACAGGGTGCGGGTTCGAACCCGCTCGTGGAATTTTTTCAACACTTTGTCTTTTTTCAAATTGTAACTTGTTCGCAACAAAATTTGCGTAAAATTATATATAAGCATAATTTAATGAGGAAATTTGTCACTTTTTGGTAGTCCGAAGTGCAGGCAGTCTAAAATTAGTACGCCAAGTTGGTTATACAAATTCACAACTTTGGTATTGGCTGCTTCGATCCCAATTTTATTCGTAGGTTCTTTTTCAAACAAGACACATTGCATACTGAACATGATATCCATATGTACTGAATCTAATATCAACTATACTGGCACTGACCATTTCCAACATTCACTTGTTTTGTCATGTAAATTACTGGTGTAACTTAATGAAAGTTAACACTTGATTAACGATGCGATTACTAACAGCTGTGTGCTGTAATTACTATACACAAGGACCCTTAAGTACCCTTGACTTACTTCCTGATATCCTCTTTATATAGTAAGTACCTATCCTTACCAATAAAACTGACGTTTTGTATAAAGATTTTTATAAAATTAAATCTTTCAAACTAACATTTATTTTAATTTTCTTAGCATCTATTCATGTTGACACTATAAAAAATATAGGGCATTGTTTTTGTTTCACTAGCTAAATATAGCAGACCTTAAAATAAGATCCTTCAAAGCTACAATGAAACAAAAGGTCAATTCCGCCAAAGAAAAAAAGAAGTCAATTTATTAAAAAAATTGGGCCATAAAGCCGTAATCTTAAAAATTATTGTTATTTCTGCAACCGTATCCAACTGCAACTGTATCCGGTATTGAGTTTTAGAAGTAATACACATATTAACGAGTGAGGAAAAAACCGTCAATTTCATAGGTAAAGACCCAATATTAACTAAGGAAAACAAATAGCATGTCATAGAATGATGTTGTTACAAAGAAACATTTTTTTATAGAGTGCAACGCCTCGGTGGCTGAGTGGCAAAGCGCTCGACCCAAGACCCGATGGTCCCGGGTTCAATTCCCAAGTCGACAATGTGGGGTTTGTGATCACCAACCCGCATTTGGCAAGCGTGGTGATTAAGCCAATACCCATTTCAATGCGCCTTTGAGCCTTTGAATTGAGCCTTTGCCCAGCAGTGGGAGAGTTTATAAGCTATTTTTAACCGACTTCAAAAAAAGGAGTAGGTTACTCAATTCCGACCGTATATATATTTTTTTTCGTTAACTTCGTCGTTTATAAACCGATTTTGATGATTCTTTTTTTGTTGGAAAGGAGATATCCCAAAGGTCCTGGCATCCCAGAGAAATCGAGGGAAACCTTCGAAAATCATAGTGGCGATTAGTGCGTTTGTTATTTTTTTCTTTACTTTATCTCTATATTCCTATTATAGGTGTACACAGCTTTGATAGAAGTAACTTATATCATAACTACCATATTAATGACCGTTTAAAAACCACTATAATGTGTATGACTAAATAAGAAATTGAGAACTAAAGAACAATAGAAAATAAATGAAAATTTAACATAAGTTACACATACAATATTATCAGTATAAAATGTTTTTGTTTTGTTTATATAATTTTAACGCAAACTTGTTGCGATACAAATTACAAAAACACAATGTTGAAAAAATTTCCACGAGCAGGGTTTGAACCTGCACCCTTCTGACATACCGGGTCAGGTGCTCTTCCAATTGAGCTATCGTGGTTCTAACCAGCCCGCCGAAATTATTCAACACTATTTACTTTTTTACTTTGAAAGCCAAAGGCTTCCAATTGGAAGAGCACCTGACCCGGTATGTCAGAAGGGTGCAGGTTCAAACCCTGCTCGTGGAAATTTTTTCAACATTGTGTTTTTGTAATTATCAGTATAATTATCAAGATAGGCAACTTCATAGTAATCATACGCTGTATTTAAGATTTTACCTAAATAACCAGAGTACTTTTTGAGAAAATTTATTGTTATATGTAAAAAGATTTGGCAGCGTCACTGAATGTTTATGGAATGGGAGATTGGGAGAATTTTAATTTTTAATAATACTAAAGCGAATCTTATAAATGGCAAAAAATACGTCATTATTTTCTTTCTTCTTGTATTTTAGTTAGTTCATATTTCGACATATTGACTTGAAAAGCTCAGGCGCCATGTTAATGAACGCGTTCGATAACGTTGTCCACCTGTTTAGTTCACCTGGGTGGACCACGGGCACTTTTTCTTGTCTGTGGCCCACCTTTATAATAACACATTAAAATGATTTTGCAACCTCTTTCCTTATGACCTTTGTTCAGTTATAAGAGGAATAATTATTCTCCTTGGTAAGATGCATAGAGTACAATGGGATAAGCTGAAAGCAAGGTGACGTTACTTTGATTGAGCTATGACATTTGGTGCATTTTTTCATTCGTGTAATGCTTTTACTAGAAAAATATGTATGTCTACAAATTGTGATACAGTTTTAGGTGGAGAAATACATGTAGATCCTGAGCTATGTTTTGTAAATCGAAAAGGTGGCACGGTATTAATGTATGGGGCATTTCAGTTTTATAAAGTAAAAACTTTTAAGAACGAAATGGTGCTATGGCGTTGTTCACAATATAAAAAAATAATGCAGCGGAAATATTATCTATCTTGCAGGTAAAATACTTATAAGTGTTACAGAACCCTATTACTAAGACTCCGCTGTCCGTCCGTCTGTCACCAGGCTGTATCTCATGAATCGAGATAGTTAGACAGTTTAAATTTTTACAGATGATATATTTCTATGATGATTATGTTTTTTTTTATGTATGTGCGTTTTTAATATATATATATATATTTAGGAGTAGGTATATAGGTTTATTTATATAAGTACAATTATATACACATATATATTTATATTTTATTTATTTATTAGTCTAAATAGGATATATAGGAAACGTCACCTCGTAAATTATTTATTATTCATGGCGATATGGAAAGCACTATTACAGAAACAAAAACAGCACCATTAATTTATGCATTAATGCCTAACAAAAAGCAAAATACATAATATGCTATTGTTTTCGAACACATAAAACGAGAACTGCCTAACTTCAAACAAGTCAAATATCATTGTGACTTCGAAAAAGGAGCTATAAATGCAGTTTCGGAAGTTTTCCCACAAATAATGTTAACAGGCTGTTATTATCATTGGAGTAGAGCAATATGGAAAAGAACCAAAAAGTTAAAACTTAAAGGTAAAAAGCAAAGAAAGCTGGCAGGACTGACTGCAGTTCTGCCGCTTTTACCTGCTGGAAACATAACGAAGGTCTTAGCTACAAAAAAGCGGAAGGCAGTAATACAGATACAATGATTCCGTTTTTCAAATACCTGGACGGATTTTGGTTGTCAACAAATTTTGATTCCATATTATCTGTGTTTGGTGAAAGACACCGCACAAATAATGTTACGGAATCTTTTCATTCAACACTAAATAAAACCCTAAAAAAAACAATACCACCATTTTGCGCCTCCTAACTGTACTGAAGAGTCATGAATCCAGTTCTTCTAATTCCAACAAAAGGAAAACCAAATATATAAATAATGACGACGATATAATTGAAATACAATTAGGATTGTTTAACAAAGAAATATCTGTTGGACTCGCTTTAGAAAAATTACGTAATTAGTCAGTAGTAGCCCAGCTGATGGATACGTTTGTGTATGAAAAGTTACTTTTCGAGACACGGCCACGAAAGTATTTGATTTGTTTAAACATAGGTAGTAATTAATCTGATTTTATAAATTAAAAAATATGTTTTAAAATATATTAATTTTTGTTTTATTAAATATTTTATTATCATATATATTAGTCAGATTTTTCTCTAATTTCATATGTAGAAGAAGACCTATTATTATTTTTGTTTTAGTAAAATAAAAACAGTGTAGTCTAGTAGACTGGCCATCAATTAAGCCAATGGGAAAAGCAGAGTTACCTTTTATGCAAAGACGAAGCTAATTAACAGAATGACAAAATGAATTAGACATTATCACTTAGGTTTACTACGGGAAAGGTGCCCGTGGAACACCCCAGATGAATCACGTGCTTACCACCTTATTGGTGTAACACGGCCCATAGAAGTTTTAAAATTAAACAGTCTAAATCAATGAGGTGGATCACAGACAAGAAAAAGTGCCCGTAGTCCACCCAGGTGACTTAACAGGTGGACAACGACCCATGACACCGATAATTAGTTCCTGACAAAGGTACATACAGTAAATTTGTGTGTCGCGTTGTTTTCCTGGGTGTATTAATATACATTTTACTGAATAGATCGGCAGAGTCTATTTTACCTTGGAATGTTTTAAGAAATAGTGCTATATCTGACATTTCCCTTCTTTTATGTAGTGGTAAGAAATGAAAATGCTGCGTTCCAAGTCCCTGCAAAGGGCAAACAACAAATCAGTCTTCACGATAAAATAATGTGAGATACAAATACGAGTAGATTCGTATCGCGTTTCAATACAAACATTATCAATAATTATACCTTAACCACACAGCCGTGGATGATTGCGATCTCTCGATTGCGACAGTTACAATAATACCAGTATAATGATCACCTGTAATGATAATGGGTCATCTGCCTTACTATGGTATTTAACCAGCACTCTCTCCCACATAATCAATTATGTTACCTTTCTCACAAAGTTGTGTATAATTGCGCTCTCTCAATTAGGACAGACGGTGAGTCGTTGACCTTACCAGGATATCTAGCATCAGCAGCACTTTTCCATAGGAGAGATGATCTCGATAGTCATCGAGGTCGCTAAGATCACATTAGTGTAGATAGGAACTACATAATCAAAGATTATACCGTAACCAGTGATTGCAACAGTGACAATAATTCCAGTATAACGATGATGGGCCGTCGACCTTGCCATGGTGTCTAACTAGCACTCTCTCCCGCAGGTGACAAGATGAGCTCGATAGTGACAGCGGCCGCCGACGTCATATCTGGCACGGCGATCGCAGCCGCGAGCACACAGGTGGGTACCAGACTTAACCACCATGACATCAACGTAACTCAACCGCATTTGTGGTTTAGTGACCAGGTCTCAGTAGCCCTAACACCAACCAAACAGAGTATACAAAGTGTTATTGATATAACGCAAAACTCCAACGTGGTTAAAGCAGCATTAAGTCCACCTTAACAGCATCCTGTCTGCTATGCTACTAATTTGCATAAACATAAAAACTAGTACTACTAGCTACTAGCACACACTAATATAGATAAAAATAAAAATAAAAAACAAACAATAGGTAAATCAGGACCCCGCCTCAGTTTGTGTTGTTGCGAACGAAGCGTGTCGCAACAACGCTGGTATTCTGGCGGAGCCTGCCGCCGCCGGCGCCGGTGTGCGGTGCAGAACATTAATATTTGAATAATAATATATATGAGACATAAGATGCCAGTTTCTCAATATATGAGAATTTCGGATGAAGAACACATCCACCTTTGGCCTTAACTCATCGTTACTCACCGTCAGGTAAAATGAAGGCCAAACGCTTCCCGTTTGTGGAATAAAAAAAGAAAACAACATGCTATAAAAAATAAATGCCAAGTCAGAAGAAACTTAACATTCTTTGGCCATGAAAATTTTGTCATCAGTCTTGCGTAAAATATCTTACATCGTTCTCGATGTAAGATATTTTTGCCTTGCTGGTTTTTCTTAAATTGATTCCACGACCTTGTTTTAATAGAAAAGAAGTCATATCAGGCACGGCGATCGCAGACATGAGTACACATCACATGTACCTGACTTAACCACCATGACATCAACGTAACGCGACGTGCCGTGAAAAAGAAATGCCAAGTTGTGTAACTCGTAACTCATTACACTATGGTCTAGTAATTCAGAGTCATCAAACTCCAGAGGTTGCAAGGCTGCGTTTCTACCAAAGCTGAGTGAGGTACATCTAATTGGTGCACGAGGAAACCCTCCACCAATAGAATTACTTCATTTTAGCAAAGAAAATGAAGATATGGGTTGCCAAATGCGGGTTGGTGGTGGTGATCATCACAAACCGGGGCAACATCCTATACATATAAATACATCGAAAAATCTGGGAAACACTATGCACGGCCTGGTAATTGAAGCCGGGCTCTGGGCCGAGGTGTTACGAGTCCTACACTAAATTGATTCATTTTCATCTCTGTACTAACCTGATATTTTACTATATGTATCGAACAAATGGACACAATATATAGATATCAATTGATAGTAAGAAGAGATCATATAGTTAGGCACTTGCTTTTGTAAACTCGTTCAGAATCCGCAATGAATATCATCGCCCTATATTTTTCAGGTGACATGGTTCATACCGATGTTGGTAGCCGCAATAGCGTACTACCAGTTCGACCAGACAGACCCTGAGGGTCGGCCCGCTGACGTCACAGACAATGTGATGCTCCAAGAATACGATTTCATCGTAGTAGGAGCTGGTTCTGCCGGTCAGTGAGTATATATTTAACAGTTTTCATTCCATTTCTGGATCCAAAACTCATGAATCCAATAACAAAATCTTAGCTTGAAGAAATCCACAAAATCAAAATCAAATTCCACAAATGCTTGTACTTCGTGATTGTAGATTATTCTAATACCAACTCTGTAAAACGGGAACCCTATTACTAAGACTCCGCTGTCCGTCCGTCAGTCTGTCTGTCGGTCTGTCACCAGGCTGTATCTCATGAACCGTGATAGTTAGACAGTTGAAATTTTCACAGATGATGTATTTCTGTTGCCGCTATAACAACAAATACTAAAAAACAGAATAAAATAAATATTTAAAGGGGCTCCCATACAACAGACATTATTTTTTTGCCATTTTTATAGATAATGGTACGGAACCCTTCGTGCGCATGTCCGTCTCGCACTTGGCCTGTTTTTTATTGTTTGATATAACTAAGCGCCTCGATATAAAAAACGGCAAATTATATTTCAAACAGATTTGTAGGCGTTGCCGTTGGATACTTCATGAGAAGAAATAACAATAAGAAGTAACACTAAGGTCCGATTTTTCAATCCTCAGATAAGTTTTATCCAACGAATAATATTGTCATTGTGACATATTTTCTAATGAGAATCTATCATTATGTCAAAACTATTCAATGAATAAACTTTAACAGACGATTGAAAAATCAGCCCTTAAACGGATCTCTTCGCGTTATTTTTCATAATAATTACATGTGTGGTGATCACAAGTGAACAGCTTGTGTAATGCTGTGTTTTGTGATTTATTTATTGACGTCTTTTTGCTGACATGTCGATGATGATGATTTACTGTCAGTGATAATTAACAATATAATTATTGTATATTTCAGGTGCGGTCGTGGCCAATCGCTTGTCCGAAATCGGCAACTGGAAAGTGCTTCTTCTAGAAGCTGGTGGCGATGAAACAGAAATATCAGATGTGCCACTTCTAGCAGGATATTTGCAACTAAGTAAGCTAGACTGGAAATATAAGACTGAACCGCAAGGAACTAGCTGTCTTGGTGAGTTTGACGAATAACGTCTAAGAGTTAACTTGCGCGAAATTCATTTGTCAATCTGTGACCCTAGAGAGTATTTGAAAAGTCACACTTAATAAATGTTTAAGAAGAGCGTGTTATTAGTTCGCAAAACTAATTTTAAATGAGCTCTTACCGAACAGGTCGGAAGTTTGTGTCGTTAAATAGACAGATAAAATACAATTTGTAAATTATTTTGGAGAAATTTGGGCCATATTAATCTCTTTCTTTATTTCCAGCTATGGAAGGAGGTCGATGCAACTGGCCTCGTGGCAAAGTCCTTGGCGGTAGTTCAGTTCTGAACTACATGCTTTACCTACGAGGAAACAGAAAGGACTACGATACGTGGGAGGCGTTGGGAAACAAAGGCTGGAGCTTCAACGACGTGCTCTACTACTTCAAGAAATCAGAAGATAATCAGAACCCTTACTTGGCACAGACGCCATACCACAGCAAGGGAGGATATCTGACTATAGCCGAAGCTCCATACCACACACCACTTGTTTCCAGCTTCGTTGAAGCTGGCTTGGAAATGGGCTACATGAACAGAGACATCAACGGCGAAAATCAAACAGGTTTTATGGTAGCCCAAGGAACTTTAAGACGTGGCAGTCGTTGTTCAACTTCGAAAGCGTTTCTAAGGCCTGCTAAGGATCGCAAAAATCTGCATATAGCTATGCATTCGCATGTAACTAAAGTCTTAATAGACCCAAGGACTAAAATTGCGTTCGGAGTAGAGTTCGTCAGAAATAAAATGATATACCGAATACGAGCTCGGAAAGAAGTTATTCTTTCAGCTGGTACCATTAATTCAGCACAGTTATTGATGCTGTCGGGTATAGGGCCTGCGGAAGAATTGACAAAGCATCGAATACCAGTAATACAAAATCTAAAAGTAGGGAGAAATCTTCAGGATCACATTGGGCTGGGTGGATTAACGTTTATGGTTAATAAGAAAGTGTCAATTGTTGAGCAAAGACTTCATACTGTCAGCACTTTGATGGAATATGCTGTTTTAGGCGAAGGTCCATTAACAATAATGGGGGGTGTTGAAGGGCTTGCGTATGTGAATACTAAATACATGAACGCATCTGATGACTTCCCGGATATAGAGTTTCATTTTATATCGGGTTCAACTAGTTCTGATGGCGGGGAACAGTTACGCAAAATTCATGGATTAACGGAAAGTTTTTACGACGCTGTCTTCCGACCGATCAACAACATGGACGTGTGGAGTATTATCCCCATGCTTCTTCGCCCGCAGAGCAAGGGGTACATTCAATTACGCAGCGCAAATCCATACGACTACCCTTACATCTATCCTAATTATTTGAGTGATGAAAGTGATATGCAGACGTTAATCGAGGGCGTTAAAATTGCTGTGGCAGTTTCTAGGACAAAGGCTTTTCAAAGGTATGGTTCTGCATTGAACAAGCACACTTTTCCCGCTTGCTCTAACATACAGCGATACATAGATGCGTACTGGGAATGCATGATAAGGCAGTATACTTCTACGATATACCATCCTGTTGGCACAGCAAAGATGGGTCCTTTCTGGGACGATGATGCTGTAGTGGACAACGAATTAAAAGTGTATGGAGTCAAAGGCCTCAGAGTAATTGATGGTAGTATCATGCCAAATATAGTGAGTGGCAATACGAATGCGCCTATTATTATGATTGGGGAGAAAGGCAGTGATATGATCAAAGAGTTTTGGCTTAAGCGTAGAATATCGCGATACTATTTTTGAAGTTAATGTACAAAATGTGGCTTACATATCAGTATTACATAATTTGTGTAAGTCTGTGCCGCAGACAAGTGAATTGCAAAATAAGGTAGAGAATTAATCTAAGTTTGAGGGTGAGTCGCCACTTTTGACTCGAACAATAACTTTCACCGATTTCTAACCAAAAGCGGAATCTGTTGTTACCGTCTAAATTATTGCTAAGTTAGATAGTGCAACCGTAAGTGTTTATTATTTATTTTAAGTTGTTTTTATATCTACCCATTGTTTAGCACTTTTGATTTAACATTACGTTGAAACACATACCCCCTTATTCATAAAAAATATTTAAGCATTATTTAGTTAATGACTGTTTTGTTTCTTTTTTTCAAATTCAAAATGAAGTTAGTGCGACATTGACAAAACAATATTTAACTAAATAATCATTAAATAATGCTTAAATAGTTTATATGAATAAGGGGGTTAATGTTTACCCGGCATGTAGTGGGGTGCGGGTTTGAATCTAGCTCGTAGAAATTCTTTCAACACTTTTTTCAAATTGTAATTTATCGCAACAAAATTTGCGTAAAATATTTTTTTTTTACCAAAATCATAAAATATTTAAATTTCTATTAAAATAAAATAGTCAAATTAAAAAAATATCTCTACGTTTCAATAAGTGACAGTGACTTGATAATAATATCAATGTTTTGTATACATAGACTTGTAGTTATAATATTTAATTCTAGATATGTAAGTGGATTGTATTGACTAGTTAATCATCTGTATTGCGCAGTAGATTCTCTCCACAAAGTAAGGGGACTAACGAAGGTAAGCTTCATACAAACGCGCTCAAGCAACACACACACACAACTTATTGCGGACACGGAATTATAATCTCTCTTCTGTGACGGAATTTCGCAATAGCTACGCTCGGACTGTTTCATAGTGCAAAGGGTCTATGTTTTTTTTTTATTTTGTGGTGAGGATTTGCTGATAGCCTTTAAGGCATTTTAAGTTTCACCGGGCTTTTTTGGGGCCAGCGAGAAACTTAATGGGTTCCTCAAGCCGTGTGAAACGAATCACCTTCGGAGGTTTTTTAGAAAGAACGGCATCACGCACTAGCGCGTTTGTTGTGACTTGTTTGTGACTTGTTTATTTATTTATTTATTTATCTATTTATTTATCTATTTATTTATGGAGTACACAACAGATGATAGTCAACATTAGCATAAAATAGCAATTATAATAGAACAGTGTAAGACTGGCACCCAGAAAACGAGCCAACACAGCTAACTCATCATTCAGATGCGGAAACAATGGAAATAATGTATAATTTAAAATTAAATAGAACTCTAACACATGCTGTGCAGTAAATTGAATTGAAATAATTTTTTATGCTTAGTTTAATAACATTCAAAATTGTTTAAAAATAATATCAATTGCAATAAGGAAAATAAAATTTGTTGTGTAGTAACCATTTAACGAGTTTCATAACGAAGCTTCTCTTGGGCTAGATAATTGGTGTGACTGTAGGAAAGTTTATTTATTTATTTTATTTATTCATCAAGAAATTATCACCTGGGTCTTAAAAATGTTATGTTTTAAAGTGTACATATCGAGCCGTTCGAATAAGGGCATTATTTTTTTTGACTTACCTTCTGGGTCTTCTTGGTCTGGTTCTCTCGAACATCTGTACTGTATCGTCTGCCTAACTTTTATTTATGACCGTTGTGTTTTTGTCAATAGCATATAAAGTGTTTATATTTCTCAGCACCGGAACGGCACAAGCTGAGGCAGGGTCCTAGTTGGCCTTCACACACTCTCATGCTTCCATAAATGTTGTTTAATTATTGTTATTGTTTTTTTCTTTTTTTTAAATGTTTTCTTATTACTGGTTTCTTTCTGTAATATCTGTGTGATCGTCAATAAATAATTTCTTATTCTTATTCCTATTCTTTATTTAATTATTTTAAGCGTGGTGATTTTAAGCCATTACCCATCAATTGTAGCGATGACTTGATTTCAATGATGGAGGCCTTTGCCCAGCAGTGGGACAGTTATAGGCTATTAACTTTACTTTACTATTGTATAATATTCAATAGGTACTCATGGTGCAGTTGCCTGGAAGAGATCACTTATGATAAGACCGCCCTTTGTACGTGTACTTTTAATGTAGTTTTATGTCAAAATGTCTTTTGGTGTACAATAAAGAGTATTTACCATATCTGTTATCTTCATTATATGCTACAGTTCGACAAAGTTTGTAATAAACGTTACAATTTATAAAGCATTTTTGTTCTTAACATTTTAATCATTCGTCTTAAATTAATTTAAGTATTAAATCTTTATAAAAATCATCAGGATTCATCGATGCATAGCCCGGGCTTGTGGTCGATTGCACATCTGCAATTGGCAGAATAGTAAACGGTAAACGGAACACACAATTCGTAATTAACTCATTGCTTGGGTTATACATTATGTGAATCAATTATTTACATATTATAATTGTTAATTGTATAATATAGTGACAGTTGATAACGATCGGGGTCATATCACCGTTGCGTGTCGTAATAATGGCCGCCAAAGACGCTGCATCGACAAAAAGGAATAATACACAATGCGCACAGAGTAATTAATTAATAGATGATATTTTTATATATGTAGGTACTTTTAATAAATATGGATTAGGACTTTAATTATTACTAGGTATACCTGATGTAGACAAACTCTTATTGTATGCAATAATACAAAAATAGAAAACGCTGCGGCGGAGTGAGAGATTTTTTTATTCTCTCTCTCTCTTTTTCTCTCTTAGTGGCTTAAACAAAGATCAGTGTTTAACAAAAGGGATGTTGACAAGGACAATAAATAATTCCATAACGTAAAAAGTATAAATGAAATCACTTAAGTAGGTGATTATTGGGCATTTTGGAACACTTTTTTTTCACTCCATTGATCTCACTATCAAAAAGATTATTGGGCATTCTGGAAAACTTTTTTACGACATTGCTCGAATGGCAGTGAGATCAATGGAGTGATGGAGTGATCAATGGGATCACTTACAGTGCTTTAAAACATTAACCAATTTTTAATTTGACCTAAGCATTGAAAGTTATTAATAGATAACAATCCCATACAATTTCTATTTTAAAAATCGTTTAGACAGATGCTAAAAAGTTTATCTATTGACTAACCAGTCAGTGGCAAAGATCTTTCGATCGCTTATATGTAACTGCTTTCATTTGGCTCATCATTGGACTGGTGATGAATTAGGCACCATTCAATCATTATTTACGGGACTATGCGGAAATGACTATGAGACTATGTTGAAAAAATTTCCACGAGCGGCATTCGAACCTGCACTTCGTGACATACAGGGTCAGGTACACTAACAACTATGCTATCGTGGATCTGTCGAAACGGGTTCGAATACTGCACGTGATAATGATTTTCAACATTTTTTTCAAATTGTAATTTGTTCATAACAAAACTTGCGTAAAATTATATATAACACTTATTAGTCCGTAACATGTCCGTAATAAGTTGAAAACGTGAAAAATAGACATAAAGCTCCTAAAAATATGAGCATGATGAAAATTTTTTACGTGCAGTAAAATCCTCAAACTCCATTTTTCTAGAGGTCATTCCGAATCCAATGAGCTATTGTTCATATTTTTAGGAGCTTTATGTCTATTTTTCACGTTTTTCAACTTGTTTACCGGATTATATTATTATAGTAATTGATTAGTTCATTTATTTTACGATGACAGAAAGACAACATTATTGTTATAATGTAAAAGGACAGCAATGAGCTAGACAACAGGGCAATAAGGTTTGCTTTAAGTCTGCTTGGCTAGCTACTACCAATAAAAAATATTCGTCAAACTAAATATTGGATCTTTATTCATTACTCTGTACAGTATTAAGAACCAACAATAGCCTGTTGTATTAAGAACTTTTTGCTGAGTAATGTGTCATTCAAAACTTTCCCACATTAGATCCGACGCGAAACGGACGTACAATGTCGTCTTACAATCCCGCTTCGCTCAAACCGATTTATTCAAGCACAAGAATCCTCTTTGGACTTTTGCCTGGACTGGGCGTGCTGATAGTACTCCGAATGGCAATACACATTTACAGGCCTGACATTGAGGACGCAGAGAACAGGGTAAGGGACTTCCCCTTCGACCACCTCTACGATTGCTACGACTTCATCGTCGTCGGCGGCGGCTCCGCTGGCTCCGTTCTCGCCAACAGACTGTCAGAGAACCCCGACTGGAACATACTGCTGCTAGAAGCCGGGCAAGATGAGAACGTGTTATCCGAGATACCAGTTCTTTTTCCAGCCCTCCAAATGTCGTCGATAGACTGGCAGTTTGCAACGGAACCGAGTGACGCATATTGCCTGAGCATGGTGGACAAAAGATGCAAATGGCCACGAGGGAAAGTGCTGGGTGGGTCTAGTGTCCTTAACGCCATGCTGTACATACGTGGTAACAAACGCGATTACGACAACTGGGCTCGAATGGGCAACACTGGTTGGTCTTACAAAGAGGTGCTCCAGTACTTCCTGAAAGCCGAAGATATGAGAATACCGCAGTACCAACATGACCCTTACCATTCGACTGGTGGTCCATTGACAGTTGAGTACTTCAAATTCGAGCAACCGATCACGCGAAAGATCTTGGAGGCGGGTGAACAGCTCGGATACAATATACTAGACGTTAACGGCCCATACCAAACAGGGTTCACGCGATCTCACGCCACAGTCAGAGATGGTCTACGGTGCAGCGCCGCAAAGGCTTACTTAAGACCAGCTTCTAAAAGACCAAATCTACATGTCAGTGTTCATTCTTTAGTGAAAAAGGTGCTCATTGATGACAACCTCAAAGCTTACGGAATACAATTTGTGAAAAACGGTCAAGAACGTTTAGTGAAAGCAAGTAAAGAAGTTATATTGTCAGCTGGATCAATTCAATCGCCCCAACTCTTAATGCTATCGGGAATAGGCGAAGCTGCCCACCTGAAAGAAGTTGGAATTAACCCAATAGTCGATCTTCCCGGTGTCGGAAAGAATTTGCAAGACCACATTGCTATGGGTGGACATTCGTTCCTCTTCGACAACCCATACAAGAACGGTACAGAATACGGCTTCAACATATTCTCAGCGTTAACAATTGAATCTCTACTAGACTTCTCTTTGTACAAGAAGGGTTATTTGTACAGTATGATGGAAGCTGAGGCGATGGCGTTCGTTAACACCAAGTACCAAGATTCTAGAGAGGACTACCCTGACATTCAATTGTTTATTGCGCCGACCGCGGACAATATGGATGGCGGTTTCTTTGGTAAACGATCGAATGGTCTGTCGGATGAGGCTTACGCTGAACTGTACGAAGATATCCTTTTCGAGCCTTCATTCTCTGTGGTGCCTTTGCTGTTGAGGCCCAGAAGTCGTGGTTACTTGAAGCTTCGCGACGGCAACCCTTACTCCGCGCCCCGAATATACCCGAATTATTTTACGGATCCTCAAGACGTCAATGTTATGGTAAGTCTTTTTATGTTTTTATATCATTGAATCATTAGTAAAAAAAGCCTACATAAATATACGTAGCAATCTTTTATATTAAAATTAGGTCTACAATTACCCTTAAGTATCGTTCGATAACAGACACACTGTTTAATAAATGGTAAGCAATATATGAATAAATAATTTAAGAAGCGAATTTCTAGTAAGATAAGACAACATAGTATTAAAGTAGTTAGCGACTTCTGTCTTTGACTGTACGATGCATTGGTTTAATAGATGCATTATTATTATTATAATGTCATCGATGAAAGGTAAAAAAAACGTAATTAGGCTCATACAGTTTTCTATCGAAAATAAAGCTAAATAAAAGCTTGTACTAAAACAATTCTAATATTAAACCTGTACAATCATTACATTAAGCATGAATTGTATTAGGTGAATTAATTAAAAAGATAAGAATGACGGATCGTTTTATTTTATTAATTGCTAGCAATAAGTTATTAATATAAGTAATGAACTTTTTTATCTGTGTCTCCTTTGTCACTGGGCAAAAAATTACGCCAATATGTTGATTGATGATTGTTGATTGTTGATTGTTGATTGATCCTTTTTGACGTAAAAGAAAAACAAACAAACAGTAGGTACGACTAGCTATCTACACTATTATTCTGGATGTTCGTTATTTAAAAATAAACTTTGATTAATCTGGCCCGGTTGTCGTCGTAAGAAGACAGACGTTACACCCCGCCAACCTGCCAGCGATCACTCGTATCTATACCTACCGAGTATAGCGAGATGTCCCCAAGTGCGTTTGTATATGTGGAAAGACATGAGCCCAGCCGTAAGATGTTTATAGACGCGACAGTGATGACGATGATGACGATGATGGTCATGAAGATGGTGATTCTTAACGTTTTGATAGTACCGATGTATGTTTAGTATAGCATTAGTTATTTAGTCCTTGTTTGCACAATTCCAGGTGGAGGGAGCACGTCTAGTCCAAGAACTCATTCAGCAGCCAGCTCTGAAGGAGCTGAACGCCCGACCGAACCCGAACCGCAACCCTGGATGCAGCCACTTCGAGCTGATGTCGCATGAGCACTTGGAGTGTCAGGCGCGGCACCACAGCCTGACGATATACCATCCTGTAGGGACATGTGCCATGGGGCCTTCGAGCAACACTGAAGCTGTAGTTGATCCAAGGTTGACGGTTAGTATATTTCAAGGTTGACGGTCGGTATATTTATAAATTAAACGTTAACTTAAGTTGTGAAGTTCTTCTTCCAACTTAAGGCGACGCATGTGGAAAATGAATTTGTGGCGGTGGTCTTGATTTTTCCCCAACAAATACAAAACATATGAAAGTGATATTTGATGACATGATTTTTCATTTAATTGACTTAATTTTGCTAGTTGCAGAAACACGATTTGTTAACATTTATTAGTAATTATTACAAAGAAAAAGATATCAAAGTTACCTCTTTTAAAACATAGATTTGCATTTTACAGGCAAGCCAAACCGATTTAAGCATCTAAATTTTCTTAGTAGATTAGTCTCATCACACACTCCTCCAATATGCTAGTTCATTTTTTTAAAGTTATTTGTAGTTTTAATTGGAAAGAAAAAAAAAACAGTTTTTCTTATGGTACGGGGCGCAAACGCTCAAATTCAAATTCAAATTCAAAAATCATTTATTCAGTTTAGGCTACAAGTAGCTCTTATGAATGTCACTATGCCATCGGTTCGTAAGTCTACTCTGGGCGGGAGATCTTGTACTGAGAAGAACCGGCAAGAAACTCAGCAAGTGTCCAGCTCTTTTCTCCCTTACAGCGTCAAAAATATTGGAAAATGCCCTATTTTAGCAGGACACTTTCCATCACAAATAAACACATAAAAATAAAAAAAAATATAGAAGACCACATGTAAAAAAAAACAAAATTAAAAATCTAAATTAACAAATTTACCTCAGGTAAAAGTTCCAATTTCCACAATGTCATACAGTACCACTACAGTACTCTAATAAAAGTCAAAAATTGTTTAAGAAAAACAAAGTCAAATTATAGTAAGTAATATTAAAAATAAGATAAGTATGCAAGAGCAGACCAGCCTCCACAGGCGGCACCCGTTCACGAGTATGACATATGAATCAGCCATCGCTTCGCTCAACCATATTTTAGGGAACGTAACGACCCGACGCACACGCCACCACCGCAGAGACAATAAAGAGAGCATGACACACCCAAGATACTCTAAATAAAAGCCTAATGATCTATTTAACGCAATGCTGTTTGTTAACTGTAGGACACTGCTGATAAAGGCTATGATATCAGTTTAAAAGTTATATAAATTAATATTCTTTGACTGTATAATAAATAATCTTTTATAATATAAAAGTGTAACTACTGACAATGTGAAATAACATGTGCAGGCGAGCAGACTAAGATGACCACACATTATTATCATTAAAATAATCATCAATTTTATAGTAGCCTTTTTTCATTAGACCTTGTTTTATTTCTGTCTTAAACTTGTGTAGTGGCAATTCCGTTAGAGTGAAAGGCACTTTATTGTATATTTTTATACATTTCCCAACAAATGAATTACCGACCTTATTGAGTCTAAGTTTTGGAACGGCAAGTTTGTTTTTATTTCTTGTGTTAAAATTATGGGTGTTACTTTTTTTTTCGAATTTATCTAAATTTTTATAAACATAAATTATATTTTCATAAATATACTGTGAAGCTACAGTTAAAATATTTATCTGCTTAAATAACTCTCTCAGCGTATCACGGGGCTTAAGGCTATAAATAGCTCGAATGGCTCTTTTCTGTAGCACAAAAATGGTTTCAATGTCAGCCGCTGAGCCCCACAATAAAATACCATATGACATGACGCTGTGAAAGTAACTAAAGTAAACCAATCTTGCCGTTTCTACATCAGTAAGTGACCTTATTTTTCTAACCGCATAGGCAGCTGAGCTAAGTCTTCCTGCCAGGGCAGAAATATAAGAACCCCATTGTAATTTGTGATCCAAGGTAACACCCAGGAAAACTGTCGAGTTAACTATTTCAACTATGTCATCATTCATAGTGATACTGGTATTAACCTGCTTTACATTGGGCATCGTGAATTTAACACATTTAGTTTTTTTTGCATTAAGCAGCAGATTATTGGTGGTAAACCAATGTAATATTTGAGAGAGAGAGATGATAAGGCCAATGATGGGAGCAAACTTCACCCGAGATCCTCAACTAGTGAGGTACTGGCTATCTTATCTCTAGCTGCCGGAACACAACAATGCTACAAACATTGATGTTATGGCGACATATTTAGATAAGATGGTGGTAACTAGCCAGGCGGACAAACAAGTCCTACCACCAACCAAACTGAGTACACAAACATGTACCCCCCGCTGGGAATCGAACCCGGGACCTCTGGGTCTAAACCGGTAGTCTTAGCCACTAGACCACAGAGGCGGCTAATGCCGACATGTAAACCAATACCTACCATATTCTATTTATATTATGTCTACTACTCCTTTCTACATTCAGATAATAATCTGCCAAGTTTATAATGCTTTGGATGTGATTTATGTCACATAATGTCTTAAGTAAGATGTCAATGTTCGCTTGCTACCAATAACTTTGATAATGCATAGACATTATTGGCCCTAATTGTAATACTCGTACATTAATGTTATATATATAATCTAGTTTTAAATGTTTTTTTACCATCTAAACCAACTTTCTACAATGTTAAGTTTTAGGAATCACAATAAAAAACGAACGAGCCTTACAATAGTCATATGGCATGTGATGTGTAACATTTGACATCTCACCTTTTGAAATCAATATTACAATAGAAAATACAATATACAATTAACAATGACGTATATTTTTTTACAAATCTAAGACAGACGACATTTGACATACTTGGATTTTTTTATCAATGATCTGCACTTTATTGAGACTCATTATCAACAGTAAATATTTGTTAATATAGTTTAAAAATCTATTACATACGAAACGGTTGATATCAATATGATATAAAGAGAATGCAGTAAATACTCATTAAAAGACATTTGACATATCAAAATGATGACACAATATGTCACATATAATAATAATATGTCTTGTTCTTATTATCGATTTTAAATTTACAAAATGGCGCGCGCTCGCGCGCTTTCCCTACTTCCTGTCACACTGTTACGACCTACTTCCGTCATATTTCTACGAAATCACTCCCACAAATTGTATATATATAATACGAAAGCGAGCGGAAAGATGTTACACATCATAAAATTGTAGTACTTATTTATGTATTTATTTTTTAGCCGATATACTGGCCTGCTGAGCTAAGGTCAATTATTTTTTTTGTTTAATGGCTCTCGCTATGATTTAACCTCCATCATCGAAATAAAGTGACTGCTACAATTGATATGTCTTGGCTTAATCACCACTCTTGCCAAATGCGTATTAGTGATTGATTACAACCCCAAAATACAATTAATAATATATATGTTTATTACAGGTGTACGGTGTCAAAGGTCTTCGCGTGATCGACGGTAGCATAATGCCAACGATTGTCAGTGGCAACACCAACGCACCAATCATAATGATAGCAGAAAAGGCAGCAGACATGATCAAGGAAGACTGGAGCGAGGTATACGACGAAAACTCGACATGCACACTCCCAAACTACACGCCACAGTATCCAGAGACAAAGAATGCTGAAAACGACAGTGAAGATACCGTTATAGATAAGGTTACACCCGACCTGTTCAATGAGACAAGCAGCTTATTCCCCAATTTACCAATGGACCAAATGCCTGGATATCCAATGAAAACAAAAACTACAAACAGCAGAAATGCTTTTAAGGGTCGCGAGAGCGACTACAATGACAATTCACAAGACATACCTATAGTAGAAAAGCCATACGTTAACAAAGGTAAACTGGACGAGAAATACACAAATTTCTATCAAATTATCAACCCACAGGTAATACATTACGGCCCGCCAAACGGTTTGGGGCAACTTCATCCTAACTGGCCAACGACGAACGACAGATACAATCATCAATTACCCAAGCTAAGCAGACCAGGTAGCTACTATCCAAAAACTCCTACATACAAAACACCCAGTCTGTTTAATAATTTCCCGCTACCAAAACCTAGTAAGTTCAACCAGTTTTTGGGTCTACCTGAAAGCAATCTTTTCAAACCTTTAACATATGATTATAATAAACAAAATGATGATAAATTAATACAGTACGAAACGAAAGAAATTGTGAATCAAAATGGACAGAATAAGTGTAAAGTTTGGTTATATTATGACGGAATGAAATATGAAGTTGTGCTATAATAACTATAATAGAGTTAAAGTTAATGAAATAACATGTGTAGGTAGTTAAATTGTTATCTTAAGTATTGTTTAATAGTATTGTACATGTAAACAAACATACGCATTTATTGTATAAGATTATATCTTAAACATGTATTAAGTGAACAAATGTTTGTTGTACTTTGAAGAGAAGACTAATAGTTGATAATAAATGTTACAAAATTTTTGATTTTATTTATTTATCTTTAATAATAAGAACTGACTATTACTCGGTCGGTAACTACAAATTGACAAAGCAGACATACTCGTATATTATTATAGGCGTCTTACGATGTTTAAAGTAACTGTCTATTTATACTGTGGGTACAGACGCCAGCACATCAACCTATCCAAAACTGTCAAATTTCTTCAATACATTTTCAACCATACCGTTATGTCATAAAGTTCAAAGTGTATTGAGGAAATTTTGGTTGTTGATTGATGTGCAGGCGTGTGTGTACATAAACCCTGTCAGCAGAAAATGAAATAAATGTTAAGAAAAAAAAAATTACAATTGTACTTATATAATATACAGATTGCCTTTCTTATCACCGTCCAAACCTGAGATGAACCGTCTGAGATTACTCCCGTGATACAAACGAACAAACATCAATATTCATTCGACCAAAATGTATGGAACAGCTGAATTTTATTTTCGAGTTAGGGTGTTAGTCCAATAGTAAGAGTTGTTCGTTTGTATCACGGGAGTCATCTCAGAAGGTTTGGACGGTGATAAAAAAGTCAACCTGTATAATAATATAGTAGATATAGCAAAAGCATCATAATTGGACAGTTGACTGGTTAGTGAATAGAAAAACTTTTCAGTAACTGTCAAAACTATTGATGACAGCAAGCAAACAAGTGGTCGGTATTCAATTGCAGTTGCTGACCCTAATCACCATTATAACAAGGACAACAATGTCGATCACTGGTTCCTGTCAAACACTGGGGCCACTACCTTAAAGGTATGACAAAAACTTGGACAACGTGATTTTCGAAGTACAGAGTATAGTCTAAAGTCGCTACAGAGATCTCAAAATAAAATAATAAAGACATTGTTCCATTATCCATTTCTTACACCAACTAAACAATTGTACAATAAAACTAAACTAATGAACCTATCCCAACTATATAAATATATAACATGCATTCTAATAATTAAAAAATACAAAGAGTATTAAATGAAATATACAATTAGATATAAATAAATATACGCATAATCTCCGACACAAAAATAAACTTAAAACTGCATATCGCAACGAGTACTACAGTGTGACAATTTGTACACTGTAATTAATCTATTGTTTATATCTCATTATAAGTGAAATGTAATTTCGTATGAGAATAAAGATCTTTAAACCTAGAGTAGCTAAGTTCAACTTCATTTGATGACCCACACTTTGACCCGGCAACACTCAACCGATGCGCTATCGAGTTGTTTTACTTTACTATCGTCAACACAAACACAATAACAATGTGTTTATATGCACACATGCATATATGTATAGTGTGACAGCATCATTTATATACAGAATCATTTGTTTAAACCACAGTGAACGGCAATGAACTACGTTGTCGATAACGTAAACATAAGAAATAAGTTTCCAAGTTCAGTCGCTCGGGGGGCCTACCAAATCAATATCGAAAGCTATAGCCTATAGCTTTCGATATTGCTTTTATATCGCTTTCGAAATGACAAGATGACGCCATAAACTTTAGAGCGGGACAGCGAGAGCGATGGCGATAGAATTAGGCGGTCGGAGGGCTGTTTAGCTTATCAAATAAATCATTTATTTACTTACGATATGATTCTTTATAGCAGATGTAATTTAGTTCAAAATTTTAAATTATGTGACTTTTCAATAACAATGATTGAAAAGTGACGGTACGGGTCGGGTGTAGTTAGAACCGACACACGACAATACGTTGCTTGATGGCAGAAATAGGTATGAGGGTGGAACCCAGCGTAAAACCCCAGGTTAGGGAACAAGTCGTCCCAGTCCGAAACTAGGAACAGGTACGACGAGTCGTGACGCTTTTAAAAAGAAAGTCCGCGAGCTCTTCTTTGATAGAATCATGGCAGAATCATCTCAATAACGTCCTATTAGAATTATGTACTTTATGTATATTTATTGTTTTTATTGTAGTTTACGTATTTACAATACACATGTATGTTTGTTTATGTATATATAATATTTATGCATGTATTATATACTTACATATAAATTATTTATAGTTACCGCACTTAATTGCACCTACCAATGTTATCTCTACACCACCCTATGGTTGACTGGTAGAGAATGTCTCAGGCATTAAGTCCGCCATGTAATAATATATTTGTTGCAAATGTTTAAATAAATAAATAAATAAATAAATAAATACCAGTTCCACATTTTTCCTAATTGATATTAGGCAACTGGGTCGTCCTTAATTCAGGTATAGGGACGATTGCACTACTGAATATTATGTCTAGAGGTTTGAGCAAAGGCAAACTAACCAAACCACAGACCAAGTTGCACGAGAATCTTTATAGTTGCAAATTATCACTTTTGATGGCGCTTTGCTTGACGCGCCTGGTCTGCGATTGCTGCTGTTAAGCAACTTTCGCAAAGACCGGTCATCCGATGGGTGACCTAAAAATTTATCATTTCGAGCTCCTCCGTGCTTCGGAAGGCATGTCAAGCCGTTGGTTAACAACCATCAACCGGCACTGGGGCGTGTGGTGGTTTATGGCCCATTATCCCTATCCATCCATAGGGAAGGCTGGAATATAAAATAAGCTGGTTGTGGTGATGATGACATCGACTTCACACAGCTAACAGAGTATAATCAGGCGCACAGTTAGAAACACTTGTAACCAGTGTGCTTCTAACCGTTTGCGGCTCTTACCCTATCATAAATAACTGTACCTGGTAGAGACTGCGCCATCATGATATTAATACGGGATTAGCGTTAAGTCCCGTATCAGATCTTTGTGCGAGCCGCCTGATAAAATAAAACACTTCCACTATTTGCATAGCCCTTCGATTAAATAATATAAGTGATTGCATTAAATTGTAATGAAACAATTTATATGGATTTACTCGCGTTTATTTTACATATAGGTATATGTAAAAAAAAACTCTACAACACCATGTCTCTGTGCACATGGAGACTGCAAAACTAAATAGGTAGGTAATAATAAAAATATATATACCTAGGTATGTGTAAAATGAATGCGAGTAGATCTTAGCGTGTAGTGTTCGCGTAAACATCTTTAATTTTACCCGTTTAGCCTTAAATGCGATTTTAGTTAATAAACAGATTTTTGTGGAATTATTTTTTTAATTCTTTAGTCATAGCATGGTGGGTTATGCTATAATTTCATGTCTATGTGTCCAAGACCTGCAAAGACATATTAATACGTTAATTATGTGTTTGTGTGTAGAATTAAAGGTTTCCATTTTCAAATCCCGTGGCCAAAGGAAAACCGGAGTATTACGTAGTTCATGAGCGATCCAACGGCACTTTACGGCACAAGTGAGCGCACAAGTTATCTGTGTGCTTTGATTGAACCGGCTTCCAGGCCAGTCACTACGCTGACCGCGCCGCATCCACCTGCCAGTACGAGGGAACTAGTGATATTAAAACTTGACTCCTTGGAATTACGCCGCTGCGGGATACGTAAGTTTTAAAAAGAAAAAACTTTTAAACGTCGAACTGTTACGCGTACTTACGTCATCACACCTGGTGCAGATGTAGAAGAGTCGTTGTTAATTGTTTTGTGTAGATGGCAATTGTTTTATGGAGCTCTGCAAGATTTTGACTACCAGATAATTGTTAGAGCGTGGTTAGAGCGAACTAAACCGCAGACGCCACGAATACGTAAAATTAAAAAGAAAAAAAAATTAAACGTTTAATTGTCACGCGTGTTCTTATTTCGTGTGGGGTGCAGTTGTAGACGAGTAGATTTCAATTATTTTATAAAACTTGCCAGCGTTCGAATACTACTTACTGTTTAAGACTAAGCTAACTTTGGGCTACGAAAGTTACAAATAAAACTTTTCAGCGACTAACTACGGCATCGGGTGTGCAGATGTAGAAAAGTAGACTTCAACTGTTTTATGGAGACTTGTCAGTTATAATAAGACAGTTGGGAGTGTATTCAGAAATATATATAGGTTGGAGTTTAAGAGACTGTACTGGTGACTACACCATAATAATAGCCTAAGTGATCATATTCTTGGTTATGGACTGTTTTGGAGTTAACTTACATATGGATATAACACTAATTTATCTAAAAGTATATTTATTTACTTAAAATGCACAACTACAGAATACAATTCCTTAGGACTCCATTTACTGGATTCCTGGATTCCGGCAAAAGCTAAGGCTATTTGTAGATCGTTACAGAAATAACATAATTTACAACGTATTAGAACACGGACCAAACTAAAGCCTACTTCGGTAATCCCTAGTATTATTAAAGCTGAGCAACAAATCTACATAGGACAGTTACACGTACTGTAGTTATACTGAGAAAGGGTTATCTCTTAAGAGCATAAAACAATATTATTGCTCAACTTCTTAGTAGGACTATTTTAAAAGTATAATTTATAACAGCGCATAAATAATAATCGTTGCAAAAAAAAATTATTAATATAATTGGTACCTTAGTATGAACAACGAGGCCGGAAAAGATGTTGGTCAGTAAACGCATCAATAATTCAAAAGCGCGCTAAACGCACGTGTTACAATTACCTACAACTCAGCAACTGAAGTCGCAGCCAGCCAGCAAAATTGCTCGATTTTGTAGTCGGTATTACAAGATGTCGAGAACTCGAGAACTCGAGACGACGATCATTTATTAGGTACAGGTGCTTCTATTTTTTTAAAGTATCTCTCTCTGTCTCTGTAATCATCTCATTACCGAATGCAATCAAACATTAATTCACATGTCCATTAGTTATTAGATTATTCGTGTATAATAATTTGAATTTACAACTTGGTAGTACTTTATTGTTTTCTTTTTCCTTTTATGGATGGCTTCGTGCGATTAGCACATTAAGCCATTGTCAAAGTAATTTTTCATAGAAGTTATACATATAAATAAACAATATTTAATTCCTGTATAATGATGATTATTGATAATAAAAATGAAAAGTGAGAAATGATATACCCCCTAACTCCTTGAGTATCTCACTAAAAATGTGGGGCTTTACTAAGACCTCACGCGGACTTCCTGAGAGAATTTGAAAGTGACGTTGCACTGCTTTGTTTGATTTGCCAACACTCATGCACGCACACTTCGCGTAAACGATTCCGGATGGTTTGGTCGCTTATCAGCAAGCCTGAGGCGCTGTAGAGCCTTGTGGCTAACATCATAGCGGTTATTGTACGATTCAGTATTTTGGATGTACCGGTCTTGTCTTCGAATAGTGATACGAGATCTTCCTCCATGTCGCTTCTAGCTTCCAACACTCCAACGGCTCTCAACATCTCTTCCCTTCCCAAATGACGCCGTCGCTCCATATCGTTGCAATTTTTTTCACTTCCAGTGCAGAAATTGTACTGCTGTAAAATTGGCATTACGCTCTTTTATAGGAATTCAGATTCATAGTTAATTTTCCATATTAAAACAACGTAAAAAATTTTTTTTCATTCATATCGAGAAATTCACTAAAATGAATCAATAACGATCCAAAAAAAGTTAAAATATTAATTCTATAACGCAACAATACTACTTTAAAATGTACTTGATCCCTAGACATTTTTGGTGTGTGTTTAACTGATAGAAATCAGACGACAGCCGAAATACGAAGCTGGCCGAGTTTGTTTTCACGTAAGCTTGTGTTGCGCTAAGCCTGCAGTTACAAGCGAATTTTTTTGACCCACCGCGTCATCGTGTGACCACGACTTTTCTCGCCTGCTCCACCTGCTGTGACCAGCTGGTTTGCCTGAGTCCTACCCAGTACCATTTGCTACTCATAATTCTGGTCGTCTAAAGTCATCATCATCATCGGCCTATCTTAGTCCACTGCTGGACATAGGCCTCCCTAATGAGCGCCATAGCGCCCTGTCCTCAGCTTGACGCATCCAGCATCTGCCTGCAGTCTTTCGCAGGTCATCAGTGTAGGACGCTCTCCGGCCACGTGGGACCTGACCGGAGCAAGTCCTACACTACGTTTACCGAGTCGTGGTCTCCACTCAAGAACACGTTTACCCCAGCGGTTGTCGGTTGTTCGCCAGATATGGCCGGCCCACAGCCACTTCAACTTGCTAAGTCTTTGGTTCTCTGTCGAATGTATTCGTTAATAATCCTATACTTCAGAGAAACTCCGAGCATAGCTCTTTCCATAGCTCGCTGAGCGACTTTAAACTGGTGGATCAGCCCTACCGTGAGTGTCCACGTCTCAGCTCCATAGGTCATGAAGGGTAGGATGCACAACTTTCGTTTTCAAGCATTGCGGTATGGATGACGAGAAGACTCGTCGTAGTTTTCCAAACGCTGCCCAGCCCAGCCGGATCCTCCTCTTGGCCTCCTTCTCAAAATTGTTTTTACCTAATTGCAGAATCTGCCCGAAGCAAGTGTATTCGGAAACGATTTCAAGAAGGTGACCATGTACGACGACCGGTATTGGATCAATAATGTGGCCATTGATCATGACTTTGGATTTATCCAAATTTATGCCAAGACCGATGCGTCGCGAGGCTGAAGCTAGGCCGTCCAGCATCTGGCTCAGCTCCTCTAGCGACTTCGCTATTAGAACTATGTCATCAGCGAATCGCAGGTGTGAGATGTAGTCACCGATTATGTTAATGCCCTTTCCTTTCCAGTCCAGCGTCTTAAACATATCTTCCAACGCGCTTGTGAACAGTTTCGGGGATATGACATCCCCCTGTCTCACTCCTCTGCGCAATTGGATGGGTTTGGACTGCTGACCCCGTACTTGGACACTCATGGTTGCAGATTCGTAAAGACATCTCAACACATCGATATAACGATAGTCCACTTGGCATCACTGTAAGGATTCTAGAACAGCCCAGGTTTCGACATAATCAAAGGCCTTCTTATAGTCCACAAAAGCCAGACACAGAGGCTGATTACACTCTTCAGACTTCTGTATAATCTGCCTCAGTATGTGAATGTGGTCTATGGTTCCATATCCTCCGCGAAACCCGGCCTGTTCCAATGGCTGGAACTCATTGAGTCTCCTGGCGAGACGATTTGTGAGCACTCGTGGGAAAAGCTTATAGACATGGCTCAAGAGCGAGATGGGTCTGTAATTTTTAAGAAGAGTTATCTCTTCTTAAAAATAAAAAAAAAAAAATAAAAAAAAACACTTATCTATAACGCAGCTTCATCTTAACCGAATGTTCAAATATTTGTAAAAATATTTCTTTCGGATCTCAGAGGTGAATACTTCTAAGATTGATGAAGCAATGTTGACTAAAAAACAAAAAACAAAAAACATAAGCATCAAGCACTGAAAAATTTCGACGGGTGAAAGCCAGACCTCGGTAGCCAAGTGGTTAAGGCAGCCGCCCGGAATGCGGAAGGTGCGTGGTTCGATTCCCGCCTGAGGTTGTCGTCTTTTTTCAGTGTTTAAATTTTATTTAAGTATATTTAAGCGTTAATAAAACGCTAAAATATATAAAAAAAAAACACTTAAGAGTTATCTCTCTTTTTAAAAAAGATCACCACCAAGCTCCCGCTCCACGCCTTTGGAGTTCTCCCACTGTGAAGGACGGCGTTGAAAAGCGTCTGCAATTCCTGTATAGCAGAGGCTCCTCCAGCTTTCAGAAGCTCTGATGTAATTCCGTCCTCACCGGGGGCTTTTCTATTTTTAAGCTGTCTCAGAGCTAACACGTCTCAAGTAGTAAGCTTAAATTGTCTACTTTTTAAATTTCAGCTTCGTATCAACATGTGGGCCTGCGATCCAGCGCTGACGGCTACCATAGTGACCAGCTACCAGGCAGCCGGGCCGCTGTTCACTCAAGCGCTACAGAGCTTCTTCGCTGCCCAATGCGCTTTGGCTGGCGATCATCTGTGGCCTGCTGACGCTACAGAAGCTGTATTACAGGGTAGGCATACTGTAGTGAATTGATGTTTAATAAATGCAACTTGTGTGTGGTTTGAGCCCGCCCTTATCACTTGTCAGCTGAGCGTTAAAGTGTACGGACGTGGTTATGACACACGCAGAAGCTAAGAGTTTTTCATTATAACCTCTAAAATAGAGGACACTACACATACCTTAGACGATACCAGAAGCTACCTGACTGTAGGGACACGTTCTCACGAGCCCTGCCGAGTTTCAAGCTATCCAGCTGTGCTGAATAGCAGCCGATCAACTGTGACCTCCTGACTCTACAAAAGCCGTCTTACAGGGTAAATTTACTCTAATCGATACCAGAACCTGACTGGGGGGCGCATCCTCACGAGCCCTGCAGATCCTTACGCTGCCCAGCTGTGCTGTATAAAAGACGATCATCTGTGGCCTACTGACGCCACAGAAGTTAATCTTACAGGGTAAGCATACCTAAGTCGATACCATAAGCTACCGCAGGATCAGGACTACACAAGGAGTACACAAGCCCTGCAGAGTTTCTTTGCTGGCCAATGCGCTCTATAGCAGGCGTTCATTTATGGTTTCCTGTCGCCACTGAAGATGCTTCCAAATATCAATACCACGTTCGCGCTAGTCTTACAGAATTTCTTCGTTGCCCAGTGCGCTCTAGCTGGCAACCATATTGTGTGTAATTAATTATGCATTTTTATTATCACTAATCAACATAACTAATAGTAGAAGAAAGTCATACATTACGCATTTTAATTAATTGGTACGAAAAGCGCCTTGAAAAATTATAGTAGCAATATAGCTTACGAGGCAATTTGCTATCTTAAGTTAAAGATTTAACATTCATTGAATCACTTATACCTACGAATAAATATTTATATTTAGTATATTTAACATTGTGTACATAGTTAAAAGCACAATTGGGACCTTAAGTCAAAAAATAATAATTTGTTACGAATTAAATTCCTTAAATTAAAGAATAATATTTAGGTTTAAAGAATTTATTCTCATAAGAAATTTACATTTCACTTAAAATGAGATAAAATGTAGTAGTTTATACAATACTTATTCGTTAGTCGTCGGAGCTCGGTGCTACATACATCTTTAACTTGCTCTTAAAGCTTTCTACGCTTTTACATTCTTTAATGCTTTCTGGTAAGTTGTTGTATAGCTGTACTCCTTCAAACAATATGGTCTTTTTACCGTAATTCGTTCTCGGAGTAATTAGTTTTAATTTATTTTGTTTTCGCAAATTATGTTTATTGGATTTTACATTGAAATCTGGATTTGATTTAATAGTTTTAGATAAGATCTTTTTAATTAAAATACATGTATTATATGTGTAAATTTGATTAAGATTAAATAATTTAGTTCTATTATATAATTGTTTTGTGGCGGTACGGAACGGATAATGGTATAATACTTTTATTATTTTATTTTGAGTTCTCTGTAAAGAGTTTAAGTTAGATGGTGCAGCAGATCCCCAAACTTCAATAAGGTACTCTAAGTGTGATTTGACTAGGGTGTTGTAAATGATTGGTTTAACCGTTTTTGGGATACAATGGGCTACCTTCCGTAGTGCTCTATATATTTTAGTTTAACAAAGTAAAAGAGTGTGTTTAGGTCTCCTACTCGTATCTTACCCTACCATGGCAGAGATGGCGGGTTCAAATCCCGCTCGAGGAAATTTTATCAAAAGTTTTTCCAAAATAAAAACACATTTTAGTAATATTAATAATAAAAAACTTTATTTCATAACTTTTGTTTAATTTTTGTAAATATTATTATTATATTAAATGTAAATTGTAACGTTACAGATCCAAATTACGACTTCATTGTGGTGGGGGCAGGGTCCGCAGGCGCAGTAGTTGCGAACCGTCTGAGTGAAGTACCAGACTGGAAGGTACTCCTCATTGAAGCTGGAGGGAATCCCACATTGACCACCGAGGTAGGCACATGCGTTCACCACATGGTAATAAGCATATCTAGGCAAATGCCCCATACTATTGAAATAAAGTCATTCGTTACAAATGATGGGTGCTTAAACATTTCGCTTGGCAAATGAGGTTTGTCGATCACAAACCTAGGCAATGCAGGTTTCCGATCCGATTCGAACCTCTCGAAGAATCTAGTAGGGAACGGAGGCATGCATTAGTGCGTGATGTCGTTTCCTATTTTTAGAGGAACCTCTGACAGTGCTTCGTTGCACTCGGCTTGAGGTTCCTTTAAAGTTTCTCGCCACCCCCAAAAAAATCCAGTGACGCTGAAAATGTCGCAAAGGCAAACTATTAAATAGCAAACTATCACAAAAAAAAATAGCCAGTGCATCGAAAAGTTCGACATATTGCCATACTGACATTTAAGTTGCTTCAAATACAGGAAGCATTTTAGCAATCCGCCGCCGCGCCGCGCTGCTCGGTTTCAATGCAATGCTAAAGGAAATTGGTAACAAGGCAACCTTGTTGATACCAATTTCCTTAAATTAATAAGATACATTAGCACTGAAATATTTAAAATCTCGTAAAGCAGAAATCGTAGTGGCATTCTAATTTCGTATTAAGTATAACTCGATAAATTTAGTTTTAACATAAAGCTCTATTCATATTTTCAGACGCCACAGCTGTTTTACAGCAACATGCACACCACCGAAGACTGGGGTTACAAAACAGAACCGCAAGAGGGCGCCTGTAGAGGTTACAAGGCCATGGGATGCACCTGGCCAAGAGGGAAGACTTTAGGAGGCTGCAGCAGCGTCAACGGCATGTTCTACGTAAGAGGGAACAAGCTGGACTATGACGAATGGGCCACTAAAGGCAACCAAGGCTGGAGCTACGAAGAAGTTCTGCCGTACTTTAAGAAAAGCGAGAATTATACGGGAGAATTGAACGCAAAGTCTAAAGATTATCATGATATCGGAGGCTATTTAAATGTAGAAAACAGTGAGCCTACTCACGATTTCGAAAAACTGATAATACATGCAGCCAATGAGTTGGGTATCAAAACATTAGAAGACGTTAATGATGATTCTCAAATGGGTGTGTCGGTATCTTGGTCAACCACTAAAAATGGTTTGAGGCACAGTACGGCCAGGGCATTCTTAAGTCCAATTAAGGACAGGAAGAATTTGCATGTAATTAAAAACGCGTATGTTACTAAAATTCTTTTTAAACCAAACTCAAATATAGTAAACGGTGTACTCATAAGTAAAAACGGTAAGGAAATAATCGTGAATGCAAGAAAAGAGGTTATTATTTCAGCTGGTTCTATAAACACACCGCAGCTACTCCTTTTATCGGGTATAGGACCTGCAAAACATCTGAAAACTAAAAGCATTAACGTAAAATCTAATTTACCGGTAGGAGAAAACTTACAAGACCATTTATTTGTACCGTTTTTCTACACTCTACCCGGAGACAATAATTTAAGTTCTTTAGAAATAATTGCTAAGGAATTTATGCGTTATATTATGACAAATGTCGGTCCGTTATCTACTACCACCCCACACAGAGTTATCGCTTTCTTTAATACCACAAACGATAAATCAGTAAGCCCCGACATTCAGTATCACTATCTTGTATTTCAACCAGGTTTATATAATTTAGTAGATCTATTTCAACTGCACGGATTGAAGGATGAAATACAAGGAAAGTATCGTGAAATGAATAGTGACAAATTTGTGATGTTAGTTTACTCAGTGTTGCTACATCCCAGATCGAAAGGTCGGATTGAACTGAGAAGTACAGATCCTAATGAGCATCCTCTAATTTATCCAAACTACTTCAATGACCCAATGGATTTGAAAACAGTAATAGAAGGATTTAAACAGCATATCTTAAAGCTCGGAGATACAAAATCATTTAAAGGTTCTGGCTTCAAATTTGAGTGGTTGGATTTAGATGCGTGTAAAAAATACGAAAAGGGATCAGATGATTTCTTAAAGTGTTACTGTAGGGAAATGACGTTCTCTTTATATCATCCCACGGGCACAGCAAAAATGGGGCCAGTAGAAGACGATACTACAGTAGTCGACCCCGAGTTACGGGTAAAAAATATCGAAAAACTTCGAGTTATTGACGCTAGTATTATGCCAGAAATAGTCAGAGGAAACACCAATGCTCCATCTATAATGATAGGCGAGAAAGGAGCTGATTTGATTAAAAAGACTTGGCTGAAACCGCATAGTGAACTTTAAACCATAACAATGTAAAATAGATATAATAAAGACTTCGTACGACTGTTTCTTTTTGTTGCATGCACTTTATGTATATGTAATATTAGACCTTATTGTTATACGAACAAAGAGCAGACAAGACGCTAGCACACAAACAAAGTTGAGACGACAGTGGAAGGTCGTCTGGATCACAAGGAATCAGAGCGACTTTAGAAAAGTTAAACAGTTGACTGTGTGGTGCCTTAGAATTGAAACCACGTTATGTATATTAAAGTGATAAAAATAAACTAGGCTAAAGTATAAGTGTAAGCTATACAATATTTCCCAATAGACATATTCAATTTTGCTTTAAAGTACTAAGTCTATGAGTGAGTGATGGAGTCGCTAGTGGCGAATATAACAGGCACTTGTCCATTGCCATTTTCGGGTACCACAGGACAACTGTTCGCAATGGCAGTAGCGACAGTGGTTGCGACGCATTGTGCTATTTTTGACGATTACAAGTGGCCGAGGGATAACGCCCAGGAGATACTTCAGACAGGTGAGCTTCGTTTTCAGTTCTTCAATCTTGACTTTCGTCTTGTGAAATTTTTCTCGACAATTCGTATTTTTTTTATTATGTCTTTAAAAAGTAATTTTAATTTTACATCATGAAAAACGTGGTTTTTGTGCGGGCGGTATTCTCTGCGTTTAAGAAGAGAAAGCATATTAAAATCACATAGCAATGCGTTGTAATGTGGATAAAGTATAGCGTCAAACGGATAGTTGCAACCTCAGCACGGTAATTAAAGGATTCAACGCAATAACTAATGCGTAGTTATTATTTTGTGTCTATCAAAATCAATCACGCAATGTATCTAAAGCGCGTACGCAACGGATACCGCTTGACGAAACCGAGCGAAATAAAAAGTTATTTTTTATTTGTGTCTGTTCAATACAAACTAAGAGTTTGAAGAACTTTTTTTTAATTTCAGGAGCAAGATCATTTGACTTTATCGTGGTCGGGGCGGGCACTGCAGGGTCTGCGCTGGCTGGACATTTAGCGGAACTTGACTCGGCACTGTCTGTATTGGTCATTGAAGCCGGTGATGACCCTTCGCTTAACAGTGAGGTATGTGTCGTATGCAATACAGGGATATAGATTATAAAAGAAAACATTCATTGGCACTCACACATATACAGCACACCCTTGTATATGTCTTTTCTAATGTTTAATTCAAAGTGTATTTGCTATGTCCGTAATAGTAATTAATTACGTATTTGCGAACATAGTTGGAAAGTGACAAATGTATCCGGGATCGATGGGATTATGATTGATTGAATAATACAATAGGTAATAAATAACATAGACTCAGCTGATAATAACATGATGCTGTCTTTAAATGCCTTTATTACTATAAAGTAACATCCTCATCATCAAAGTAAAAAGTATTAACATAAACAGTTCAATTGTTTATTCACAATAGAATATAAGGATATTTTCTCTTTATAGTACTTGTCTATGAATTCCGGTATGGGTTTGTCCAGACATAAGAAAAATTAGACAAATATCTAATCAAAAAAGTTATACATTACAAACCACTCCACGACCACCATAATCTCACAAGATGAGATGTCTTCTACTTTACCTGAAAAAAGAAAGCATAATACTATATTATACTAAATTCAATAAGTTATTTTCAAACCAATAACAAATACTTTTGCAATGCCTGGAAGGGTGACCATATAGAATAAAGTCTAGCCTACATGCTTAAGTAAAAAACTCGTCAGATATAAAATCACCAACCGAAATTCGGCTAGTGTGGTGGGTTATGGTCCAATATTCACAATTGTTATTATTTTGGCCTGAACCCAATAGTGGGATGTTTATAGGCTGACGATGATGACGTTAAAATAGTATTTCTGAAATTTGTTACATAAACAGGAATCTTCATTACAGGTGCCAGCGTTTCTTATCTCTAACCAAGACATAGACTGGAAATATGAAACTGTTTCCCAAGGAGCTTGCTTAGGTTTCAACAATGAGAAATGCACATGGAGTAAGGGTAAAGCTCTGGGAGGATCAAGTTCAATTAACGCCATGTTGTACATACGAGGCCACCCAAGAGATTATCAACAGTGGAAAGATTTAGGAAATCATGGTTGGGGCTACGAAAACTTATTGCATTATTTCGAGAGAATTGAAAAAACTATGAATTTGTCGTCATACAAATACAACGATAATGCATGGTACCATATTCTCGAAAACTCATATAAAGAGTGTGGAATAAATATTAATAAAATTGACAAGAACGAAGGACTTATTGGTACAAGAATCACAAAGTTGTTAACACGTAATGGGAAACGTTTAAACACAGCTAAAATTAATTTAAAAGAAAGTAACAATTTATATGTGATGAAAAATACTATAGTTGAAAAGATTGTTATCGATCAACAAACTAAAAGAGCTGTCGGCGTAGACATCCGCCATAAAAACGGAGTGGTGATGCAAATTACAGCTAACAAAGAGGTCATACTATCTGCCGGTTCGATCGCTACGCCTCAGATCTTAATGTTATCAGGAATCGGTCCCAAAACTCATCTCAATGACAAAGGAATAGAGTGCATAATCGATCTACCAGTGGGTAGAAACCTACAAGACCATATAATATTTCCATTACTTTTTAAAACAAAGCAAGAAACGCAAATCTCTGCGGAAATGGTTCTTATGTCCTGGTTACAATACATGCTTACCAAAAGTGGACCTTTATCTAACATTGGCTTAACAGATTTTATGACATTCATAGATACGAAAAATGTTACAGACTATCCTGATATTCAATATCATCATTTGTATTTCTCCAAGAATGATAAGTTCATGATGCGAACGTACCTCGAAGGTAATGGATATAAAGACGAGATTATCAGAAGAATTGAGCATCTTAATGATCAGAGTGACTTGCTAGGCATATATCCCACACTGCTGCATCCCAAGTCCAGAGGAGAAATTTTGTTACAAGACTCTAAGCCAACGTCAACACCTAAAATAATAACAAATTACTTCCAAGATCATGATGATATGAAAATAATGATGCAAGCGATAAAATTTGTACGTGAACTAGAAAAAACTGAGACTTTTAAATCGCTCGAAATAGAACTAGCACCAATAGCTTTGTCTGGTTGTATGGACTTTCCTGGTTCGAGTGAAGAGTACTGGGAATGCTACATACGACACATGGCCACAACTGTTTACCATCCTGTTGGAACTGCTAAAATGGGAATAAGAGATGATGAAAGTACTGTCGTTGATCAAGATTTGTTAGTCCATGGCATTAGGAACTTAAGGGTGGTAGACGCTAGTGTGATGCCGACAATCCCTGGAGGCAATACAATGGCATCGACTCTGGTTATAGCTGAGAAAGCATTTGACATTATTAAGAAAAAAAAAATCTTTAGAGATGAATTGTAAATATTATTCATGCTTTTACAGTACTTTTTTAAGCTATCACTAATTGTAGTTATTGTTTATAAATATGTAAGTCAAAAGTATGAATAAATTATTGTATGAAAAAAAACTTCAATACTTATTTGAGTTAGTAGCACAACCATGAAAGTTTTTACGAATATTATACTGTATTGCTTTTATTTTATATCTCAAAAATATATTATAACAACTAGGTATAATTAACGGGAAAAAAGTTAATTTAAAACTCAAAATATATGTTATATTAGTCTATATTTGCAACAATGTTATTGGTTCCAGAATGCAGAATTGTGAAATTTCCTCGATAGAAAAAATGTCCAAAGTCACCTTTAAACAGTATATATGGACATGATTCTCTTTTTCATTTAAGTACGTCGATGAAATTAGGTACTTATACCTACTTATTCGTAACATTTATTAGAAAAATGCAAAACATCTAAATATTAAATTAATAGAGTTTTTCGAATTACCTGACTTGAATCAAGTGGATCACGCGCTTTTTACATCCCTTCACAAGTTTGCAGTTCCACAGTGAGCGCTGTTTCATGGTCTGACCATGAACCATGACATTTTTAGGGTCCATAATGTGAGTTTTGCTTACTATCCGTATTCATTCGATTATGTTTACGAAAACGAAAATTAGAATTGCATAAAAGCAGCTCCTTCTGGCGAGTAGAGGTAAAACTTCGCCATACAAATTCTCCTGATCGAATAGCGAATGAAACTCGCACTAAACACCCAGCACGCTGAGAGCGAGTTTAAATTACTATTCGATTATGTAACGAAAAGAAAATTGTATGGCATTGAAGCAGCACCACCTGGTAACAATGAGTTGCAATTTTGCCTAATGCAAATGTATTACTAAATTCGCACTCAGCACTAATGTGCGATATGTTTTGCAGCATACAGCAAATTGAATTAAAACTATGAAAGGATAATAAACATCGAGTATCTAATTGCCTATATGAAAAAGAGAAGATAAGCGTAATATACACCGCTCTTGAGCAACTCACACAGACCCCTTGCACGTACACGGATCTCGGAACAGCTCGGAACGGTTTGAGCGCAGATGTTGCGAGATTCCGTGTACGTGAGAGGTTGTCTATGTGTGCGTTGCTCGAGCGCGTTTGTATGAAGCTTACCTTCTGTGGCTTCTTGTTTTGTGGTACCGATGTGTGTCCCATCCAGTTGGCCTAGCCCAGACCTGCATATCAATGTCTTGCTCAAGTTACTACGGTGACCTTGCCACAGTTTCTATGACACAACGAGCGGTGACATTTGACACAAAGACCCTTCGCTCGTTTCCATATAACAGAAGAGATAGCTAACGAAGATATGTTAATGTTTTATGTTGTAATAAAATAATAATACTTTTTTTTATTTGCCAACCCGCAGGCCTGGTAGATTAGGAACCCACATTTGGCAAGCGTGGTGATTAAGCCGAAACCAAAAACCAATAAGTATCTAAGATTTGTTGCGAAGACTTAATTTTAATGTAGGTCTCTGCCCAGCACTAGGGCAGTACATGGATCAATTACTATTACCAACTCATTAACTAGCCGTAACTATGATTAATACTTTATTTGGCTGTGCGCAGTTGGTATATAGTTATTTATTGAAATGACTCAACCACAGAATACAGTTCAGTACATTGACAACAGCAGATGTCATAAACTAGGTCTTACATTAAAACAGTTTAACAAATGAAAATAATAGAGGGGTAATAATATTGAGGTATCTACTTAGTTTTTATTTATATTTTGATTTATTAACTTTACTTAACATCGTATTTTCATCCAAAAACTCTTGAAAGTCATAGTAACTTTTCGAAATTGCTTGTTGAAATGCTATAGAATTTCTAAGTTGTTTTAAGTTGTTAGAGACGGAGTTAATTTAATATGCAGGCCCATGCCCTTCCACCTTTTTCATCTTAAGCTATACGAATGTTGTAAGCAGTCAACGGTATGGCGACAAAAGAAAATCGTCATTATTATGGAATCAATCGCATCACATCTAACACCTTGAACTCAGATTACTTATATATTTCGTAACCAATCATTTCGCAAAGCCGTAGACGATTGCATATGCGCGGGCGCACGTTAACTACGACCTGTCTCTAGCTAGTTTCATCATCATCATCGTTCTGAGAAGGGAAGGTTAAAGTTTTCGTGTGAGTTCCGGGTGAAGTGCTTTGACCACTAACCAGTCCAACAAGTGTAATGAAGTTTAGCGGTTTACCACTGCCTAATAATAATTAACAGCTGAACAAATGTTACCCAATTACTTAGTTACTTTCAGAATAGCCAGTTTTTTTTAATGTTAAAAAGGAGGCAAACGAGCAGGCGGGTCACCTGAAGGAAAGTAATCACCACCGCCCATAGGACACCCGAAAAACCAAAGTAATCGTAGATGCGTTGCTGGCCTTGATGAAGGAGTTGGATCTTGAGGGAGTAGGAATTGGGAGGGGTGAGAGGTGGACCTCCCTCACCGGACGAAACACAACAGCAACGAGTGCCATTGTTTCACGCCGATATTCTGTGAGACAGTGTATTACGCCGGGCGAGCCGGCCCATTTCGTGCTGCAACGCAGCGTGGCTCTACCACTCAGACAGTGTCACTCATTTAGCACCACCCAGGGGTCACGTGTAGGTTCTCAAGGGTAAACCTACGGACGCGAGTAACTTTAACGATCTCACCAACATCATCAGCTTATACCTGACCGACTGTTGACAGCCGGTCGTTACATGGGGAAAAACGAGGTGCAACAAAGCAAGAAGGGTCTATTTTAATGTATCTTAAGAGTGTCTTTTATTTAAGTCGTATAGTTCTGAAGAAGACACAGTATACAGTTTATCTTTCATATTTTCAAGAAATGATTTGAAATCTAGGAGCTCGATGGCGCAGCGGTTAACGCTTGCTAAGGTTAGGCAACTTTCGCAAAGGTCATCGGATGACCGAAAATTTACCATCTCGAGCTCCTCCGTGCTTCAGTAGGCACGTAAAGACGTTAGTCACGGCTGCATTAGCATACGTTAACATCCACCAATATGCACTGGGCCCGCGTGGAGGTTTATGGCCCGTTCTCCCTATCCATCCTCAGGGAAGGCTCGTGCCCCAGCAGTGGGAACATATAATGAGCTGGTGATGGTGATGGTGATGGTTACTGAGTAAACTTTCTTACTAGATTTAGAGTGTTAATAACTAATTAATTGTAGGTGCCGCTAAATCAACCACAGCGCTCTAAGTAATGTACAGGAAGCTGCAAATTATTGGCTACCCAAGTATCCTATCCACACTCAAGAAGGTTAGCGAAACTATTAACAGTACTAACGAAATCTCTATAATTGTTTGTAACAATGTTGTTGTCGATAAGTCTAAAAATAAGTACTTAAATGAAACGATATGTACAGACGCCTGCACCTATCCAAAACTGTCAAAATTCTTCAATACATTGACAACCATATGCCTTGATCATAAAGTTCAAAGTATATTGAGGAAATTTGACAGTTTGTGGCAGGTCGATGTGCAGGCGTGTGTACGCAGAATAGAAGCTTTTCCACTACCACTTTCTAGCAGCACTTTTTACACTGAGAAAAAATCGCCAAAACAGCAAACACTTACATAAATACAGTTTTAGACCTTCGTTCCATTTTAATCAAAGGTTTAAATAACTATGTCAAAACAACGTGTATAATGGTACAGACGCCTGCACATCAACCTATCCAAAACTGTCAAATTTCTTCAATCAATTTTCAACCATATATCCCAGTAATAAAGTTCAAAGTCTATTGAAGAAATTTGACAGTTTGTGGTAGGTTGATGTGCAGGCGTGTGTAATATGTCTATGATTCTTATATAAAATAGTTCGCGTTAATCCCCGTTATAAACCTTTCATTGACAAATATCATAATTCACGGAACCATGATCACGCAAAACCTATACGAGCAGAGCAATCGTGGAAGTGGCTCAAAGCTTACGAAATATTTACAAAGTCATAGCCTATGGAAGCAATTACATAAAATAAACGAATGCCTATGATTTATACTAGTAAAACACAGGCCTGGTGTCACAATGGCTTTTAGTGAAATTCATGTCACAAAGTCTTTGATCTCCTGCCTGCCGCCCGCCCGCCCGGCCGGGGCCTTCGTGAGACCGGGCGGGATAAAATGTAGCCTATGGCAATATGCACTGCTGGCCGATCAGTCTAAATCGTGGTCTAAATGCAATATAATCATCATCATCAGCTCATTTTTATGTATTTAGTGCTGGGGCACAAGACTCCCCTATGGATGGATAGGGAGGACAGGCCATAAACTACCACGCGGGCCCAGTGCGGATTGGTGGTTGTTAACGACTGCTAATGCAGCCGGGACAAACGGCTGTCTGCCTTCCGAAGCACGGAGTAGCTCGAGATGAAACAATTTTTGGTGACCCATCCGATGACCAGCCTTTGCGAAGGTTGCTTAACCTCTTTTTTTCTGTTAACTTTTACTTAATTTTTCAGAGTTTCACTCTGAAACGATATGACCATTTTCTCTCATAACTAATTGTTAAAGACAAAGAGCTCAATGGCGCAGCGGTTTGTGCGGCCGGGTTTGTTGTGAAAGTTAAGCAAATTTCGCAATGCCCAGTCATTGGATGGGTCACCAAAATAGTAATTACGCAAGCTGTGCTTGAGATAGGACGTTAAGCCGTTGGTCCCAGTTGCTAAAACCCACCAAAACGCATTAGGCCAGCAGAGTGGGTTTCAAGCCGATCTCGCCTTACACGATCAAGTAGGAACTCTGCCCAACAGTGGTATTTATTACAACAGTTGTTAATAAAGCACCAATCAGCATATTACAAGTCAATCAGTTGATTTTACTGAATAGGTCAGTAACCTAATGAAGTTAGGGTAAAGCCACGATAGAACACACACTATCAAAGAGTACGTAGAGCTACTAATATTGCCATTAGAGGCGCCCTCAGGTATATCCGCTCCCGATCCGATCCGAACCCCTCGGAGAATGTAGTAGGGAAAAGGTACACGTTTGCGTAAAAAAAAAACGCCCTTTGAGAATTGTAGATAATTTTTTTTGTTTCTCTACGTCATAGACGGAACCTGTGTACAAAATTTCAGTTTCCAAGTTTTTGGGCTGGACATTGACAAGTAAGTCAGGACATTTCGTTTTACCTATATGTATTGATATACGACTGTATATGTATGAGTACATCCGTAATCATGGCGCATGCAACTGTGCCAAAATATCGGATACTCACACACAACAACAAACATGGTAATAATCCGTTAATAATATTTATTCTAATGTAAAGTTAAACTGTATATGTACTTTAAGGTGGCTTTACCCTAATGTAAAATCACAAAACCGTTAATGTATGTTTGCACAACCCGTGACCATTTAGCGGTCGTCGTTTGACTTATGTTTTTGTCATGCCAAACTAAAGAATCGCGCTAGCTTGCCACACATCGTGTCACCACAACAGTTTTGTCATGTTAATACTCAGAATTAACGCCTGTGGTTTGTGAACCATGCGCCTAATGAGAAAGATGGGTGTTTAAAAGCCATTTAAAAGTGGCAAGGTAAGCAACTTTCGCGATGACAGGTCAACAACGGATGGGTGACCGAACGAAGTGAGTATCTGCAACTTCTTAGGCTTCGAAAGGCACGTTTACTGATATTCACGGGGTGATGTTCTAAGAAAGCTGTCGTTATTATCCACCAGGTCGTTTTGGGATAGTGCAGTAGGTTGCCTGGTCGACGGTCAATCAGTAGACCCTTTTCTTTCCTAAAAGCAACTTAAATATTTTTCTTCTTATCTTGCAACTGTTTTTAGGGTTCCGTACCCAAAGGGTAAAACGGGACTTTATTACTAAGACTCCGCTGTCCGTCTGTCACCAGGCTGTATCACTTGAAACCGTAATAGTTAGACAGTTGAAATTTTCACAGATGATGTATTTCTGTTAACAACAAATACTAAAAAACAGAATAAAATAAATATTTAAGGCTCCCATACAACAGCAATGATTTTTTTTGCCTTTTTTATAGATAACGGTACGGAACCCTTCGTGCGCGAGTCCGACTCGCACTTGGCCGGTTTTTTTCTTTTCTTCCCCTCTTACCACCCAAGACTTGAAGTCTAGTCTGTACGCAATATGCCAGAAACACTCCATCCGTACTTATACAAATCTTTACTAAATACACGAAAAGGTCATCCTTATCATGTCATAAGTATAATGAACTTGTGAAAAGTAATAATCTCGAATCGTAATCACGTTAATGCTTATAATAGTTATTCAAATTACCTTAAGATTAATTAATTATTTTTTTTTTTTTCAAAATAAATACATATCGACGAATAACTTGAAAAGTGGTCGCTTGGGGTAGCAAGTATGTACTAAGAAAATGTGCTTTAGCTGTAGGAGAAGCCATTTATAGTAACCAGAACACGAGCATCTACGGGCGATTTGAAAAAACTATTTTTTTAATGTTTATTCCCATACTAAAAAATAATCAAACCGAGATATCTCTTTAACTATATCTTTAAACTATTATATACACTAACAAATATTGTAGATTGATTTATTTGTAACACGATTGCATATTTTGAATATCAAATTTCCATAGAAAATGTGTTCACGACCCTATGTCCGGCCGCTTGTATGGGATCGATCCAATGTGCGGTGGTCTCTTTGGACACGTAAATTTGAAGCGCTGCGCAGATTCGCGCACTCCTAGCACACTATTTGACGTACACTTGAATGAGGAGAAGGTGACAGCACTTAGAGCAGCTAGACGCGATGTCACGTACCGTGGTGTCCACGCCCCAGAAGTGGGAGAGATGGCAACAGAAGGGATGGAAGTAGAAGCTTGTAAGGAGCGAGGTGGAAAGCGCAGACGGAGAATGGGCCTATGCAAGTACCCTCGCGCTCTCCCGAGATTCGGTCCGTATGCTGCAAGGTAGGCAGGACCATGGGTTGGTGGTCTCTTTAGACACGTCTGTTAGGCGCCACACCCCCCGGGTGCAGGGGGGTGCCTCTACACCTTGAGGAGTTTATGTGTGGAGTGGGGGAGGATGGTGTTCCCCACCCCTGCAGCGCGAAAAGTACGGGTAGACTCCTCCGAATTATCTAAAAACCCTACAAATGGTTTGAAACGTTAGAATGGAATTGTATGTAGGTAAGTTATTCGCTTTAGAATCAATATACAAGGTCATAAACAGTTTCACTTAAATCTCAGCTTTTAAAGTTCAAGCGTCTAGTCTCAGTTTGTTACAAAACACCCAAGGTTACCGAACCATCCGTACTTTTATTACAAATGTCGAGTTGTTACTGTCAAATATATCAGGAACCAGCGACCCGAATAGCTGTGTAGGACCTAATAACATTGACCGTTCGCCGCGTTGTGCAAGCTCTCTGCAAGTTGGCGCAGTGAGGCGCAGTGCTCGTCGTCTTAGTGCAGAGTGCGCGCGCGCAGTTTGCGCCCAACGATCCTTCGGCGCATGGTGTGGTGATAACAGTGGTGATAGTGAAGTGTTCATCTGTCATTCGATCTGGTACGTTGAATATCGAATTGGGTACACTGTAAGAGGTTTTCGCATTTCATTTTTGACGTTTATGAATGTTTGTATTGCCCGGTGCAAATAGGTATGAGGATTAGAAATTGTCAGGAACTTAGGTAATGGCATAATCTGTGCGAAAATAACTTTGATTCGTTTATACTATAAGTATTTGTCATTGGAACATTTTGATATATTTTATAGAAGTAATTCGGTGCACGATAATATTTAGGAATAGTTTTAAAATCGTGTCGCGGTCACCCATCTCCATCGGTCATCGTTTCGCCAATAAACAATTATATTATATTTATTATTATTTTGATAAGAATAGTAGGTATTAAAACCTGAATGTATTTGTGTGCGTTGGGTGTGCGCTCGCGCATGTTTATAGTATAAATTATATACTATGAATTTTACTGACGGATGATGATATGATACATGATACTGATAACTTTGGTTATCCACTATTAGGTTTGTGAAGCTGAACGAAATGCAATCAAATAAGCGGTTTTAGTATATACTTAAAATTGCTACATCGATATAAAACATATTTTAATATCAAGAAATTATAGAGACTCGTGCGTAGAGATTCTGCAATATTATAATTAGTATTTCTCATTGACAAACTACTATATTTTATTTGAAATTTCTATGAGCGGGATTCGAACCCGTACCTCATGCATGACATACCAGTAGGCTTACTCTTGAACGAAAACTCAATATCAACACAATTCCAATGCGATTAATATGTATCGATATTGGGATAAGTTTCACAATTTCGGAACGCCCCATCTCGATAATATTTTGTTCACTCAATTTCCACGCAATTGTCGAGATGGAGCGTTCCGAAATTTCGAAACTATCCCATTATCGATAAATATTAATCGCATTGGAATTGTATTGAGATTGAGTTTGCGTTCAAGAGTAAGCCTACAGGTCAGGTGCACTACCTTTATGCTATCGTGGTTTATATCCTATATTTTATGTTTTCCAGTCCTGTACAATATTGTGACAATTCAATTCCTAACACAAGCATACCTTCCTACTCTCGAATCTGTTAAATTCATAAAAAAGTAACTTTCGATTGTGCAAGGTGTACCTATCTGGAACATTGCCGAAACCACGTTGTTCAAACACCGTAAGTAACAAGCACTTAAGGACTTCTTGGCGGGAAAGTGAAGAGTCATGTCTACGGTTTTGTTTAATTTTCTAAAATTTGTGTTATATCGAATATTAATGTGAAATAATGGTGGATTATTAACCGTTAAGTGTTCGTGAGTGCGCATGAGTGTAGGCAAATATAACAAAACAGTGCAACTTCACTTTTCAAATATTCTCAAGAAGTCCGCCCGAGGAATTAGTAAAGCCCCACATCTTTACCTACTAAGATACTCGAGGGGTTGGGGGTATATCATTTCTCACTTTTCATTTCTAATATCATTCATCATCATCATACTGGAAGAAAATATTGTATATTTATGTATTACTTGTAAGAAAAATTACTTTGACACTGGCTAAATGTGCTAATCGCACGAAGCCATCAACTAAAGGAAAAAAAAGCACTTAAAACACTCGACAGGAAAACCGGCAATGTCTCGACAATCCCATGCAGTCGCCCGAATTGCGAAAGTTCTCGGATGCGTTTCTCTTGAGCGTTCTCTTTCTTTTAAGTATTACATAACTTTCAATACGAGTAGTTGTAGCATTATCGGTGCAAAAAAGGATTAAAACTTTTCCGTTTTAAAGTAACGAAGTTAAACGCAAGCACAAACCGGCTTTTTTAAAAGGTATCCCTAAAGCGCTGAACACACAGAAAAGACGTAAGACGCGGACGAGGCGCGGACAGGGCGCAGACGGGGCTCAGTCGCGACTTTTTAAAACATATAGAAAAGACGAGGCACGGATTGAAGCTGGGCGCCGCGAGAGACGAGGGTTTTCAACCAACTTTATTCAGCCGTCCAATTTTGACACGATAACGTGTCTTCTTACGAAGATGAAGATGTGTTAGCACTGGTGTATCTTGCAAATACGCAGAGGTTTAGACGCTACTGGGTAACTCAATGACGCAGGTAGCTGTGTGTGACAGCGAGACGAGAGTCCCGCCCGGCCCTCGTCCGCTCGCGCCCGTGCCGTTAATTCTGACAATATCTTTAAAGGCAAAGAGTTTGATGTCTTCTGGTTCGGATAAGCAGATCCTAGGAGTTTCCAGCTCTGACTCTCTAAGACGCAAAGTTATATCGCACAGTACTGCATGGACCCATAGTTTGCCATACACGTACTCCAGAATTCAAAACGTTGATAATAATTGCCGGTGTTAAAGACAGCTTTAGTTCATTCCTACTATTATACAGCATAGAAATAAAACTCTTTTTAAGAATCTTTACTGGGTAGTAACGTTGCGTCGGTCGTGATAAAATAATATGTAACGCGAGTAGATTCTTAAAACATGTTTTATTGATGTGTAACATCTTTCCGTTCGCCTTCTATATATACAATTTGTGGGAGTGATTTCGTAGAAAAGGGACGGAAGTAGGGCCGTAACAGTGTGATCCTGTAACTGTTACGTGTTAGTCGGGGAAGCCACCAATGATCGGTCGTTATATTTGTGAGAGTGATTTCGTAGAAATGTGATCGTAACAGTGTAACAGGATAACAGTGTAATATTGCTTCTAATGAGTATTTACTGCTTTCTCTATATGATTTGTAAATCTATATTCTGTTTTCTATTGTAATATTGATTTCAACAATTTCGTGTGTAATAGACTATTAAACAAAATTTAAAAAAAAGAAAAAAAAAGGAAAAAAAAAAGAGAAAAAAATCAAAAAGGAAAAAAAAAGAGTAAACAATATACGTCATTGTTAGTTATATATTCTATTTATTATTGTAATATTTATTTCAAAAGGGGAGATGTCAAATGTTACACATCATATGCGACTACTGTAAGGCTCGTTCATTTTTTTCTAAGTGCAATGATCGCGTAGTTAATAATTGAGATAGCTTATTTACCCTTGGACTTTTCAAATAGCGGAATCTGGTTTACCGTGATGTCACCAATCAAACGAGGTGTGTCAACATCACGTGTTTATAAGTTAGACAATTAATAAGTTAATGAACAATTTCCATTGTGAAAGTCTATCATTTACTAAAAACATAATTTAATACTTACTAATTTTAAATTATAAATCTATTGAATGACTATAATGATTTTTGTATTCAAATATCCGTTTTCGTTATTCTGATCGAATTTTTATTAATTGTTATTTTGATTTTAACTGTAGTCTTCGCGAACGGAGTCGCGGGCAACAACTAGTGCTACTATACATTATTGTTGCTTTTGCGATAAGACTCAGATAAGATAATGGCGTCTTCGAGTAATCGGGTAACATACATAAAAAAATAGATCCAAACGTCCTTTTTTGAAGTCGGTTAAAAAGAAATAAATGTGTTTGGAACTTAAATGTTGTTTAATTTCAATACATACACAAAATGTTTTATTTGTGATGTAATTTATTAAGTCATAGTTTATTATTATTCTTCAACTTTTTTTTAAATTTCATACGATTTGTTATTTAAGTAGTTATGAGATTTAAAAAGTCCTTAATGTCTAAACTTGTAATACCTTTTTAGAATCTCAATTTACTACGCAACTTTTCAAAATTATGGGCACGATGAGTACCATACATATTTTTTTCACTTTAGTCAATTAAACAGGGATCCAAGTTTTAAATTTTAATAGTTTTAAGGTCAAAATTTGAGATTAGAGGGGCCATGGTGAAGCCTATTGATGGTTATAGGGTTACCCATTGTTTTTGGGACACCCTGTATATATGTAGTGACAGTACCTATTTCGTAGCATGCATAATCAGTCCATAATCGTCCCAATACTGGGCTCAGACGGGTTAGACGCATAATTTTTTTTTGAGGGAGTATGCTTTTTCCCTTAAACGGCCATAACAGCATCACCGGATTATAGGGGTTCCTCAAGTCGTGTAATCGAAACACCGTCGAAGTGTTTCTACAATATGTAAAAAAAACCATGTCCGATCGCAATGGGGTACATAGGTATACACATAACAATAACAAAAATAATAATAAAAAAATATTATTCATGAAAATAAAAGTGTTATCGTAATTTAAAACGCAAGTTTTTTGCACCGAAATTGCTCAAATTACCCCAAAGTCTATCCATTTTATAGTTTATTCCATCAATGGCGGCGGCGCCAAAGGTCCTACCTACCGAAGTGCCGACAAAAGTATTGCCATGTAAGTTTTGTCATATTTATCAGGCGTCTGTCTGTACCTTCTTAATGAATACCGCCTTTGCCCACCCCGATATAAAATTTCGTTGTTTGTTTATACTCTTCTCTCTCTCTCTGTGTGTGTGTGTGTGTGTGTGTGTGTGTGTGTGTGTGTGTGTGTGTGTGTGTGTGTGTGTGTGTGTGTGTGTGTGTGTGTGTGTGTGTGTGTGTGTGTGTGTGTGTGTGTGTGTGTGTGTGTGTGTGTGTGTGTGTGTGTGTGTGTGTGTGTGTGTGTGTGTGTGTGTGTAATAAAGAGTTTTAGCTATCTATCTATCTATCTATCTTTCATAGAGAGATCGGGCCATGAGCCATAAACTGTGTTGGGTATCACATTATTACAAAACGCCTAATATTAATTCCGAGCAAGCTCGAACAGGCAGTTTAAAATGATTGCATGTACACACTCTGTACCTACAAACATAACCTGCATGCCCATTAGTGACACTAGACCATACTTAGGACACCATAATTTGTTTCCATGATTTGCTTTCATCATATTTTACGGTCTTGTTAAATATGAATAGCTCTAACCAGTACTAAAAAAAAATCCAGAGTGACAGACAATTCGAGAATTGATTTGTTGCCCGCGACTTTGTTCGCGAAGACTACAGTGTAAAAAAAAAAGTATCCTATATGCTGGTCTGGGTCATGGTCTGTATATGAGGAAAGTTTCATTAAAATCCATTCAGTAGTTTTTACGTGAAAGAGTAACAAACATCCATCCATACTTACAAACTTTCGCATTTATAATATTAGTAGGATTATTAAATAATTAATTAATTATTATTATTAGAAGTGTTCGTAATTTGAAATTAAATCATTATCTATCATGAAACTATATTATTTTTTTATATATGAGTTTGCTGATTGCCTCAGACTGCATTTTTAGCTTCACTGGCTTTTTTAGGGGCGGCGAGAAACTTAAAGGGTTCCTCAAGCCGTGTGAAACGAGGCCCGCGTGGTGGTTTATGGCCCGTTCTCCCTATCCATCCATAGGGAAAGCTCGTGCTCCAGCAGTGGGGACATAAAAATGAGCTGGTGATGAAGATGATGAACGAAAACAAAAATTTGTCCTTTAGTTTCCACCAAAGGACAGTTGAAATTTCTCATACAAATTCCATAAAAAGTTGAATGGCGAATGAAACTCGCACTAATCTAGGCACCCCTGTCCGTATACATTTTGTTGTGATGACGTAACATAATATCATAATGTCAATAGACGTTAGCTAACATCGACCTTGAACGATTTTGGCACTCATCGAACGCTCACTTCAATGCCAGTGGGACACATTCACTAAGATATAATTATGCACAATAATTCTATCAATTTAACTTTTTCTAATGTTTACGCCTCGGTGGCTAGTGCACTGCTGTGTAAGCATAATTTTTTAATATTTTTTTTTTGCTTATTTAATTTATATTTGGGATTTCAAATTTGTTTAGTTAAATACTTAGTATAATTAATTTATTCCGTACTACTAAAATTAATATATGAATTAACTAATCGTTGTAAAACATTCTTGAGACCAGCCATTTGTTTGTGATAACCTTTGTACAATTGAAATTAGAATATAACAAAAAATACTCATATTCTCAAATTGTCTACGAATATAACATATTCACACCTAGTCTCGTACTTTCATTAGTAGATCTTAGGTGCAGGACGTACTAGTTATTTGCATAACGTCAATCGGGGAGAAAAAAGGTACAACCCACAAAAAACCCTATTCTTAAAAACTTTCGATTCTCAGAACGCCTCTTTTTGACAACCAATCTATTGTTTTTTAAAGCAAGTTATAATTCAGATAGTTATGTAATTGACGTGTTTACATAACGTACCTTATTCGTTTCATCTTGACCCTGTGACCCCGTTGCTCTATGACGTCACGCACAATGAAGCTGCAAGTGAATGAACTTTGGTGACGCTGCTGCGCTGTGACATGCAGTGAAAGTTTTACGCAACAGTCTGAAGTTGGAGACAAATGCATCTGATTTTTGTCTGAAATTGAAGTGGTACAGTTATGCAAACTTTTTTGAGTTGTGACCTTTTGGTTTAAGTGAAAATTGGTCACAGATTTATTGTCTCATACCTCGGGAGAAATTTGATCACAAGATAGTGTTGGGTACCTGTCGGTTTTAGTTTGCGCGTTTGTTTGCATTAATGAATAAAATATGATCACTGGTTCAAAATTTGAATCAGGCATTACCGTATTGATACATTTCTCAGATTTCAACAGCCACTCTATGAGAACGCTTGGCCGAACAAAAAGTAGTAGATGAGACCTTATTCGCACAGTTGGCTGCAAACAATACAGTGCATCTACGTACTGTTTTACTGAGTTAGCATCTTCAAAATCTTTAGAACACTCTCTTAGAACTGTACAAAATTCTTGTTTAAATCATGAATTTTGTAAGGTTTTACACGCGTACGATCCTTTTGATGTTTCAAGTAAAAATAGACAACGGACAGGCAAGTGTTCCAACCGATACAATACATTTAGACATAGACATAGAAATTTATTTATTTACTACATAATGTAACATTTAATGCGACTTTGTGTATATTTTTCGTGTATTACCGATAAAAATAAATGTTTATTCATTCATTATTCATAGATCAATTTGCAGCACTACGTACTCTTTGGTAGCTTGTACTCATTAACAGCTTTAACCTACGTTCCAAAATCATGTTAAAGCGACTTGGATTTGGAACAACAAAGGTAACATGCCAGTACTCACGTAAGCAGGCAGTGTCATAAGGATGGCGCAACGATTACGCAGCTAGACGACACGTGAAGCGAGGAGAACCCATAAGCGACATTGACAGTTATTAAGAAAAATATGTTTTAAATAATGCGTGGAAGAAATTTTTACGAGCGGGAATCGAGCCCGCACTCCATGAAGTGCCGGATCAGGTGCACTGCACTACCTAACCTACCAACTGTGCTATCGTGGCGTGGTCCACGATAGCTAGCATACAACACTTATATAAACACTTTTTTCAAATTGTCATTTGGTAAAATCATGAAAGCACATAGCATTCTATTCAACTTTGTTTGAGACATGTCGAGCATGGCGGTAATCAGTACATAGGTGCAGGTAGCTACGCACAAAAGTATTATTTTGAAGAGGGCCCAAATGTATACACTTACGTCAGTGGCATGCAAGGGAAATAATTATAAGATTTAAGCTATAAAATTCATTTCCCATGAATGCCCATTTCCCTTTCACTGAGCCTAGATTAAACAAGACAGTTATTCCTCTTCTAGTTGATTCTTAACGTAGACATTCATTGTAGCCAACAATCTCCAGCCCGATTGCAAATTATACATACAACCACTGGTAATTTACCCAGTACACTCTAGTCTTACGACCGTGGGTTTACGTATACTTATTATGGTCCATAAACAAGGTTAACTAATAGAGGTCATAATTGTTTTTTTAGTACTGTAAAACACAGTCTACTTAGATAACTTAAAGGCTCATTCGCAAAAGGTCGTTTTCGCGAACGGTAGACCCGTTCGCAAAACGTCTCTTCCTCATAATGTCAGATTCGCAGAATGTCGCTTTCGCACAATGTCTCTTTCGCAGAATGCGAATAAAATTTAGATTTTTAAAGGAAAATCATTTATTGAAGTTATAATGCAAACAAACCATAATTATGTCTTAATCATTTTGAAAATCGTAAAATGAAGTTATAAAGTAAACAAAAACATACATTTTGGTATCTGCTCCTTATTATTAAGAATTCAAGCCAAAATATTTATATGCCTCACCAAAAAAGTCAGTTCCATCAAGTTCGGAATAGAAATATTACGAGTTATTCTAATCTGAAGTAATTATAATGCAGGGGGTTAGTTTAGGGGATCAGATAGGCATAACATATTAAAAACAAAACTGGATAGCCTATCTGAAACATATTAGAGCTTTGAACTTTTAGATTATGTAGATATAATTTACCTTTCATTGTCTCCTTATTTGTCCTATGTCACAAAGGTTGTCTGGAAGAGATAGCTTTAAGCGATAAGACCGCCTTTGCTAACTTTTACTTTTAAATTTTGTTTTTTGTATTGTGTATTATAGTGTAAGCTATAAAGTGTTTATCTTATCTATCTATCTATCTATCCAATTGAAGTTGCTGACTCTGTGATGAGATGATATATTAACAAAAATTTGATAGCTATTGGATTAAATCTCCATGCTTGCCAATTACGAGTTGGTGATCACAAACCCGGGCTATGCATCAAAAAATATGAACACACTTTCTTTCCTGACCTGGGAATTGAACTGAGGGTTCAAGTAGGGCAATGTGTGTTTCGAATTTGGACCACGGGATATCGGGTTTTGCCACTCGGCCTCCGAGGCGTTATAATGTTATAGGATTTTCTTTTATTTAACGAAATATATAATAATACGGATATCTCGTAGGTCGAACCAACGCAGTTATAGAGCTAACAACCTCGAAGTATTTCAGTGGCATAGACTAATGACCGTGAAAATATTATAAGTAAGTATATCATAAATTTTGTTTTTCTACGCACTCCTCAAGATATTATTATTTAAATATAAAGTAGATACTTATTACATTACGAGTATAATGGAACTATAGGTCTGTTTACAGTAATTTGTTCGATGAATGTGCTTTTAATGTATTATGACAGTTTTTTTCTGAATGAAACAAAATAAATAAATACTTACCTGAAGATTATGTTTAATATGCTATTGCCGCATTAATAACAGTCCTATAAGTTATTAGCCCAAATAGAAGCTGGTACGCTTGTGTAAGGTCTCGAGCCGATTCGAATCCCTTGGAGAATCTAGTAGGGAACGGGGTCACGCACTTGTACGAGAGATAAAAAATATCATTAAAAGGGGATACTAAGCAGCGGACAACTGAAAGTGCTACTATCAACTGTTATATTGCAAATATAAGCATTGCGAAAAACGTACATATTTACTTCCATACAAAATTAATTTTTGGTTACGTAATTTAAAAAAATTATGAGCCTGAACAGTTCTCTACAGTTGATAAGAACGGCCATTTTGTTAACACCGGCAATGAACTCAAATCTGTCTCTCTCTCAAAAAAGCTGACCGCCAGGGCTACCACAAAGTAATTTCTTTTGAAATCATAAAAAGGCTGTTAATCTAAAATTACCTTCTTTCGGCTTAGTACCCCCGTTCTGACTAACGTTGTATACATATTATTTAAGGATATATTATATTATATATAATTACAGCTAGAATTATCTGCTGAGAAGACATCTTTACCAGATATAGCTATATATACGCCTTGTGTAACAAGTGTCTAAATGTGTTTTCTGTACAATGTATTAAATTTAATGTTCCTAGATAGATACGCGAGAGAAGAAGTCTTGCGTTATCCAATAAAGCTATTGCTTATGTCAAGTAAGTTTTCATTAGACATTATTACATAATAAAAATTAACACGTTGGTGTTGAGCAATATCACAAATTTACACAAACATAGGACAGAAAGGATAGGTATTTATACATGTTCAGAGCTGAATTATGCCATCCGCGTGCTCAATGCGAAAGCAATAATGAAAAAAACACTAGTAGACCATGGCTGAAGCCTTTGAAAATGGTAAAAAGTGAAACAAAATCATAATAAGATGAAACCCATTGGAAATGGAAGAAAATATAACAAAGGAAAAATAATTTACGGGCGATCAGAGGTCGGGAAGTGAAGGGGGGGGGGGGGTTTAGGAAATGGTTTATCTCGATTTCCGGCTAAACTACAAGTCCTATGGAAAAACAATAAATGGAAAAGTTGTACGTAATAAAAAGATCTACAACTTTTCTTTCACATAACCTCAAAATTTATGTGAAAAACACAAATAACCAAGTTTTTGGTTTTTTGTTTTTATCTTTTACAATTTTACGAAATTTTGTGTAAACGTGCGTTTTTATGTCCCAAACACACTGTAATTTTTTTTTGATATAAAATATTTTTTTTTTTTACCTTATTTTGACTTAATATCGAAAAGGCACCCTAATTTTCAATCGAAAATTCTCGCGTCAAAATATCTGCTTTTTTAATAAAGTCGGTGGGGTTTTTGTTCGTTGAAATCTCTTCTTTCTGATGGTGTAAATAAAAAAATACATTACTATGGTAAATGCAAAGAAACGAAAGTTTATCACACTAATATTATAAATGCGAAAGTTTGTGTGTATATTTGTTGCTTCTTCACGCTGCAACGGATGGATGGATTTAGATAAAATTCGGCATACAGATAGTTGATTAACACATAGGATAGTTATCCCGAAATTCCCACGGGAATGAAACTCATACCTTTTCTCTATATTTGGTTCCACAATTTACTACTTAGGTCTTTGATAGGATTTGATGTTGGGAATTTGTTTGTTTTGTTGTCATAGAAACTTTCAAAGCGGTACGAAGTCCGCCGGGACAGCTAGTATTTAATAAGACATCTACAATATTTTGAGAAAGTTTTGGCACTACTTGTCGGCACAGTCTGCCGAAAATATTAAATAAAAATTTCAAATGTCAGTCAGTCAGGCAGTCAGTCAGTCAGTCAGTCAGTCAGTCAGTCAGTCAGTCAGTCAGTCAGTCAGTCAGTCAGTCAATCAGTCAGTGAGTGAGTGACAAAATTAGGAAACTTTGACTAGTTATAATTATTAAACTACTGGTTCAAATTGAATGAAATTTGAAATATACCGTGTTTACACAATGCCTATGCTTGGTTTCTGAAAATTCAGGCTTCTAGTTTTATCCACAACGAAGTTATAGGGGGTCGAAAATGGCCTGAACTGTTTCTAGAAAAGGATGGTACGGCCGTGCCACTTTTTTGCTCGACATGGCGGGGGCACTGCCGCCGTGCCCCCAGATAAACACAAATTAAAAAGGGCCCAGAAAGAAAGCTTCATACATACCGTGCTCGAGCAACTCGCACATAGATTTCTTTCTTCTATACTAATATTAAGAGGAAAGCTTTGTATTTTTGTATGTTTGCAATGAATAAACTCAAAAACTACTGGACCGATTTAAAAAAATCTTTCACCAATAGAATGCTACATTAGCGCTGAGTAACATAGGCTATATTAAAAACGAAAGGTCCACCCGTGTGAAGCCGGGACGGGCCGCTAGTCTGTGGTAAAGACCCCTTGCACCGACACAGATCTCGGAACAGTTCGGAAGAGTCCGAGCGCGCAGCTGTTACGAGATTCCGTCTCCGTCAGAGGTTGGTTATATGTGCGTTGCTCGAGCGCGTTTGTGAAGCTCACCTTCTGCAATCTGCATATTTTGTAGTATAAGCCTTTAGGCATAGTAATTTTTTCTTGGTTTTAATTATCGACTATTATATAAGATGTGCAACGTAGTAGGCGCCAAGCGCAGTAACCGCAACGTAATTTATTTCTTTTGTCGTGAATGATGCAAGGCTAACCCTGACACGTGGCGTGACCCAACCCAATGGAGAAACTTATCATAAATATTACAGACGAGCGCGTTTTTTCCCACACCTATGAATGAAATTTACAACATTGTTAGACCAAACCTTTTTTTTTTCAAATTTAAATCGAGGGTTCATTGTTATAGAGGTTAAATTTGTTTGACTGTCCCCTATTTTCAGCATCATGTTTGACCACGTACTTGGTTAAAACCCAATGGCCCCCCACAAACAATCCATCTTCAGTGGTATTAAATAGTTGCATGAACAAGGAGGAGCTTGATGGTGCTTAGGTTGTGATCTTACAAGTTAAGCAACTTTCGCAATGCCTGGTTATAGGACCGGTGAACAAGTTAGAATATATTAATTTTCTTCGTGCTTCGAAGGGCACGTTAAGCCGTCAGTCCCGGTTTTTGTAGTAAGATAGCTGTCGTTAAAGTCCAACAAACCTGTTTGGGCTCAGCATAGGGTGGTTAATAGGCTGATGATAATGATATAAGACCACATTAAAAGTCCTGTTTGACTCTCGAATCGTGCTAGGAGTAGGTTCACACCAGTTGTTTAACGTATTTAATTTTCTGTGCGGAAACCAACTCATCAAACAATAACCCTTGCATTTCTCCAATTCCAGAAGCAAAGCATGCGCTGATCTGTCATGGGTGTGCTAGCAGTAGCCGCGGCGGCCGCCAAGTCTGCCCTAACCATTGCCGGGATCAGCAAGCTCACCTTCATTCCCATCATGCTGGCAGCCATGGCTTATTTCAACTACGACCTCCTTGATCCAGAAAACAGGCCGTTCAACCAGAAAACCCTTAAAGAAAAATACGATTTCGTCATCGTCGGTGGTGGCTCGGCGGGTTCAGTGCTGGCCAATAGACTGACTGAAGTGGAAGGCTGGAACGTGCTGCTGTTGGAAGCTGGAGGTCATGAGACTGACATTAGCGATGTGCCTTTGCTGTCCCTATATTTGCACAAGAGCAAACTCGATTGGAAATATAGGTAATTATATTTCATGAATTTGCATGGTTGTTTTATTACGAATATTATAAACGGTTGATTAACAAAAAACATAAGATAAGCACCACCCAGGTCTTGGTGGCCGATTGGCGAAGCAATAACAGGAGGTCCTGGGTTCAATTCCCAGGTCGAACAAAGTGTGTTTCGGTATTTTCGATGCATAACTCGCGTTCGTGCGTGACGACTAACCTGTGTTTGACAAACAGTGTGGTGATTTAGTCAATCCCCATTAATTGTAGCGATGACTCTGATTTCAATAATGAAGGCCTTTGCCCAGCAGTGGGACAGTATTTAGCAAGCATTCGGCTATTTACATACCAAGTCCAAAGTAATAGGCCATTCATTTACTTTGCTTGTATATCGACCGCGGGTTTTTAACCAAACCACGTAAGCACGTTTGCTGACTGTATTTTTTGATGTGATTCCAGGACACAGCCACAAGACACGGCTTGCCAGGCGATGATCGACAAGCGGTGCGCCTGGACCAAGGGCAAAGTACTCGGCGGGTCATCCGTCCTCAACACGATGCTCTACATCCGAGGGAACAGACGGGACTTCGACCAGTGGGAGTCGTTTGGAAACCCCGGCTGGGGATTTGAGGACGTCTTGCCTTATTTCAAGAAGTCACAAGACCAAAGGAATCCTTACTTGGCAAAAGATACCAGACACCACGCTACAGGTAAATAAAATACTTTATAGAGATATAGATAATTAATGTATTTATTACATTACTGAAGTTGTGAAGTTGAGAAATTCAGCAGATTGGTCAGTGGAGGCACCACTTTCTGAGTGTTCTCTCGCTCATCCAGTACACCTAGGAGCCTTTCATTAATGATTACAAATTTTATGTACGAAAAGGTTTTAAATATGAAGTAACCACTTTACATTGAACCCTAAGCGCTATAACAAATAGGCGAAAAATAACAACACTATCTGATTATCTTTAAATGTATAAATCTTCTGTGCGTGTGTGTCACTGAACTCCTTCTAAACGGCTGGACCGATTTGGATGAAATATTTTGTGTGTGTTCAAGTGGATTCGAGAATGGTTGAGATTTACAATTGGACCCGGTAGGTGGCGCTGCTATAGGAGTCCATCGTTGTTCTGCTATATAATTTTTCTGGATAGGGACACCCTAATCACTCAGCGATAGGAAATTAATATACTTAACGATCTATTCTCATACCTACCAAATGTATTAACAGACAGACAGACAGACGGATGGACATGGCGAAACTATAAGGGTTCCTTGTTAACTACGGAACTCTAAAAAGAAAAAGTGTTAAAAAACCACCACGACCCACGATAGCATAGTTGGTAGTGCACCTGAATTTTTCAACACTGTCCTTTTTTCTTTTTTCTAACACTATCTGATTTTTTTTAAAACAACCAATTAGTTAAAGTCTTATTTTGTTAATTTCAGGTGGATACCTAACAGTTCAAGACTCTCCGTTCAACACTCCGCTTGGCGCAGCGTTCCTCCAAGCGGGAGAAGAAATGGGATACGAGATCTTAGACGTCAACGGTGCCCAGCAGACTGGCTACGCTTGGTATCAGTTCACCATCAGGAGAGGCACCAGATGCTCCGCTGCCAAAGCTTTTTTGAGACCGGTGCGGTTGAGACCGAACCTGCACGTAGCTCTGTTCTCACACGTCACAAAAGTACTTATAGATAGTGACAATAAAAGGGCTTACGGCGTTGAATTCATAAGAAATGGTGAACACCAAGTTGTTTACGCCACGAAAGAGGTTATCTTATCGGCCGGATCTATCGGTTCTCCTCAACTGCTCCTTTTGTCAGGAGTTGGTCCAGAGGCACATTTAAAAGAAGTTGGCATTGACGTGATACATAATTCTCTTGGAGTGGGAAGTAACTTGCAGGATCACATTGCCGTCGGCGGCCTGGTTTTCCAAGTCGATTATCCAATCAGTTTAGTAATGAACAGACTTGTCAATGTTAATTCGGCTTTGAGATACGCTGTTTCGGAAGATGGTCCTTTAACTTCAAGTATAGGTTTAGAAGTGGTCGCTTTCATAAATACAAAGTACGCCAATGCTTCAGACGACTGGCCGGATATAGAGTTCATGATGACATCTTGTTCAACTCCGTCTGATGGCGGGACCCAAGTGAAGACAGCTCATAGTCTCACAGACGAATTCTACGAGGAAGTGTTCAGTGAAATCAATAACAAAGATGTATTTGGAATATTCCCTATGATGCTTCGTCCAAAGAGTCGAGGTTTCATAAAGCTACAATCGAATAACCCATTGGATTATCCAATCATGGTACACAATTACCTGACGCACCCTGACGACGTTGGTGTTTTGAGAGAAGGTGTGAAAGCAGCCGTAGCAGTAGGCGAAACTCAGGCTATGAAACGCTTTGGCGCTCGATTCTATAGCAAACCTCTTCCGAATTGCAAGCACTTACCTTTATACACCGACGACTACTGGGACTGCTTGATACGTCAGTATACGATGACGATCTACCACATCTCTGGCACAGCTAAAATGGGTCCTGCGAGTGACCCTATGGCTGTACTCGATTCACAATTACGGGTACACGGTATAGAAGGGCTTAGAGTCATAGATGCTAGTATGATGCCTACCATTACTAATGGAAATATAAATGCTCCAGTAATGATGGTAGCTGAAAAGGGGGCTGATCTTATAAAGGAAGCTTGGATGACAAGTAAAAGAAGAAAGAGATCAGTCAAATGTTCTAGATTAAAAGAATTAGGCAGAATTAAGAATAGTACTCTATGTAAAATTGGTAGATGACGTATAAAAAAATATAAGTAGGCCATAAATTCGTATATAAATAAAGGATTGGAAGTAGAAAGAAAATCATTCGATAAAAACAACAAACTAGGTATTAATGTAATATCGCTTTGAGATAATGCTTTTCTTCTTTCTATGGTTTGACATATTTCAACTCCAAGTAAAATGGTCTTTAAAACAATGGTGTATAAACTTTTTATACAGGAAATCAACACCCACGTAAGAGATTCCCATCATCTTTTCTTCTGTTATGTTTAAGTACGTTCATGTAGGTTTTTTTTCCTACTAATCTATAATGTGAAGATTATATTATTTGTAAAGTTACCAATCTAGTCCTTTCATCACAAATAACAAAGTACTTACTTACACAATAAGATTTATACAAATATCATTTTAAACAATGGTTTAATGATATGTCACACAAAGCAGCTCTACTAAAAAACAATACTTGTTTCAATTATTAGCAATCTTAAATTCTTTGCACAGCATAAAGCAATTGCTCTAATATTTTACGTGTTCATACAATGATTCAAGTTTTGTAATCTTTTAAAGATTTGTCAACAAATAAAATGCCACTATGTCGGCTTTAGCTCTATGTTTTTTTTATAGTTATATAATTATGAAAGTAAGTTAAATCAAATTTTCCAGTAGAAAATTCTACCACGTATAGATTTTTAGACATCAAAATAATTAAATTTCGTCGATAAATTGTTAGAAATATACCTTAAATTGGCTATTAGTATGTTAAAATATTAAAAACCTTGTCTCAATAATATTTTTTTTTATTATTTAAACTATGTTATGATGTGTAGGTACTAAAAATTATTATAAATGTGTAAAGTGTTTTTTTCGCAAATGATTGTGTTACATTACATATTATAATTATAATTTACATAACAAAATGTGTTACAAAACCAAGTTTAATAATATTTTTTTTTAAATGTGTTATTGTAAACTAATGTAGACCTATCCAATATTAGGAAAAGCGTAACTAAAGTAAGAATGAACTTACATTTTATACTGTTAAGTTGATTTAAACTTATTTTGTTCGCATCGCATGTCGTACAAATTACCAACACGGTATACCAAATATAACTAGAGTGCTGAATGAGAGTTTTATTAATCATTCAATCACGTTAAAGATCCGATCCGATCCGATCCGATCGGAACCCCTCGGAGAATCTAGTAGGGAAAGGGCGCACGCTAGCGGGATGCTATTCCCTCAAGAAACCCTTTGACGGTGTTTTGAGCACATGGCTCGAGGGGTTTTCGCCGCCTGCCTCCCACAAAAGTCCGGTAACGCATAAAAGACCGCCACCGAAATTTTAACAAAATATAATAAAAAAATACCGCTACCTATTCTTGCAAACAAGAACTAGTGAATTTACGTCACAGTCCGCCATCTTTTGACGAATAATGGAACTAAATGCCTACAATCGAATCACAAGCAATCTAAAGAAAGTACGCGTAGAACACTTTCTTAGGAATACAGACGATGACGGTAGATGTCGTTAAAAATAATTTGTCCTGTAAAAATGTGTAAAAGTGATTTCTATTAATCCATATTCATTCGATTACGTTTACGAAAACGAAAATTATATAATTATAATTATACAATCTAAGAACCCTGATTTGAGGTATATTTATCGATAAAATGGTCCATAGATCACGCTCTTAAAGTTTGACTACTACTTCCCCGGACAGATTGTATATGCCATACGCATTGAAGCAGGCCCTGGCGACATACGAGAAGAGTTAAAATTATGCCATACTAATTTTCGTTTTCGTTAACGTGATCGAATGGCGAATGAAACTCGCACTAGACACCCACTATCCGTATTCATTCGATAACGTTTACGAAAACGAAAATTAGTTTGGCTTGAAGCAGCGCCTCCTGGCGGGCGACATACGAGAAGAGTTAAAATTTTGCCATGCTAAATTTCGTTTTCGTTAACGTGATCGAATGGCGAATGAAACTCACACTAGGCACCCAGACAGCTCATACTTACATAAACCTATATGAGATGTTAAAATCATCATTTAGCGCCATCTCTATACTGATGTTTGGAGATTAGTACGAAAAATTTTCTGCGGTTCCATATACCTAGCATATTTTAACTGACGATAGCTAAGTCCAGATGAGACTCTTTACTCTTTAATCCTTTGAGTTACAAATTATTTTCAACGGCCTCATTTCAATAACATATAGTTCATTGTAGGTATATGTGCTGATTATTAGAGCAGACAAACGCATCCTGCTCTATCAAAATATACTCTACCGCAATGACTTTCGATTCATTTCGGTTTGTGGCACTGCCTCGGTGGCCGACTGGTAAATCATTCATAATCAGGCCTGGGTTCAATTGCCAGGATGGGCAAATGAGTTTCGTTTTTTTTATGCATATCTCGGGTTGGTCATAACAAACCCGCATTTGGAAAACGATCTTGGACCAATAGATTGTAGCAATGACTTGATTTCAATAATAGAGGCCTTTGTTTAGCAGTGGGACAGTTATAGGCTATTTATTTAATACATTCCATTTGCTTCCTATATATCATCCAGTAAAATATAAATGAAATTCTATATTTTTTTTGGTGACGAAAACTGACGTGAAACTTTTTTGGTCACCCACCCGATGACCGGTCTTTGCAAAAGTTGTTTAACCTTAGCAATAGCAGGCCTGGCGTGTTAACCACTGCGCCATCGAGCTCCTCATTACGATAATAGTTTTGTAGCATTAATCGATCTTACAATGTAACCTAAACAAGCATTACTTCTGGAAAAATAATAAAGTGTTTATCTATCTATCTATCTATTAATTGGTACAGCTTAGTGCTCAAATAACTGCTTGGTCATCGTATTATCACAACGCTTACCAGTTGTTACGCAATGAGTGTACTCCTTAAGAAGGTCAGTTAGACACCAAAAAGTTTGGATAGAAGACAATATTTATTTTATAAAAAAAGTCTGAAGGTATGTAGTACTCAATACTCAATACTCAATAGGTTTATTGTCAATCATAGATTATAAAGTATTACAGGTACATATTATGAACCCTGTTGGGTATGACAATTTGAAACGACAGGCAGATTTCAATAGGTAATGAATTATAGTTTATTGATTTTAATGTAAATAAAACAATGAAATTAATTAATTAATTGGGATTTGATTGTTCTGGTTATATTATAGTTATAATTATTATTATAATTATTTTCTTATATAGTATATATATATTATATATCTTATATAGTGAATACGTAAATAAACGTCAGGTTAAAATAATTACTGGGTAGTGACACCAATGTTCGACACTTAAGCCCAGTCAGTGCTCCACACAATTTTTCACGTCAAAAAACATACCTATTTTTATTTAAACGTTTTTTTTGTTTTTCAGGTCTACAGCTAGGAAGCAGGTGGTCTATAATCAACTGTTTTTAAATACTTAAATCAGCTGCTGTCCCCTATTTCTAATGATTCAAGAAAAAAAGGTTGATCACCGATTCCTTTTGAACGCTGTCCACTACCTTATGTAAAATAAACGCGAGTAGATTCTTATACCTAAAAACTGTTTCATTACTACGTTCTATATTTTTGGTTGAAATATAATGTCTATCCTTTAATAATATAACCAAGCTTTTATGCTGATTGTACTAAACATGCTCAAGGACCCGCTGGGAAAGAAAATGATTTTTATTTTTAATGTTGTGGACCCGTTGGGAATCAAAGTATGAACTTAATTTTTTTGAAAACAGTAGAGTCATGGACCTTAATCACATTAGGATGCCATAAAGGTTTAAATATGGTAACACAATAATATAGCATCTACATTACCCCACCACCATTGCCTGTAAAACAGGTTCTTAGTACAAGTGTCACTTTCAATAAACATACACACTCATACACATGGTGTATGAGTGTGATGTTTAACATTTAGTTATTATATTGTCCAATAAGTAAGTAAATAGCTTATTTACTGTCTCAATGCTGGGAAAAGGCTCCTACTATTGAAATCAAGTCATCGCTACAATTGACGCCAACAGGCATAATCACTTTCACTTGCCAAATACGGATTGATCACAAATCCGGGCTATGCATCTAATAATCTGAAACACACTTAGCTCGAATTGAGAATTAAACCCGTTATTAAAATCGTTATCCGATAAAGTTTGTTTTTATATTTAAATAGCTAAAGTCTTAAGTTACAGTAGTTAACACTGCAATCTTATTGACTAGTTGTACGGAAACGAACTGCCTTTTCAAACATCTTTCGAACGACCGATGGTATAGTGTTGCATGCAACGTGATTGTGATTGCGACTAAGTGGATTAGACCCTGCACTATCGAATATTACGTGACCTCGTGACATTTGTCGGGCTGTCAAAGATAATCGGTGCCATTGTATGAAATGAGGACAACAGAACACCTTGTTTTGTAACAACATTACAGTGTGCATCTTTATGTTGCTTGCACACAATTAACGCCCTGTGGTCCCGGGGATAAAGAATTGCGCCACCCCATTTTTTCTCGTGGGTCTCGTAAAAACTGACTAAGGGACCATTCCAGAGGATGGGCAGCAGCATCTCTTTGAGGTTACTCTCAACCTACTACGAATGCCAACCCGCCTGCCAAGCGTGGCGATTACGACAAATACCCCTCATGTAATCCTTGGGGGAGGCCTTGTCCAGCAATGGACGTTTTTGTCTGAGATGATGATGATGATGACACAATTAACTGGACTTGGGCAACTACGGATTCAGTTATGCCCAGGAGATATTAACCACTGCAAACATATATCCATTGTTTTATTACCTTTTGCTCTCTATCCAATCACCAATCTACTGAGACTTATTTTTCTTATCAGTCGCTTGCTGCAAAGCGATTCTCTCTTCGTCATAAATTGTTCAAGAGCGATGCTACGTTCTACAGACTACGATAGACATACAAATGGAGATTGTAAGAATCTTATTATAGGCCGGCTATGTATCTGTTTATCTGCTAACTCAATATATAAGTCTCGTCATTTGAAAAATAGATTTAAATTGGATCGGATTGGATTGGATCTAATTACGACGGATATACTTATTAATTTATTAAATTTATATTAAGCGGATATTAATACTTAAGCGAACCGATGGCATAGTGACATTCACAAGAGCTGAATAAATGATTTTGAATTTTGATTTTTTTTTTACTGGATATATATCTTTGTTCGGAAAGATATGGAGTGTCTAATCTTTTTTCGGAGTGACTTTACTGACTACAATTAACCAAACAAAATGTTAACCTAAAACTTTAAGCTGACTGCACATTAACTAGGTATTTAAGCAACAAGACACATTAATGGGTTTATTGTTTCTATGTCTTTATAGTATTCCACAATGAGGTCTTATAACCAAATTAGAGTACCTTGGACCCTGACGGGCACAACAATAGAAGAAGATAGTTTTTTGTTACACTGAGCATCCAAGCGGGTCGTTAAGCCGTTCGTACCACGAGCTGTTCATACCACACATCTACTTTGATTACGAAATTTTGTGCTTTTATACAAAGAAATAAATATTCAATTCAAAGATAATATTATTATTTTTAATATACATTATTTTTTTATGTTAATAAAGCTAAATTAACCTTTTAAAACAAGGAAACTAAAACCTTTCTACTAATCTCATACTAAATGTATGGGAGTGTTTAATATCAAAATTTTGGATACTTCTCGTTTGATTTTTAAAAAGTTATTGATGCCCTTTTACTCATTTTTTTTTGATATCTCTCATAGTTTCGGAATAATCGCCTGTGCACACTTAACTATTACAGCCTGTATATAATAACGTCTAAATTTTAAACAGCGCTGTATTGTAAATGCGGCTTATCGACGTTCAGCCGAAATGTTTTCCGGATAAATTCAAGAATAAGTCGGATTGTCAACAGTTCTCTATGTAGGGTGACCATGATTTAAATGAGAAAAATGATTTCAGCGTTTAAATAATTATTTATAAACAAATATCGACGTTCAGCCGATAGATAGTCCTACTAACATTATAAACGCGAAAGTTTGTAAGTATGGATGGATGATTGTTACTCTTTCACGTAAAAACTACTGAATGGATTTTAATGAAACTTTCCTCATATACAGACCATGACCCAGACCAGCATATAGGATATTTTTTTTAACTTTTTTTTTATTGTGGTCTTCGCGATCGAAGTCGCGGGCAACAACTAGTTATATATAAACAATTAGAAAAATACTACCCTACTCAAAATCAGTTCAATTAAGCTTGCTTAATTCACAAGCTGAATTCTGTATCATCAGGAAACTAAGTAGATACTTGTCTTTTTTGCACTTTGTTGCGATGCAGGTTGCAGATTTAGTGATATAATGATTTATTTATTCTTATTCCAATAACTTCCTTATTGCAAACCTTATTATACCCGTTTAATGAACCTCAAATTACAGGGAAGTAATAAACGCGATCTCTCTGCAGCCATCGCATCACGTCGCCTCTGCTCCGAGATGAAATTGTAAAGACGTATCATTTATGTAAGCGTTTTATTCAGATATGGCAAAGAATCTGGTGAGTTGGAATTTAATCGTAAAGAAAAAATTAACTATACAAAACTAAAAATAAATATTATTGTGTCTTTATGGTTTTTTCTCACGAAGCCAAAACCAATAGATTTAGTTTTAGCCTTGTTTCTAGTTAAATTGATAATGGATGGTTAGGATGACTAATGCTTAATTAACCAAGATGCATAACAATGATGATTTGATGAGTGACACACTAATGATATCATTGAGGGAATATTACCATGTTCGCTTTTTTTAAACTAGGTAAAGGTTCTTTCCGCATACACCGGGGTTAGTGGCGACCACAGGTTATACCGTCATCCCTTGTCCAGCCCTCGTTAAGCTCGACCCACTAAAAATCTAGTATAGACGCCTGCATATCAACCTATCCAAATCTGTCAACTACAGTGCTGTGGAACCAGCTCTCGGCGGCGGTATTTCCGGACCATTGGGATTTTATTATTTCGGGATCTTCAAGAAACGGGCCTATTCCTTCTTTAAAGGCCGGCAACGCATCTGCGATTCCTCTGGTTTTGCGGATGTCCATGGGCGGCAGTGATTCCCATTCCCATCAGGTGACCCGCCTGCTCGTTTGCCTCCTTCAAATATAAAAAAAAAAAAAAAAAATGACAGTTTGTGGTAGTCCGATGTGCAGGCGTGTGTACAATCCTTTCTCTGCCACGGGGATGGCTCGGGATCACGAAAGGCAAGTCTATTTCGATAGTTGTCCTAAGAAAGCAGTCGTTAAATCCCCCCAACTTGCTTTGGGCCCAAGTGTGACTTTTCATTGTTTAAGGGAAAGTCATTGTCTAAGCCCAGCAGTGCATCTTTTATATATCATTATTAGTAATAATGATGATGATGATGACAAAATAAACAAAATATACAAGATAGTGCGTGAAGAGGCATCTTGTGGGCCGGCAGAGTGAGGGTAACTGATGCTGCGTTTTTTCACGCTGCACCAGGTTGTCGTCGCATCTGAACTTTTTGCCGTGCTACGTATATAAAAAAAAAACTAAAGTATTATACTTCAAAACAAGTTACAAATAGGTAGTAGCGGAAAATTCCCGCTCCTTAAGGAATCTCCTACTCGCTATATTGCGAACCACGTCTGGAATCCGGCCGACTAAGTAAATTACTGTTGGATCAAGTAAACGCTCGAGTTTTACTTTCACTCGGACGCGACTGGATCTGCTCTTGCGCTCATGCGCCGTCACCGTCATATATAGTCACCGTCTATATACGACGAATTTTATAATACGAAATACGAACGAGTATTTTAAACAGAACTTTTACATTTAAGCTGAAAAAAAATAACTGCGTCAGTAGATTATTGCTGTAACAAAATTCGTTAGTTTCGTTTAGCAATACCCTTCGGTTCTGAAACTAAAATCTACTTACTTACAATTACAGTGAGTTCGTCTTACGCCATTGTCTTGCTATGTGTGAATGCGAAATCTACAGTACCTGTAAGCAAAAAGATACATTAAGAAGAGGTCAATTTCAAATTAGCTACGTAAACAACGATCCACCCTATATCACATAAATTAATAAAACTTGAAGCAAAAAATATTTCGTGACTGAATTTGTTTTATCGCATCTGTGAAGGAAGTAACGTGTCTTGTTTTTAAAAATATTTTTTTAACGAAATCGTACATTGTTTAGTTAGTGCTTTAAAACTTTTTAAAAATACTATCACTCATAGTCTTTTCATTTCATAGGCCGCACTTACTCATTGCCGCGAGCGGTCCCGACGAACGCCGCAGAGGCATACAAACGAAACAGCCAACCACACCAGATGGCACCACAGATAGTACACAACAAGACGTCTAGTGGTCTATGGCTCTGACGTAACACGCTGCCATTTTGGGCTCGTTGTAGGGCAATGAATAGCACCAGAAACGGGGTCAGCGTAGTAAATAGGAACAGAGAGAAATTATAATTCATGCTATGTTGCTATCATCTGAGTGTATATTGCGACTTTTTTTCCCCCATTCGATCACGCTTACGACAACGAGAATTTGTGACATTGAAACAACGCCTTCTGGAGTCCCGGTGACATACGGTAAGAGTTATATCATACACATTATCGTATCCATTAACTATTAGAACGGTAAAGTAGAATGGCAAATAAAACTTGATTTTGAAAATTGAATGATTTGAGGACAATTTTTGCTTCACAAGAAACTGCATAGTTTTTGACATAATCTTACGAGTACAAAAGCTTTGGCAGATGAAATGGTGATTAACGATTATGCGGAAGGTGGAAGCACTCTTCACCCGGAATCCTCACTAATGAGAAACTGGCAATTTTATCTGGGTCGGAACACAACAATAGTTTCAGAAATAAAATAAAAACTTTGTCAAATATATTCCATGTCATACGATAATTTTAAAGGGGCTTATTAATAAACAAAGTGTAAGCTTGGAGTAGTTACTCCGTGTTTTGTCTCTTTTACTCTAATATGAAATGAAGTTTACATGACGGGAAAAAAACACGGAGTAACTACTCCAAGCTTACACTTTGTTTATTAATACGGGGGAAAGAGATTACCCAACATCCCGTGTTGTGGACTTGGGGGATATGGGTCAATCTTTTCGTATGCTATGTCCTTATGGAAATACCAAAGTTGGGCTGCTGTAGGATGTTAATATGCTTACAATTATATAAAAAGGAAACGTATGAACAGGTTATCTGGCACATAATAGGTAGTGTCAATATTATGATTGATTACATTAAAATATTATCAATAATTAACACACGCACATGCAAATTAGCTAGATTTCAATGTGTCAAACGATTTTGTCTTTAAGGCGCTGACAACTTGGAAATGTGCTGTACTTATGCATGTTTTATACAAAAAGTATGCAAAGAACACAACGCCAAAAAAATATACATACGTCAAGCGTTGTGACTCGGTCGGGTATAAAGGAGGTATGATACCTTTTTACTATTTAGTTTGCGTTAATCCCCGAAATTCTTGTTTAACTATGGAACGCGAAAGTTTAAAAGTGTATATACATACGTCATTCCAAAATGCAGATGTATGAAATTTCCTCGATAGAAAAAAAATCCGTAGGCACCTCTAAACAGTATGGTTACATGGTTATCTTTTTAATTTATTAAACTACGTCGATGAAAATAAGTACACTTACTTAGGTACTAAGTATACTTGTTCGTAATAAATATAAGAAAAAACGCAATTGTTATAATAAAACATCAAATTTTAAATTAATAACGTTTTTCGATTTTTCTGACTCGAATGCAGTGGAACACGAACTATTTGCATCTCATTCGCTTGTATATAAATCGACAGTTGTCAGTGCCTGTGTTCACGTCTGTAGTCCAGCAAACTATATCGATATTTAACCGCGATTTCTCGCATTCAACCCGAGCATCTGTTCGTTCGGCTAACAAAAACAAAACAGTGACAAAGCGCAGTCATTACAGAAATAATACTAAAAACTTTTAGGGCTCTGCTGCCATATTAGCAATAATTAAATTAGATACATAATTCTGTTGTTAGTACATTGTTCTGTTATTTCATAAATAAGATTCAAATTAAACTACACACTACATAAAAACAACTACAACCTAAAAAAATCTGATATTGTAGGGCCCTCAAACAGACATAAACGTAACCCTAGTTAAAAATATCGTCAATAAATCAACATTTGAACTGATTAAACGCTCTCTATACATCACTTAATATATGTATAGCATCGATAACGTTATTGGTTATGAATAGAGAATAGATGATAATTATGAACTAAATTTTTAGTTGTGTAATCGTATTAGTCATTTGATATTATAAACATATCTTCTATTGGACTATAGGCCACAGGCCATAGGCATATGCCTATGGCTATATATGACAGCTTAAATTGATGATTAACGTAGTGTGTCACTATTTTGGACCCCAATGACCCCAAGAAACGAAATAAATCGCAATATATCATAGATATATGTGTAAACATAACCTATTAAATCAGGGAGAAATAATCCAGACCAACTTTAACTATCTATACTATTAATAAAGAGGTGACGTTTGTGACTTTTTTGTTTGTTTTGTTTGTTTTGTTTGTATGTCGGGGCTAATCTCTGGAACTACTGGTCCAATTCCAAAAGTTAATTCGCTGTAATAATGCTACGTTCCTTGCGGGTAACATAGTATTTGATAAGAATAGATACAAAACATGAAAGAAAGAGAACAATTCAAGCAAAAACAGAGTCGTACAAGTTTTGGAGTAAATAAATGAGGCTGGGTATTTCATGATCCGTTGATCGACTTTTCATGTTGGTTTTTGTAAGAAGGCGTAAACAGCGATTGTATTCCAATTTGACAGTGGGTAATGACTGTTATGCTTTTTAAATTTATAGTGGACACACAATGTTTTGCGTTTTCAAGGTAAATGAATTCCATGAAGAGAAATCGTTGTTCAGCGATGAGGCCGTCTCTTGTACAAAATATTTGTATTGTTGTGTTCCGGCAGCTAGGGATAAGATAGCCAGTGCCTCAGTAGTTGAGGTTCGGGGTGAAATGCGCTTTCATCTTTAGCCTTATATCACTTAAGATCATGTGAGATGAAGGCCAAGTGCTTACCCGTAAGATAAAATATAATAATAATAATAATTTTATGTATATATTTTTGTTGATCTACGTTTCATTTGAACAAAACAATTACAATAACTCTAACTAAAACAACACATGTGCATTCCAGAGAAAATTTGCAGATATAGTTTAAAAGTATCACTGGAAGTACTTTTAAAGACGTAGACACTGAATCATATGCAAAGGATGCACAGCGCGTGTGTTCAACACATAACAAACGCAAAAGACGTGGATTCATAAAGAACACCTAGAAGGAGAAACGTGTTAGACATTTATAATGATGACAGATGTACGGCTTAAACATGCTAACTGGTTATATATTTGAGTGTAATAAATTACAAAGTGTAGCTTTAAAGATTAATTACTTACTAATAATAAACATTCACTCAACATGGAAAATTATCGCAAAATATAGTTTAAATTACAACATATGTAACAATTACTACATATAAGAAAAAAAGCAACAACTACAATTATTGTATATTAAAGTAGGTAGCTGCTTATTTAAACGTTTAATTACTAACAATAATGCTGTTAGATAAAATGAATAGAGATAAATAAAACGAGCAAAACTAGACGCGACATGCAATTTGATCAATGTCGACGAGACTATTGGTAGTATTAAATAATTGACTATGAGTATATCCGTATGAATATTAAATTTCAATCTACTAGAGTGTTAGCATAAACTTTAGAAAATAATATTATAAATATGGATTTATTGGATTATGACACTGAATAATTAATAGGTAGTTCACTCTTTCGACCATTCATGCTATTTCCTATTAACAATCTGGACAAAAAAGGGTGATGGTGACGCTTTAAAGAGGTTTAATGGAGACACGTTCTTACAACACAAATAACAATAAAAAAAAACAATTCAAATAATTACAAAACTGAAAGCTTTTCGTTCAAGATTACTGGCATAGGGATGTTCCAGCAAAACAAGAAACTAAGCAAAACCAAATCGTTATAAAATCTATAAACCTAGTTGTAGTTTAAACATTTTATTTACTTTAAAACATCTCTATTGCAATTATATGTATATGATTCGGTAAATGTGATAAATGCTTGCTTACTTTTAATAATAACCAGTAATTAATATTCATATTAAATGATTGAACACTGTACATACGTTTGAAAGTCTGTCGTAAAAAATAATAATTAATAATCTAATTTAGTTATTTATATTCAATATAATCTAAAATGCGTCTTAGTTTTTATGCTAAAAAGGCTTTAGCGCACGCTATCAGATATCATAACGTTAACAAGTAATACTGTCAATTAAATTACAACTCTAACGTCTTTAATTTAGAAGCTTCATCAAAAGTTCCTCATAACCAACCGTAACATAGTTTCAATATACGATAACATTGATGAGTATGAAGACATGTAGGCCTATTCTCACGCAACTAGGGTTACCACACTTGAATCCAAAAAGAAAGTCCAAACAAAATACAAAAATAAATGTAAAAAAAAATACTGATAATTTATTGCCGCAGCTCTAGTAAAACAAGTAGTAAAGATTAATTCCCACTTAATTTTTGTGTTTAATAACATGCCTACAGAAATATAAAAAGATCTTAATTTTTTTTATGTGTCAAATCATCTGACAATAAACTGCCTGACACATGATAAGAAGTAGTGGCAATAAACTTTGATGTTAAAGAAATCCTGCCATTTATTAAGTTCAACAGAGAGAGCCTTGCTTCGGCTGGTCGGTTGCCTGATTCTGTTATTTTCACCATAGTCCAAATCTCCAAATCAGGATACTGAGACATTATTGCGGATAATTTGAAATGGCCGATTTTAAGCCTAGCTTACATGCCAGAAAATTTTGAACAGGAAAGTCCTGACGCCTGGTCACCCTACACGCTACTAAGATTCGAATCTATTTTATGTTCGATCAAAATCATATACACGCTTTCTAGTCTACTCCTGTGTAGGAAATCACATTGGAAATTGTGGAATAAACGGTCTAATGTAATGAGGAAAACACAAATTGTACAGTGTAAAGTGTTACAAAGTCACACTCACCGTACATTACGTAAGGCAGCATGGAACTATCCACTGGGTTGAAATCGTTAAAGCCGCTTGATTTATTGTCATACGCCTGCACATCAGGCTACTGGTAAATTTCCTCAATAGACTTTATACTCTATGTATATGACGTATGGTTGAACATGTATTGAAGAAATTTGACAGTTTTGGATAGGTTGATGTGCAGGCGTCTGTATACAACACCTTACATATACCCCGATCCGAGAATCTAGTAGGGCACGGGGACGCGCACTAGTGCGCGATGCCGTTCCTTGTAGAAAAACTCCGAAGGTGATTCGTTTCACACGGCTTGAGGGACCCTTTACGTTCCTCGCCGTTCCCAAACAAGCCCGGTGAAGCTGAAAATACCTCAGGGGCAATCAGCAATCTTTCCAAAAAAAAACCTTACATATAAAATATTAATTTAATTAATTAATTATCTTTGGCTTCGCGTTAAGCATTTAGCCAATTTCAAGTATTTTTATCATTAGTAGTAAGGGTACAATTGTACGGTAGATAGAAATTAAAATAGAGTCTCACAACACGTGTTATTACGGGAAGAACTCGGGTGAAACTCCATAATAATTTAAATATATATAAACTTCAAAATGTCAAACTTAAGAAAAGTACGTTTGACCTCAATGTGAGCCTAGGACGATTTCTTAATCAAAATCGTAATTCTAAATGTTAAGTCATGCTAATGCTAATATCATAAACTCTATGAGATGACAGTTCTCAGTTATTAATTCGATTCATGGACGTTTATTCCATGTTGTCATAATGAAATACCAAGAGATATTTACAAAACTGCACGCTTATACTTGTAACTAACTATAAGAACAAATTGAAAAAATGAGATGAAAACAATAGAATAGAAATGAACGACAACATAGGCAAGGCTAGAGGGACGGACGATTAAACTAAAGTAGCCCAGATAAAAAGACAGAAAACTTGGCTAGAATAAAACTGGATGCAGAAAGCCCAATACCGAAAAGGATGGCGTGTGGATAAAAATACCTAAATTCAATAGCAAGTAATTATTGTACTGAGAAAGTAGAAAATAATGTACATTAACTAACGAATCTACTTCAGATAAGCCCGTAAGGCTTTTGTTTTACGGATCTTATTAAATTACAAAGTTGCAAATTTGAAAAAAAAAACAAAATGGGTAATAATCATAATTGTTCCGTGCAGCTAGAGTCTACGGTTTCCACTCTAAGCAAGCACGTGCGCTGCGGTAAGTGCGCCTTTACGAGCCACCGGGTGGTAGGAGGCGAGATCTTGCGCACGCGCAGCCGCAGTGGTGTCGTTGCGAGCGTCGGCGTCGCTCTCGCGTGTTTTTGTTTAATTTACTTTTTTCTTTTTCTTTTCGTTAGTCACCTGGCAACATGCGGATTGTTTAGTTCGTTCTTTTTTTAAAGGATCACACACATACGGATATTTCACCTTTTTGTTTCGGTAAGTAACTTAGCAATAAACCTCTTTTTGGCGCGACAGGTAGTGGCTTAAAAGAATTAGGTATTATGAAGTGATTACCTGTTGCGAGTACCAATTTGCAATTAAAGAATTGTTTTATAATAATTAGAGTGCATTACGTGATGTGTAATAGAAAGATGAAATAATTCGTAGACTTTCGTATGTTTCACGTAACATAAAAATGTTTACTACTTATGTTTAAAAAACTAAACAATACTTTTTAGCCGCCTCTGTGATCTAGTCGTTGCACTAATGGTCTCAAACTCTGAGGTGTCGTGTACGATTCTTTGAGAATACACCATAATACACCATAATGTTTTCAGTTTGGTTGATGGACAGAGCTTGTTTTTAGTCCGCCTGGCCAGTTTCCGCCATCTTATCTAAGTATGTCGCCATAACAACAACTTTAGTAGCATTGTCAACATTGTTGTGTTCCCACAGTTAGAGATATGACTGCCAGTTCTACAGTTTGTTGAGGATTCCGGAAGTATTGCGCTTCCAGTTTCAGCCAAGCCTAATTGTCACTTATGTTAGGATAAGCTTAGTGTTCGACACAGTTTTCATCGCCAAACTATAACATTAATTTAATTGAAATTCTACGGGATGACAGCTGGAAGCAAGTGGACTGTATATAATTGTAGCGAAAGACTAAAATCCATTGCTGATTACTATTTTTAATGATTAAACAAAAAAAAACGGCATTTTGATCGCTGGTTCCTGTCGAACACCAGTGACGAAGGTGGAGCGCTTCCCTATATGTATGGAGAAGCTTTTGTAGGTAGCAGAACGCATAGATGTTCAGGTTGAATGCGAACAATCGTGTTTCAATACCCAAAGCTACGATAAACTACTGCCGTGAACCCAACACCTATAACTAACAAAAGCATTATTAGCTTTCTTAGGTAATGTTAAAACTGGGCCTGATAACGTTTTTAAATTCATACTGTAAGTATTGTTAAGTAACGTTATTTCTATCAAGTTAAATTGGTAGCAGCAGGTAACGTTATCTAGAAATGTATCGTTACCTAATGCCCTTTAGCCAACCCGCGAAGAGCAAACGCTCTTCATAAATAAACATTTAATTTGTCGGTAAAAATTACACCGAGGTTACAAACCAAGCTTAACGTTACCTTTGTTATAAACGTTATATTTGTATGATAGAAGTAACGTTACCTAATTATTAACATCACTCAAAGCCCAGACCTGCCTAGTGTGTGTTTAATTTTGTATCCGTATTCATTCGATTACGTTTACGAAAACGAAAATTTGTATGGCAAAAATGTTGCCAGGAGGCGCTGTTTCAATGCCATACTAATTCTCGTTTTCGTGATCGAATGAAAAATTACACTAGGCACCTTGGTTCCGGACTGATATTGTAAAATAAAAACAATTTGATCCTGATTGTTAGTGCTACATGTGCAAAGATTTGAGTCCAGTTGTGGGACCATTTAATTTTAAGGTCGTTAATGATGATATACAATTTGCAGTAGTGGGCACATATCCTAGATTTCTAAAACAGGCTTCTAGATAAGTTGTTAATAAAAAGACAAACAGTTGACGAAGACTTGTTTGGTTAATCGGTTCACTTGTTTACTATGTGTGTTATATCATCGGCAAGACAAACGCATGACTGTCATTATTATCACACTCTCAATTCAAGTGAACATTGAGAACTAAATGCTTTAACCATTAAGCTAAATTAGTCCACCGAAACTTATAACTAAACATAGCCATGGATTTAGTAAGTTCTAAGATTTTTCCTTTTTGTGTCAGCGACACCATTTCATTCTTCCCAACCAGAAAGCTGCCACACCAGGCCCTCTGGTCAGCCTCGACCAAATCGTCCATAGTGATAAACAGCAGAGTACTCAACTGTCCCTTTTATCCCCAAAAAGATGCGAGCGCGCTTGACAGCTCCAGTCTCCTATCTGGAGCATAGGGAGTAGACTATACGTGTCCACGGGGCAACTCTCTTGGGTACGTCGTACGAGTTTCGGATGAAGAACGCCGCCTGTGGCCGCGTCCTGATCTGGCGTTATGACCTGACCTGTGTCCTGACGCAGATGGTCCCTTGTGCAAGTTTGTTTTCTAGCGTAAGGTCGTCTGGCGCCTCTCGTATAACCTAATCGGTAGAAGGTGCCAGTATAAACAAAGTAGTGTATACAATCTGAAGGGTGTCTTGTATCTGGTGCCTTGTATCTGTTTGGGTTATAAACGGGTTTGCTCTTAACCTTAATCGGTTCCCCGACCGCCTAACCGATCGCTTTGGCTACGTGTATAGTTTATGACGTCATCTTGTCATCTAGCTAATACGTATAGGCATATATCGAAAGCTATAGCCTATAGCTTTCGATATTGATTTCATAGGGGGTACGAAATGACAAGATGACGTCATAAACTATACACGTAGCCAAAGCGATCCGTTAGGCGGTCGGGCCCCTGGTCAGACGGGACCAGATTCTAAATAGTTACGGACCTTTCAGTTTGAGATCGGTGTGGTCTTAGAATCAAAGGTTCCAAATTTCCCTTAACAAGTTCCGAAAATCCCTTAATAAGCTGACAAAAAAATATAAAAATCATACAATAATAACATTATAACTAATCATATACTAACTGAGGAGAGCTCGATGGCACAGTGGTTAACGAGCCTGGTTTGCAATTGCTAAGGTTAAGCAACATTCGCAAAGACCACCATCGAATGGGTGACCACAAAAATTAATCATCCCGAGATCCTCCGTGCTCCGTCTTGGCTGCATTAGCAGTCGTTAACAACTACCACACTGGGTCCGCGTGTGGTTTATGACCCGTTCTCCCTATCCTAGGGTCGTGTCCCAGTAGTGGGGATATAAAAATAAGCTAGTGATATGAAACTAACTTATCATGTCAAAATGGAGTCGTTTGCACATTCTGTTTGCGATCATCCAAGCAAGCAACAATCGCAACGGCAAATTAGGTGATCAAGTTAAATAACTTGAGCTCCTCCGTGCTTTAGCTGGCACGTTAAGCCGGCAGCTGGCAGGTTGTCATCTTAAGATAACAGTTACCCGTATTAAACCAGCGAGTTGGATCATAGCCGTATCTTTCCATATCCAAGCTTTTAAGTTGATGATGACAATAATCAATCAATTATAAGTACACCAAGATAATCTGTCGACTGTAACAAATTGTGAACTAGATACGGCGTAGGAGTCTATTTCAAACTTAGCTTTCACTGCACAGCTTGGAAAGCAGCTACAGGAATCAGAACACGCTAGTTATCTATAAGCTGTTATCGAGTATATTTTGATACCCAATTAGGTATTTATTGATAAAATCCCTCTGACTTATCGAAGCTTATCTATTGAAACATTATTTAAGTATTAAGGTGTAGAAACTTGATCTGGGCTAGTCCTATTTTCTGATAGCACATTGCATTTCCTTCTTCCTAGTATTTATAACGTAATTGCTATGTCTATGTATTTGAATGTTGGTGGTGTGTGTTGCAAGTAATACTTGTTGTTTTTACAAAGATATTATTAACATACTTTTATCAGTTTAAATTAGACAGGTATGTAATCTAAGTTACCAGTATTACCTCATACCATGATATTTCTGGATAGATTAACAAGGTGTCGTTATAGGAAAGTAATATTATCAAACTAAGACAAAAAGCAAAAGATAAAGATAAAAAAAATGGAATCTTTTCTTTATACAGTGGCCGTGGTCATAAAACACCACGTGGTCAATTCCCACCAACTTCCATTAGCGGAGTCTAGAACCTTACTTTATATGAGTACTAGCGACCCGCCCCGGCTTCGCACGGGTGCAATGCTGATACACGCAACTGCTATGTCCCTGCATTTTAAATCTGTAATATCGTCGAAAATATTCATTTAAATAACATGCTGTAAAGGGCCATATTGATCTGTATTTAAGGTACTTAATTAGATAAGGATTAATGCTGTATTGCTTAAAATCGCTTCGTAAATAAGTGTAAAAGATACAAAATTATTATTGTGGGTTATCCCTAAGAGATAGACATATACCATCGCAGACTTTTTTGTAGACCTTTTTAAGGTGTACAATGATGTAGTACATTATTTTGATCTATCTCGTAGGGTTCAGCCAGCGTTTGCAATGTAAGCGCAAAAAAATGTGAAACCTCTAAAATTATTAGTGTTTCTCTACTATATTATGCATGTATTTATACATATAAACCTTCCTCTTGAATCACTCTATCTATAAATAAAAAACCGCATCAAAATCCGTGCCGTAGTTTTAAAGATCTAAGCATACATAAATACATAGGGACAGCGGGAGGCGACTTTGTTTTATACTATGTAGTGATACACGATACACGTCTATATAATGTGAACCACAGAACACAGAAAGGGGAATGTGGACCGTGTAGAGATCTCGACACGGCAAACTAAACAAAACATACTTACGCAAGTACCTTCGTTCGCACCGCATTAATTGACTTTAGAAAAGATTTTTTTAAAGTGCCTACCAGAAAAACAAAATTTGTGAATTTTTTAAATGTCTAGTTTTTATGTGGACCTATGTTCTTTGTATATGTACTGTAATAAAGGTATATACTTATTATAAAGCCCATCTATTAATTGTCCTACGTGACATTATTATGATATAAATTAATTTCAATTGACGACTTTTCATTTATTTTTGTAATAATAAAGTAAGAGGTCCACGGCGTCAAAAATGGCGTATCCGCTAAATTCAAGTGTTTCAAATACCTGTTTAGCGTTCAATCGTACATCAAGATTGCTGTAAATTATATAGAAGAAGCCCACACAAGGCCATAAACGTGTGATAAGCACTCCAAACCGGAGCAAAGTAGTTCAAACTATGGCATTATACTTACATCATAGACTCAAGTCGAGTAAGCATTTTCACTTTTCTTCGTAAGCGGAGTTAGGTCAATACGGACATATAATGATGCACCTCCTTGCTTATTGGATAACGCGAGAGGTTGTGAAGTCATCGTTGTTGTATTGTTTCTTATGTCACGACACAATTATGGTCTTATTGCATGAATTAATTACAAATACTAGACTTGGAAAAAAAATATGCGTAAAGTTTACGTATTTAAAAAAAAATCTTATCTACTGAATAAGATTTATAAACAAGGGTACGACGAGCCGGTTCACACGCGCTCTATACCAGGTACGGACATGGTGCTTCTTCCCACCCCCACCGCCCGGTCAAACCGAGCCGAGGTCCGAGTCTTTAGAGGTGCCCTCGGGTTGTTGTGCTCCCCGATCCGATCCGAACCCCTCGGAGAATCTAGTAGGGCCACAGAGGAGATTTTGTAGGGCACGGGGACACGAAGGTGATTCGTTTTACACGGCTTGAGCAAACCCTTTAAGTTTCTCGCCGCCCCCCAAAAATGCCCGGTGAAGCTGAAAATGTCGTCTGAGGCAATAAGCACACTCTCCCAAAAAAAAAAACGATAAGATTTTAGCCCAAAGCGTAGTACGTACTGTTCATTTGTCTAAGTCAGTCTGACCTATAAACATGGTTATCTATGTTTATCGTGTTTTTGTAATTTGTTTCCCAACAAATTTGCGTTAAAATTATATAAACAAAACAAAAACATTTTATATGTATATTTATAATCTCAATCTCGGAAACGGCTCCAAAGATTTCATGAAATTTAGCATGCAGGGGGTTTCGGGGGCGATAAATCTATCTAGCTAGGTTTTATTTTTAGAAAACGTATCATTAGAATACAAAGGTAAATTTCGCCACCATCTACAAAGTTATAATAGCTCAGGTGGGAAATCGGGAAATCGAAAATGACAAGTGAGAAATGATGTACCCCCAACCCCTCGAGTATCTCAGTAAAGATATGGGGCTTTACTAATTCCTCGGGCGGACTTCTCGAGAGAATTTGAAAAGTGAAGTTGCACTGTTTTGTTACATTTGCCACACTCATGCGCACTTACGAACACTTAACGGTTAATAATCCAGCATTATTTCACATTAGTATTCGACATAACACAAATTTTAGAAAATAAAACAAAACCGCAGGCATGACTCTTTACTTTCCCGCCAATAAGTCCAGATGTTTATTTTATTATTATGTATTAATGTTTTATTTTATTTTTTATTATTATATCGGTAAGATTAAAAAATACTAATTCCATCAGTATGTAATTCGTATGTAAATATAATAATTTCCAAAAAACACGATTTACCAAAAAAAAATACCGAGCAAAGCTGAGCCATCCAGGTACTTTATTTTAAATTTGGACGATGACACAGGGTAGACGCACCAATGGTCGACACTCATGCCCAGTGTTCGATGCAGTTTTATCGCCAAAAAATAACATATAAAGTTCTACGAGATGACAGGATGACTAGGAAGGAGGTCTGTATTCAATTGTCGCTAAAGACTAAAATCTGTCGCTGACTCCTATTTTAAATAATGAAAGGAAAAAATGATGATCACTGGTTCCTGTCGTTTACTGATGCCATTACCCTAGTTACTTAAGTAGTTATTTAAAAAAACAATAATACTTTTACCATCTTATCTAAATATGTCGCCATAACATCAATGTTTGTAGCATTGGACGACCTCTGTAGCCGAGTGGCTTGCACGCCGGACTTTGGGCGGCGCTAATTCCGAGGTCCCGGGTTCGATTCCCGGTCGGGTCAGTGTCGAAAACGAACTTTTCGATATTGTGTCGGGTCTGGGTGGTTGTGGTGCCGTAGTTGTTTCTGATTTCCATGAAACGAGTGCTTTAGCAACTTACCTTGGGATCAGAACAATGTATGTGATGTTGTCTCATATATTTTTTATTTTTTTATTTATTTATTTATTGTTGTGTTCCGGCAGCTAGAGGTAAGAAAGCCAGTACCTCAATAGTTGAGGATCCCGAGTGAAGTGCGCTTCCATCATTGGCCTTATCATCACTTAACATCAGGTGAGATCAAGGCACTGTGTTTACCCGGGCTTGCCCTTACCCGTTATTATAAAAAAAAACAATAGCAAAAAAAGGACAAAGTAGCATTAGCTAAACGGCCATACTACATTGTCAATTTTATTCGTCATTTGATTCGTCGTTGAAACCATAAAATATGCTTGATCCTAAGTAATGCCATTCCATAATTACAAACAATAAAACCTTTACAAACGCGAAGTGCCATACAAATAAACAAAGAAAAAGCTCCAAATAGTTGTTCCGTGTTTTGTTTGTCATGTAAACGTCATTTTAAAAAGAGACAACACACGGAATAGCCTATTCGAAGCTTATTCTTTGTTAATTTGTAAGACCCGATGTGTAATTGTTTACGCGAAAGAAAAAATAACGTGTCATGCCACATACTTTGGTTGTTCCAATGCAGACGTTTCATTTCGATATACTGACGTTTAAGGTTTTTACGTAACCCCTATGTAACCGTATCGTTAAAATTCCAATAAATTAAACCGCTACTCTGAGCGCGGCGCCGTTTTCCTCCGATATTTTAAGTTATTTAGGAGGAAAAAATACTGATTCAATCTTCGGTAGGTCTGCGAGTGCTGAGGTTAAGCAACTTTCTTAAAGGCCGGTCATCAGATAGGTGACCAAAAATTTATCATCCCGAGCTCCTCCGTGCTTCGGAAGGCACGCAAAGCCATTGTTCCCGGTTGCATTAGAAGTCGTTAACAGCCACCAAAGTGGATTACCTCTTCCCAACTCAATTGCCGTTTCAAAATGAACGCACACGCATTTAATAATACGTCGATGTTAATGACGGTAGTTGTTGACATTGAATAGGCGCCCTTGGCTTTCAAAGTAAAAAAGTAAATAGTGTTGAATAATTTCGGCGGGCTGGTTAGAACACGATAGCTCAATTGGAAGAGCACCTGACCCGGTATGTCAAAAGGGTGCAGGTTCAAATCCTGCTCGTGGAAATTTGTGTTTTTGTAATTTGTTTCGCAACAAAATTTGCGTTAAAATTATATTAAACAAAAAAAAACATTTTATAATACGTCGAAATATCTGCATCCTACCTACTACGTAACGAATAAACTCTTTCATTTATATAATGTAAAAGTTGCATAAAGTTTCGCATCGAATCGTGATTTAAGTTATTGCAAAATTTTGACAAATCCATGAGTTGTAAGCAGCGGTCTTGGCTTTCTTCACCGATCCGGTCCGAACCCATCAGAGAATCTAGTAGGGAACGGGGACACGCACTAGTGCGTTATGCCATTCCCTCTAGAAAACCTCTGACTGTGTTTTGTTACAGACGGCTTAGGAACCCTTTATGTTTCTGGCCGCCCCCAAAAAAGCCCAGTGCCGCTGAAACTGCCGCATGAGGCAATAAATCAGCAAACTTCTAAAAAAATGTCTTGCCTTTCATTTCAAATTAACTATTGATACAAAAATGATACAATAACGTATTTCGTAATCATCATCATTAAACTCAAGTCATCATCAACCCACAGCTAGAAACAGACGTTCCTAATAGAAGAATTGCAAATGATGACCATAACCTCATGCTGATCTGATACTGTTATAGCAACAAAACTAAATAATACCTAACTAGGTATAAATACAGGAGTCTCAGATCATACATAGCCATCAAGCTTGAGCTAAGCAAGATGGATATACCTAGATTAAGTTAGATTAAATTAAAAAGTAAGTTAGTAATAGCATATACACTGTCCCACTCCCACGGTTTAACAAATGCCTTGTTATATTATATTAAGCCATCGCTAGAATTTGATGGGTATCGACTTAATCACCACACACGCCAAACGCGGATTACTGACAAGCCCGAGCTTTACATCGATAAAAACGAAACACACTTAGCCTGACTAGGGAATTGATCCCAGGACGTTCGGACATCGAGCCAAACCGTTTGGCACTCGTTTAGCCAAATAAAATTTAAAGCGCCTCAGAGGTCCCAGATTCGATTCCCAGTGGCGGGTGAATCATTGTGTACTCAGTTTGGTTGGTGGTAGGGCTTGTTTAGCCTAAATAGCTACCACCATCTTATCTAAATATGTCGCCATAACTAACATCAAAATTGACAGCATTGTTTCCGGCAGATAGAGATAAGATAGCCAGTGCCTCAGTAGTTGAGGATTACGGTTGAAGTGCGCTTCCACGTAAGGATGTCCGGTCCGATCCGATACTTGTATCGATACAGTAAAATACGATCCGTTGGCGGATCGATACACATGCACAGAGGATCGGATCGATCGGTAAACGTTTATCTAGCGGTAGATTTCGTTATAATTATTTAAATGTACCGTAATTAATTTCTGCATAAATATTACTTTAATAATTAACAATTAAATTAAACATTAGAATACATATTAAAACAGACGCTATACAAGCGTAGAAGCATAGAAGAGATCTCTTCCAACCAACCAACCCTAACGGAAGTACCTTGTTTAATTTTAGAAGATTAGGCCACCATCAAATTATCCTATATTACTTATAATAAAATTGTGTTTTCTATAGCTCAAGAAAATCTTATATGTGGGAGTTTTTTTATAAAAACTGATAATGCAGAAAAATGTAAATTATGTCATCATCGATACTGAATCGATCCAAAAAACCGTATCGAATCAATAGGATCGATACAATTTATAACGATCCATTGCAATCCAGGATATCGATCCAAAGCACTCGGCTCGAAGATCCCTACTTCCACCTTATCATCACTCTATTATCATCACTTAACATCAGGTGAGATGAATGAAGGCCAAGAAGCTTACTCGTAAGGAATAATAAAAAAGTTCAAATTGAGTAGCTGTTGCGCCAGCCAACTGAACAATTTAAAAAAATCTTAACACACACAGGGTGCCAAGTGCGAGTTTAATTCGCCATTCGATCACGATAACGTAAACGAGAATTCGTATGGCGAAATGTTAACTCGTCTTGTATGTCGCCAGGAGGCAATGCTAATGCTAGTATGCCATACTAATTTTCGTTTTCGTAAACGTAATAAACAAAACTTACTAGGCACCCTGCTCTCACTATATCCGACATGCACATTCGCAATCGAGACCAAACCCTCATTACAACAGATTACGTGATCTTTATTAATTACAAACGAGATGCAAACTTGAGCAATAACGTGAAATTACAAACGAGACCGTAACACCTTCACCATAAGATATGAAACGGCACCTCTCCCTTTTACAGATTTAAAACTATACGTAAATAAATCAACAAAATATAACGAATTGTAATTGTATGAAACTTTCACTAGAAGTTTCATGTATAATGAGTTTAATATGTGATCTATACGCTTTGGAAGGATAGAAGATATAAATATTGCTAACTAGCATAAATAATATACATCATCATTTATGTATAGATTTATTAAACAAATTGTTGGTAAAGTTATGAGAAAAATATGTTAAAAAAACATGATTTATTAAGTTTTGTTGGCATAGCGAACTTACATTATTTATTATTAATATTGAATTAACTATATTCGTCAAATCGTCACACGGTATGGCATTGTTTTGCAAAATTACACTTATTTCTGTCAGTGTATTGTTTTTTGAAGAAAAGTTTCCTACTATGATTTATATTAGGAATATTAATTATTATTATTAACAGTGAAACAGTGAATATGAACAGTGGTTAGAGAAACTAAGGTAGTTTCCATATTGTGACCACCAGAAACACGAGACCTCTTTCGGTGTTCTGTCTATAAAGGAAAAAGCAAAAATTGCTATTGTTTTGTTTCTTGGTAGTTCTTCTTGTGCTCAATACAAGGCTTCCAGCCAACATTTTTGCTTTTTAAACCTATCACGGTCGCGAATATTCGAATGAGGTAAATAGGTGTTTATGTATGTTTGTGTGTTATTATTATGGACCCGGTCGGTACTCTGTTACCGACCGTAACCGTTCCGTTGGGTGGCCAAGAGATGCTCGTCGATCGGTAGGCAGACCTCCAGTTCGGTGGTCGGACAACCTAGTCCGGGTGGCGAGTAGGGGATGGATGAGGCTGGCGCAGGACCGTAGAGTGGCGTGCGAGGGAAGAGGCCTATGCCCTGCAGCGGGCGGAAGACGGCTGATGATGATGATGATGTATTATGTGAGCCATGATAAGCCGCGATAAGCCACGATCGATATACGAGGACGAGTAAATAACATTTTTTGGCACAATAAAATAAATTTATTGTGCCAAAGAATGTATTTACTTTCTTGTTTTCTTTACATACAAAAAAAAACATGGTAATATTAGACCATAATAGAAATGACCTTGATACTTTCAAAAGAACTGGAAATACAGATATTATCTTTATCGCTAATCCTATTAATAAAATTGCATGTAACAAAAAAAAACTGTTACACTCGCGTGCAAATAAATCGATTCACCGTAATATGATCATTTAAAAAAGCTTACTATGAAGCCTTGGGTCTCCGGTTCAAGTTTATGTTTATGTCCAGCAGTGGTTCGAAAGGGGCTTAAGATGACGATAATTATGATAGAATAGAATAGAAATAGAATAGAAGCGATTTGTGTCCGTAACACCAATTTATCAACAGCAACTCGAGCAGTCGCTTTGCAATTGTACACACGCCTGCACATCAACCTACGACAAACTGTCAAATTTCCTCAATAGACTTTGAACTTTATGCCTTAACGATATGGTTGAAAATTTATTGAAGAAATTTGACAGTTTTGGATAGGTTGATGTGCTGGCGTCTGTACAATTAACAACTGGTTGCTTTTTTCGGTAATAAGCCAGCCGGTTACATTAGCAGTCATTAACGACCACCAACTGGGCCCGCGTGGTGGTTTATGGCCCGTTCTCTCTATCCATCCATGAAAGGGTCGTGCCCCAGCAGTGGGGACATAAAATAAGCTGATGATGAAAACATTTACTTTTCTGTCTGTGGTCTGATTTTGACATTTTTCAGTCCAAACATAAAAATTAGGCCATAGACAAGCTTTATAAAGTAGAAAAATCCGTTCATTGCACGCAAGTACACTGTGTAGTAACAAAAGGGATGCCGGTATAAAAACATAAAATATAGCAAAAAAAAATAAATCAAACCATAACGTTAATTAATGACAATAAGAGCCTTGCGATGAGGCAACCGTGTGAGGAAACCTCCGGAAGTGTTGCGCAACCATCTCATTATTTGTACATTTCGTAAGATTACAATATTTGTTTACAACCGAGCAATGGGTCGGTAGCATACTGGTACTTGCGGAGTCATATGCGAAGTGTGTCAAAGTATTGAATGACCGAAGAGATCGTTATCAAAACTTATAATATGATTGGCGCTGTGACTTAGCTGTTGCCAGTGTTGCCAGTGTGATAAAACTTGCTCAAAAAAGAAAGATTAAATTAAAGAAATATAAATAAATACAAAAAAAAATTAATTTAAATTACATATTATAACTTTTTTCTCCTGTCGAGAATTCGAGATCGCTTCGGTGGCCGAGTGGCAAAACGCTCTTCCCGAAGGCTACAGGTTCAGTTCTCAAGTATATTATTTATGTAAGTTTTGTGTTTAATATAGGTAGTGTATTTCATATTTTTCGACGCATAGCTCGAGTTTGTGATCACCACACCAACCAATTGTAGCGAAGACTTGATTTTAATGATGGAGGCCTGTATAACCCACTTTTATAACTTTTTAGGCGAACGCCGCGCCGGTGCAACCTTGCCAAAACTTAGTCTTCAAAATGTACTTAAAAACGTGTCTTCTACTAAAGCTGAAAATATAGAACCTTACTCATTTTGTAACCAACGACGTTATTCACAAAGTAATAATAAGTAGTAATCTTAAAAATAAAATCAAAGCCAAGTATAATAAAACTTTTTCATTTTACAGTATACCTACGCACCTGCACACCACAATCCGTCAAACCTCCCCAAAAAGACTTAGAACTTTAGAACCTTAAGCCTAGGGCATATTACAAATATTCATTGAGGATATTTGACAGTCCTGGAAAATCTGATGTGCAGGCATCTGTACATGTGAGGTGTATAGAATCAAATTAAGCCACTCTACGCCACTTTTTTTAAAATCTATCTTTGAACGTCATTCGATTCTATATCTTTGAACGTCATTCGATTATATATTCATCGAGTCTATGGCTTGCGTTAAAGAATCAACATTAAAACCAATCAAATTTGACTTTTAAACTAGCTATCAGTATCAAACTCAGCTAGATCCTCAAAACCATTTTCAAAGACAGCTTAATACCGAGCCGACCAATCACAGAGCCCCACTCGCCCAACTGACATAATGACGTTTAGTACTCTAACTAGTTGTCAAATCGAAAATGTCAGTATCAAATCCAGCTAAGTGCCAGCCTGTGAGGGTCAAATACAGCTAAGTGTCATGGGTCACTATCAAAGTCAGCCTAGTGCGCCATTAGTCATATGTTTGTGACTTACCGTTGAATGTAATTAATGTCGTTATTGTATTTCCAATAGCTATTGAGATTTATCTTACTAATTAAAGAAATAAGAAAATGTTTATAGGTTATTGTTAAAAGAGTAGTTTTTAGGAGTTTTTTTTTTCGATTTATCAATATTTTGACATTTTAGAATTAGCTGCTATTGATTCTACACACCTCATTTATACATTGCTTGCCTTTTGGCTATACACATTTATGCAGTGTTATAAAATTTGCTATTACGTTAAATTGTTTAGGTACATTAATCCCAGTTTTATATAATATGTAATGTAACTTTTAAAATGTACATGTTGTTTATTTGCATGCATTTTAAGCAGTATGAAATAATAACCAAACTAAACAAAATTTTAACAGTGGCGTTCCTATAACAGTGTGACTATCTGTATAATTACAACTTGTATGAATACCACGCAATCATAGTAATTATAATCGTTATGCACTATCCGAACAGCTATCTTGACAGCTAGACAAACAGTAGCACTACCGATACTGTAATAGATAATAACTAGGTGTTTTTTATTAAAAACACAGTAGATCCACAAAATAACGAGATTTTGTGATAAGATCTGTGTATTGCACACGACAGTGCGAGAGTTATGAAAGGAAAAACAATATTATTGATTGTTTTTCTTCTTCTATTTATGGCATGTTTTGTGTTTGCTGCCGAACAAAATTCCGCCAATATCACGTAGGTAGCATTGGCGTGTATTGACACGGAAGGATCCAAATGGAATAAATTATATTATTGATTAATCATTAACCCCTTATTCATAAAAACTTTTAGGCATTATTTAGTTAAATATTGTTTTGTCGACGTCACACAAACGTCATTTTGAATTTGAGAAAAAGAGACAAAACAATGATTAACTAAATAATGCTTAAATAGTTTTTATTAATAAGGGGGTTAGTGTTTATGAGTGAAAGATGATAGATAGGTGTTAGTGGTAAATGAGTTTCCCCTGTACCCGTCGACTTTCAGTAAATGTTGGGACTTTATTGAGACCTAGCAATAGATTTACCTTTAGATAAGTTTAAAAAACATGTGAAGTCTTTATTACTTATAAAAGGTTATTATACAGTCAAAGAATATTTAGATGATAAAACAGCCTGGTTATAATGAAAAACACATACTCTATTTGAATTAATATAATAAAATTAATTTATATAATTTTTATGCTTATATGATAGTTTTTATTAGCAGTGTCCTACAGACAACAAACAGCGTTGCGTTAAATAGATCATTAAGTTTTTATTTAGAGTATCTTGAGTATGTCATGCTCTCTTTATTTGTCTCTGCGGTGGTGGCGTGTGCGTCGGGTCGTTACGTTCCCTAAAATATGGTTGAGCGAAGCGATGGCTGATTTATATGTCATACTCGTGAACGGGTGCTGCCTGTGGAGGCTGGTCTGCTCTTGCATCGAATCTTATTTTTAATATTATTTACTGTAGTTTGACTTGGTTTTTCTTTACCAATTTTTTTAGAGTACTGTAGTGGTACTGTATGACATTGTGGAAATTTAAACTTTTACCTGATGTAAATTTGTTAACTTAGATTTTTTTATTTTCCCCCTTGAGTTCCCCTTCGAACTTATTTAGAGAATTTTAGTACTGTTTTAAATAAAAAAAAAATAAAAAATATTTAGACAACATCACATACATTGTTCTGATCCCAAGGTAAGTAGCTAAAGCACTCGTTTCATGGAAATCAGAAACAACGACGGTACCACAACCACCCAGACCCGACACAATATTGAAAAGTTAGTTTTCGACAGCTAAAAGGTCGTAGCAAAATAAGTTATGTGTTTTATAGTGCAGAAACAATAATAATAGTTACATCTTAAATAACTTCTTATTCTTCCCGATCTTTGGTGGCAAACATTGACACAAAACATTCATTACACTCCATAACGAATTACCTACGAAAACAAATACAGTTAAAACGCCATCCGTCCTTCTCTAACGATTTCTTTATTACACCTATGAAATGGAAGAAACTGTTGAAATACGAGCTCCGTTTACAGTTTCTCAGTTTTTATGGCCACCTAGTGACAAACTTGTGAACTAACCTACTCAACGCTAGATGGCGCTGGTTAAATCCCCTAATTATAGTTAACTCGATTGATAAAAGTGATATATTCGCACTAGTGAACACTTTAGTGCTACAAATAGAACTATTTTGGCAAGAAAAGCAAAATTTATGTCTCATTTAAGTCAAGTATTTAGCCATCATGTTTATAAATTTAATCTTATAGGTAAGTATGTGCACAGTTACACAAATAATAGAGTAAGTAGGTACCTATTGACTTGTACGTTTATTACAAATAAAATTCAATGAATGAATTTATAAATTCAATTTCTTCTTCTCAGTACAAGATCTCCCGCCCAGAGTAGACTTACGAACCGATGGCATAGTGACATTCACAAGAGCTACTTGTAGCCTAAACTGAATAAATGATTTTGAATTTAATAACAATAAATATATAACAATTTTTAGAAATATAGATAGGTACCTACCTAGATATATAAATAGGTAGTACTATTAGTTAATCTATGATAATTATATGCCACTACATATCTACCTATTTCTTTCCTGTAAAGTAATTGAAATGAAAACCTATAAGTTTTGTGAACTGTGCGTATCGTTGGTAACTGCGTCACATAACAAATTATTTTGATGAATTTATTAAATAAAATTAAAAGAGAAAAAACGTTAACGTAAAAATGTAAAAATCAATTTACAATAAAAAACTTGCTAGGCCAAAAGACGCTGCGCCTTCTAGCGACAGGCTTACAAAACAGCATTCGGTAGTTCGTAACTTTGCTACTCAGCGGTAGATGGCGGGTTAAAGTTTACAGTTGTCGAACGTAATTTCAATTGCCGACCACAGATGGCAGTGCATGTAATAAAGAATTAAAAAATATCTTAATTTAAATAAATCTTTTGTGCGTATGTTTGTAATATAATGAACTCCTTCTAAACGGCTGGACCGATTTTGATGATTTTTTTTGTGTGTGTTCAAGTGGATTCGAGAATGCTTAAGATTTACAATTGGACCCGGTAGGTGGCGCTGCAATAGGGGTTCATCTTGAGGTACAGGTGTTTTTAAGCGGACGAAGTCGCGAGCGGGCCACTAGTAGCCTTATAAACTTGTTTAAGTACTGAACGAAATTTATAACTCAAGAAAACAAAACTAGGGCGCTCTTACTTACTGAAAGGTACCTACTTATCACTTACAAAGTATTGATAAGTGAATTAATTGTCCATTTTTATAAGGTTGTTTATTTGGAATTACTAGGTATTTAATTAGTTACTTTCTTTTTGCACTTGAAAGGATAACTTAGACCATATTAGATTTTACTTTGCTTCTTACAACTCGACCGGACGTTACATAATTTCTTTCAAGTCAGAAATGCAGTCACGTAAATCTTACGGTTCGCATGATTTCATCCAAAACTCATTTTGCCGATATTAAAAAAAGATTAAATCTTCGAAAACGCGCTAATTAGTGTCTCCCTACTTTCTCTTTCGCACATTAAGACTGATCGTCCCCTAAACAGAGACGGCGATAAAGAGATTTGTAAGGAGTTTGCATCGTGAAAGGCCATCTATCCGGTCCTCAGATAAAACTATGCAAGTGCATTTTATGGGTACCTATTAGTTAGGTCGCTTTTAATGCGGCACAAACGACTTTATTGCTAATACTTTTAGAGTTCACATCTCTTTACGTAAGTAGGTAGGTACGAGTATAACCAGTTGGGAAGGTGTCTGAAATTTTGTCTACTGAGCAAAGTTTAAGCATTGAAAATGAAAACTAACTTCTAATACCCATCTATAAAAATTACAAACTCTATGATAAAAGCGACCAATGACCACAGGTTACAACCATGACGTCACGTTGACAAAGTTGACAGTTGAGTCAAAAGAGACACTTTTAAGCTTTGTTTTTTTTAAATCAAAATTTTAAAATTGTTTGATAAGTCAGAGGCAACGGCCTATGCTATGACGTCACTTTTAAGTATTTATCGACAACAAATACCTAGGTATCCGGATTATAGAAAATCAAGTTTGAGTGAAAACGCTAATATGTTGGATACGTGTTTTGAAATTAATTAGTGCTGTATCAACATTCTAATTGTGTGTACAGTGAGCATCGAATTGATCGGAACACTAAATGGTTATAATTATTTTCAAGTTTGAGTAAAAAACTTTTAATGTCTAAGAATAGACTTTAGTCTATTTTTGCTTGGGGTAATAATAAATGGGATTCTTACCATGTTCATTATTTTTGGATACTCTTATGCAAGTGACCATAATCTCTCTTATGGTAGTACCTAACTAAGTTACCAATGTAAGTACCTACAGAAGGAGGCACTTATTTAAAATCTGGGCTCTTGAAAATTTTTAATTGTAAATAAGTATGTTAAATTTAAATACCTACTTTTTTTGTAAATGTCGTTACCTACTTCTATTAAAGCTGTGGGAGTTTCTTGCGCCCATTCTTCTCCACAGCCAAAAAAATAGACGTCCTGAACGGGTTGTATGTAGGTAAAAAAAATGTTTGGATGACTTAGCACTTTTCTTAAGTTTTTTGAATATAAAATGTTGACTTCGACTTTGACAATATTTTTGCTTGAATTTTTTTTATATTTCTTGTCTAACTTATTTTAGGTACTACAATCATACTTTTCCCTTTAATCAGTACAAATAGCGGTCAGCAGTATTTTTGACTTTACCAACAATACAGACCACCTTCCTCCTAGCTATTATCCTGTTATAATGAAACTCTAATGATATTTTTTGGCAATGAAAACCGGTGTCACTATGATGTACAGACGCCTGCACATCAACCTACCCAAAACTGTCAAATTTCTTCAATACATTTTCAACCATACAACTTAGTAATAAAGTTCACAGTCTATTGAGGAAATTTGTCAGTTTGTGGTAGGTTGATGTGCAGGCGTGTGTACATAGAAAAATTTTTTAAATTAAATAAATATTAGACACCTTTTTTTTTGGAGATAGTTTGCTGATTGCCTCAGACGGCATTTTCAGCTTCACCGGGCTCTATTGGGGGCGGCGAGAAACTCAAGCCGTGTGAAACGAATCACCGGAGGTTTTCTAGAGGGGACGGCATCACGTCCCCGTGCCCTACTAGATTCTCTGAGTGGTTCGGATCGGATAGGGGAGAAGACAACAGTAGCTAAAGCACTTGTTTTATGGAAATCAGAAACAACGACGGTACCACCCAGGACCTCAGAGCTCCTAAGAGTCGGGCGTGCAAGCCACTCGGCTACGGTACATAAGACAGATACTTTTATTTTTTAGTCCTCTACGAGTAAGCACTTGGCCTTCACCATCCAACTATAACTGATGAAAGGCTGATGATGATGATGTAATGGTTTCATTAATCCTTTGCTAACCTGCCTTATAATATTTCCGCAGTTGGAATACCAACAATTATTAAACTTATTCTACCGGTTTTTATTATATGAGTTTGGTTGTTTGGCCATAGGTTTTGTAATCTTTCATTAATAAATAATTGCCAATCAATGGATAAACCTGTCTAATATAACTAATATGAGACGGGTTTATCCATTGACTGGCAATTATTTAACAGTAAAAATATGTACCAGTTTTAAAGTAACTTGTAAAACTTAATTTGTAATCGAAAGTGTCTTTCTATAGGCATAAAGTAAGGCGACTGAAGAAGGTAAACTTGTACAACCGCGCTCGAGCATCGCACACACAGACAACTCCCCGATCCGATCCGAACCCTTCGGTGAATCTAGTAGGGCACGGGGACGCGCACTAGTGCGCGATGCCGTTCCCTCTAGATAACCTCCGAAGGTGATTCGTTTCACACGGCTCGAGGGACCCTTTACGTTCCTCGCCGCCCCCAAAAAAGCCCGGTGAAGCTGAAAATGCCGTAGAGGAATCAGCAATCTCTCTGAGAAAAAAAAAAAAAAAAAAAAAATGGACAACTATTACTATTCCGAGATTCCGTCCGTGTCCGTGAGACGGTCATGTGTGCGTTGCTCGAGCGCGGTATTTACTAAGCTTTACCTGACCTTCTCCTTATTTTGTGCAATAGGAAGGAAACACTTGAAGCCTGTAAAAAGGGAGAAAAGTGTACACTTGCCGGTTCGTTTCATTAACACCAATATTTGTAGCGTTGTTGTGTTCAAGCAGCTAGAGATAAGTAAGATAGCCAGTGAGTGCCTCGCTAGTGAGGATTCCGGGTGCCATATTATCTGTCTAAGTCTGTCACCATAACAACAATGTTGCATTGCATTGCATTGTTGCATTGTAGCCAAGACTCTCATTGATCGGCTGCGGTGTCACCTCTTCACAGTATCACTGTTGCAAATGCCATACATCAACATAGCCATAAACTTTTAATGCTCCACACGGTATTATAATAAATAATAATGCTTTGAATTAATTTCAATAAATTATGTTCGCAAATGATCCCGCCTGAGGAATTGTTATAAACATAATTGTAATAAGCAAATCTAATTGCCGACATAAATGTCGGCTCAACTGTAAAACGTTTAAGGACCTCTCTAATAATGACCCTTAAAAATAAAAATGGACCTACGCACTCATTTTTTGTTTTTTTGAGGGAGTTTGCTGCATGCCGCAGACGGCATGTTCAGCTTCACCGGGCTTTTTTGGGGGCGGCAAGAAACTTAAAGGGTTCTCAAGCCGTGTGAAACGAAGCACCTTCAGAGGTTTTCGAGAGGGCAGCACTAGAGTCTCCGAGGGGTTCGGATCGGATCAGGGAGAACCTGAGGGCGCCTCTTAACGCCTCGACTTGGAGTGTGCACCCGCCGCTCCCGTGGGGGGGGGATAAGCGCCCAGGCACATGTCTGTACCTGGTATAGAGCGTGTGTGATCCGGCTCGTCGTAGAAGACTTTACGCACGTCGTAATAGACTTTGAACTTTACGCAGATATGCTTGAAAATGTATTGAAGAAATTTGACAGTTTTGGATAGGTTGTTCACCATATGTATGAGGAACGAGATTTCAAGTCAAGATCACAGCTCTGTGTTTCCCGTCATTGGGGTCCCGAGCTATCCCCGTGACAGAGAGAAGAGAGTAGGCGGTCTTCGATTGCTAAGTTAAGTAATAGGCCGGTCATCGGATAGGTGATGAAAAATGTATCATCTCTAAGCTCCTACGTGTTCGGAATGCACGTCCCGGCTGCGTTAGCAGTCGTTAACAACCACTAATGCACCCTAGGCCTGCGTCGTGGTTTATGGCCTGTTCTCCCTATCCATCGATAGGGAAGGCTAGTATCCCAACGTAAAAAGAGCAGGTGATGTTTTTCGTTGCTGGGTGGGGGGAAAAGATTCCAGCACTACCTGGAGTCGCTCCTGCTCTTGATATATGTTTAAAACAGTATTTTTCTAAGTCAAAACACCGCCGTTGGTTTGGAACCCACACAGTAATCTCCTTTACATTTAATACGTCATTTTAACCGCCTTCTTAAAAAAGGGGGTTATTAATAAGTCTGTATATACTTTTTAATCTATATTCACGCATCTCCGACCTTTATGCACTGATTTCGATGATTCTACTTGTATTCATAAAATAACATTCTCAAGCACAGGTCTTGAACTGTTCTCAAATCAGACTGAGCCTTTTAATAATAACGGCAATAAGTATGCAATTCTAAAAAGTTGTGACTAATTTCATACACAACGCATGCAATGTCGATAAAATGTGCGTTCACCTTAAAGGCGAAAGTTTAGACGTTTGATACAGATGGCAATGTGATGACCATCACGTAGGCATGCGATCCCGTTTCTTTCGCATTTAACTTTTTAAATCAACACCTTTTTTTTAATTCAATCTTTTTTTCATTCATCCACTGTTCGAATGAGGTCACAAATTCTGCTCAAATCCTTTTTAGTGTCTATGGTACTATATCGCCATGCTAACTCGAGAAAAGTCCAATTAAAATCGTCTAGGCCAACCGGTATTGATGGCCAGCAAAGCACCTCACTCGTTCCAAATCGCACCGCGTAGCCGCACGCGTCGATGAAAGTACCGGACTGGCTTTCTACAGACCGCGACATTTCAAATTCCGAACAGATTAATAAAAAGTGACAGTCCAGAAAAAGTAAAAATGTGTAGAGGTGACATTACAAATTGAAACAGAGGAGCATCGAGTTATTTTCATTCCAAAACAAGTGACAGATAACATAAAGAAAGTGTTGTTTTGAGTGTCTATTCGTATTTCTATCGAGTGGATTTGCTCTGTGATCTGCATAGTGGATGGTTTTACATCTCATGTTGGATTCTGCGGTTGTAACAATGGAGCCGAGGTAATTGCATTTCACAGTTTTTATGTACGGTCTCTTTGCTATGAATGTCATGGCGATGATATCTCTGTATGTCCATCTTCATCTCTGTATTAAGAACATTTGGAAAGTGTGTTTTTTGGGTAATGTTAGTTGTTTTCTGTATAATTCAAAATTACAAATAGCTATATCGTTTACAAAAGAAAACATATATTCTGTACTGTACCCCTAATAATGTTAACGATAGTGCAATGATCAAATGATGCCATGTAATATTACCACAGATAAAATTAAATTTCGCAATATTAATTGAACATTGTAGACGTTTAAAAATAAGTATACTGAGCATTTAAAATAAAGCAGCTTTTATTTACAAAACAGCAGGTATACTTTCCAACGTGTTTAAAAATATGAAAAAAAGAATAAGCTTAGTTATGGTCGTAATAGAGATACATTTATAAGAACAAGGAAACTTTAAAAATCGTGTTTATTTTTAGATAAATGTAAAAGAAAATAAAACAAATATCCGTATGTAATGACACCTCTAAAACTTTCTTTAGGCGATGCCAGACACCGAATAAACCAGATATTTCACGCTCAGTGATTGTCAACTTTTAAAAACTTTCATGACATTAAAATAGGTCGACGTTGTTTTTTTCTTTTCAATATTATTAAATAAGACATCAACAATAGATTTTGTATCTCTTTCAAATCAATACTTATATCATAGTTCGTAAGTATTTAAACTAGCTAATATTGTATATAAGCAATTGATTATAGTATTTTAGAATGTATCTATTTCAGTGATCAGAAATATTAAGTAATATGACTATTACTGCGAGTGGTAACCCACTTAAGACTCAATGTCAAAGCATTTATTCAACATAAGTCCTCACAGGGCACTTATTGACGTCAAAACTATAAAACTCAAGTAAAAATAAAAAAAAAATAGTTTAGACTGAACTACTGAATCTACCATCAGTTCGGATTTTGAGCTGATGATGATACAATTTTTTGCGATTTGAATTAAATTTGGAAAGGTCTGTTAATTGTTAAGTCTCCTGCAGGCATAAAGCATTGAAATAGAATTCACGATTTTTTTATATGTTGTAAAATAACTAGTAATTTATTTAATTTCTATGTACAATAAAGGATTAATAGATTAATATATTGATAATTATCTCAGTATTTTATTTAAGCATAGAAAGTTTCATTACAATTTACTGACGGCTTTGCTAATTATTAAACTTTGAATTAAATATGGCATACAGACAATTTACAACAGAAATGTTTAAAGGAAATGTAAAAAGAAAGGGTTTTAAGGCCTCAACGCTAATAAGGTTCAAAACAAATAGAAAGGTGATTTCTACGATCCTGTACAGTGAGAGATGGCTACTTCCTGACTTACCTACCACCGGTCGTGCGAGATTCCAGTCTCGTCCTATAACACAAAATAAAAAAAGACTGCAGAAGGTACGCTTTATACAAACGCGCTCGAGCAACGCACACATAGGCAACCTCTCACGGAATCTCGCAACAGCTGCGCGCTGACTGCACCGGGGCAGGCTAATTACCGAAAACAGCAATTAATTGTACAATTGCAACGCGACTGATAAATTGCGGTTGATAAATTGGTATTTCGGACACAAATCGCTCAATGATCGCTCGCTTAGTGCAGTTGCGATTAAAATGTATGTAATAGTTAACATACATTGAGTGATTTTGTTTATTCTGAAATTAATTTTTTTTTTCAGTGTCACACAGTAATACATGAAAACAAATTAAAGAAAATTTAAAAAAAAACCAAAGTGACACAAAAAAGGTATCCACTCAGTATTTGTCGGAACACCAAAGGTGTCCGGACGCTGATCTTCCGTGAAAACCTAAAAAAGAGGACACCAGACAACAACATTTGATTGTGTCTGTAATACCAATTTATCAACCGCAACTAGAGTAGTCGCGTTGCAATTGTACAATTAACAACTGGTTGCTTTTTTCGGTAATAAGAATGCGGGCTGTTCCGAGATCCGTGTCCGTGCAAGGAGTCTTTGTGTGAGTTGCTCGAGCGCGTTTGTATGAAGCTTACCCTCTGCGTGTCCTTATTTTGTGTCCTATAACCACTTTTACTGGTACACCCGTCCTTGTTGCCGCCTCTCTTTCTATCGCACATTCGAGCAATAGATCACTAGCAGTCACTAGTGTTGTTTACAGAAGGTCAACTAGTATTTTCAAACGGCTTTTAAATAAAGAGGTTTTTAGTAAATATTTTGAAATAAACAATAAAGTTCTGTGAGTAAATATATTATATTATATGAATATTAGATTTTTCAACAAAAATAAAGAATGACGTGAATGAAATTACGAAGAGTTTTTAAGGATTTTTGGAAAACGATCCCTTAAATTGGGGATGACAATTTGTACAGGAGGTTTCAGAACGAACCAAAATTAGTTATACAGACTGATTTTTATTACGCGGTTTTTTGTTACACTTTTTACTAATTCTAGCTCGCTCGTCTAACCCTTAGGTATTAATTATACTCTTATGATATTTACCTTTAATAAGTTTGGCTTTTATCACGAACAAACACAAGTCATGTAGCCCACGAGCAAAGCCGCGAACAAAAAGCTAGTGGCTTATAAAGTTATAAGCAATCATTTGATGGAACAGTTACCGCTTTACAAATAAACAAAGAATAAGGTCCGAATAGTTATTCCGTGTTTTGTTTCTGTCATGTTAATGTCATTTCAAATTAGAGTAAAAGAGACAAAGCACGGAATAACTATTCAGACCTTATTTTGTGTTTATTTGTAAAGCTATCTATTCTATCTATTCTACGAAATCTATTCTGTTACGCATTGTTTACTAAACGTTATTTAGATATTTAGTCTCTCATATCAACAACCACTCCAAAACTAGGCAAACTATCCTTAAGATTTTTCTTAAATTTGATAAACGTTACGCTCACATTATGTCACATTAAAGTTACGTCCAAATAGATTTTGTACTTTGTATAATCTTCGGTGGTTTTTAAGTACATGCCTAAAACAATGATTACCGTTATCACTCTGATGGCCCCTACTAAACATTGGGTTTGAGGTAACCAAGTCTCTTAGGTGACAGCTTTGCTCCAGAAACCGTCACCTAAGGTGGCATAGTATAGGGCATAAAGGCAATATTTAGAAAGAACTGAAATATATAAGCAACGCTTTGTTAACCATTTACAATGTCTATTCGTGGTTCAATAGCTCTTTTACCCTATGACGAAACTTAATTAAATATTTAAAAAAACACAACAGTTTTGTAAAAACGAACGGTTTCGAAATAGAAATATACAATCTGTCCGGGGAACTTTAAGAGCGTGATCTATGAACAATTTTATCGATAAAAATACCTCAAATCAGGGTTCCGACTGAGTAATAAATTTACCCTCGTTCTTTTCTTTCCTCTGTTTTTTTTTTTACTTTAATCAATCCTTACTCTCTCAAAATGTATGGGGCCCGTGTGTGTTTGCTACTTCTACTATTAGGTAATCTTGTTAGCTATCGAATGATACCAAATATTTGCTTAACAGTGTCAAGGTGGCCATGCCATCGCTTTTTTTAAAGAAAGAGGTAAAGAAAAACTTATCGATAAAATTATCCATAGACCACGCTTTTAAAGTTTGATTAGGTACCACTTCCCCGGACAGATTGTATACACAACGCTTTGTTGATGCCAATAAACGCGCGAATAAACTCGCTTCGATGTAGCTCTATAATCCTATGACGAAACCACACAAAACTTAATTAAATATATATACATAAAACAGAAGTTATGTTCCTCCAATAGACACGTGACATACTGACCGATCACACACGATTTCTAATACGATGACCACACAACCGATTACCATTCTGTGGGCATGTCACCAATATATGCGTTTTACTTGTCAGCCGGCCGGTTTCAGTGGTGCTACCACATGATCTCTTATACATACATATTCATATATTCACCATAAATTTGGAACAATAGGTACATGATTCGAAGAGGGTATGGAGGTGGAACGTTTTGTTCCAAATTCACGGTTCAAACAATGACTTAAATACTGCTAGGTTTTTGGCAAAATTAAATCAACCAAATGGCAAATTGAAATATTAAAAACTTTTTATTTACATAGTAAGTAAGTAAAGTAGAGTAAGTAGCCTATAACTTTCCCACTGCTGGGCAAAGACCTCCATCATTGAAATCAAGTCATCACTACAATTGATGGGTAATGGCTTAATCACCACGCTTGCCAAATGCGGGTCGGTGATCTGATCACAAACCCGGGGTACCTATGCATCGAAAAATCCGAAACACTTTTTTTTTTGAGAGAGAGATTGCTGATTGCCGCTGCGGCATTTTCAGTTTCACCGGGCTTTTTTGGGGGCGGCGAGGAACGTAAAGGGTCCCTCAAGCCGTGTGAAACGAATCACCTTCAGAGGTTATCTAGAGGGAACGGCATCGCGCGAAGCGATTCTCCGAAGGATTCGGATCGGATCGGGACCGAAGGGTTCGGATCGGATCGGGATCCGAAACACATTCTGGCCGACCTGGGAATTATTTACATCAATTAAATAAAACATTTAAGGCAATACACATACATTATGAACATATTCAAAACATAAAATATTATAAAGATGTTAAGTTCCAAATAAATACATAAGTAGTAAAATAAAATATTTATAAAAACAAAACAATTTGACAGACAAGTAGCTAACGTTAAACTTGTATTAAATCAGAATAAAGATTCTAAAAGTGTAGGTACGTACTCATGAAAAAAAAAAAAATTAACCTAACGAGCACTAAGGATTTCTTATGCTGACCGATTGTATAATCCTGCTGACCAAATAATAGTTTTGCTGACCAAATATTTAATTTGTAATACAAACAAATTATTTCCCTTGTTTTATTCAGTTGTTCCAAGAATTACTTCAAAAAAATGTAACATTAAATATAGTGCGAGTGTCACTTAAATAGAACAAAAAAAAATAAAAAATCTTTATTTGGTACAATACTTTGGTACTTCGTTCAGAAACACTTAGTCGCTGACTGTATCTGGTACTGGTATTACGACAAAATCAGCTGTTATAACTTAATTGAAAATCGGGGGCCTCCACCACGGGGGCGTCACACACCGGGGGCCTAACACACTAACCCATATAAATTGACATATACATTAGGTAACATTTGACTTTCTTTAACATTCTTTAACATTTGGCAAAACTTCAACTCAAATAGATTGACATCAGGATGTTCAGGATGTTTTTTTCCATTTTCGAGTTTGCTGATTGGGCATTTGCCACTGGGCATTTTCAGGATCGGATCGGACATCGCATCAGGATGTGCCATACAAATTCTATTTTCGATAACGTGTTCAAATTTCAAATAAAACTTTGTAATTGAAAAAAAGACAAAACCAATTTCTATTGCATTTACAATTAATTTTTCTTTGGGGATGCGAGTAGCACAAAACCGGTCGTTGTGGAGATCCTTGGGGGAGGCCTTTGTCCAGCAGTGGACGTCTTTTGGCTGAGATGATGATGATGATGATTCATGAAACACAAACCGATTTACATTTCTACAATAGTGTTTTCAGGTTCTATTGTAACGAACTACACAGTGCGTGCGTGTATGCAAATTAAAACATGTTAATCATTGACTGTAATGAATGAGCGTGTCGAATTCTCTACTTTCCGTCAACACCTACAGTGAATGTTGAATATTATTATGACATTTTCAAGGTTGCTTGCTTAAACAATAGCAATATTTAAACTGGAACCTTTACTTCAAAAAGTTGAGCGAGTGAAATACGGAAACAAAACTAATTTGTCCAATCGATCGTAGCCACAGCTCGTGTTTCCAGATTTCCACTTGCTAATAGTTATTGGTGGTCTACTACAAAATGGGTTGACAACATATTATTGACCATTTTTTTTTATTTAGAAAATATATTATGTTCACCATTGCCCGCCATTGTTTTCTGTTTGTGTTTTTTGTGCAATAAAGAATATATAAACTATTAAAAAAAAACAGAAAGTCATAATAATTTGCTACTATTATAAAAAATAATTACAAAAACACAAATGTTGAAAAAATTTCCTTCTGACATACCATGTTAATGACGGTAGTTGTTGACATTGAATGGGCGCCTTTGGCTTTCAAAGTAAAAAAGTAAATAGTGTTGAATAATTTCGACGGACTGGTTAGAACCACGATAGCTCAATTGGAAGAGCACCTGACCCAGTATGTCAGAAGGGTGCAGTTTCAAATCCTGCTCGTGGAATTCTTTTCAACATTTGTGTTTTTGTAATTTTATTCGCAATAAAATTTGCGTTAAAATTATATAAACAAAACAAAAACATTTTATAAATAGCTTGCCTACTTATTAACTGATCTTTAGTATTTGTAAAAATATTATGATCAGATGTTAATGACGGTAGTTGTTGACATTGAATAATAATAAATTGTGTATAACTTTGAATACAGTGTATATGGTAGTTTTAAATATTGTTTTGATACACTTCACAGTATCTATAGCAGTGTAATTAGTAATTAATTTCGTCACGCATGATTTTTTCCTAATTGTGATTTGTATGCAGCAACAAGGTAGCAACGAAAATTTTACATGGTATATAATGGTAATATTGCATAATTTGACATTTATTATAGGCGTATACAAAGTTAACCGCCGAGCAAAAAAATTCACATGTCATGACTACTAGATGTGTCAATAGAGTATAGAAATTGAGAGTGTCTACAATTCGGTGGTTACGCCACTATGCTCATAGGCCAGCCATAGCTCAAACGAACCGATCTCAGCTTTCTCCGAGGTGGGTGGACAGTAGGGTTGCCAGTAAACAATAAAATATATATCTTAAATAGCATCCCGACCGCAAGTTCATTGTGAACACCCATGATCTAGAGGGGATTTCTAAAAAATTCGTGTATACTCTTGCTTACTACGTCAAGAAAAGGGCTACACAATTTCAGCGTTCTTAGTGCAATGATTTGAGCTGTATCTGTATATAACTCAAATCAATAGACTAATGCTGAAAAGCAGCTTTCTAAATGTACGCAAGAGTATAGACGGGATTGATCGTTCTTCAGAGTCACTGAGAACTTAATTAAAGGTTAAAGAAAGCGAAACTACTACTTTCTTGAGTTTCTACTAAAACTGTGCATGTTTATTTCGTTTACTAGGTACATAAGTATACTAAGTGAGAGCGAAGAGCTCTGAGTGCATCAAAACAAACAACAACGTAATACAAACTAAATTACTACCATTCTGACTATTCACATTAATGACAGCTGTCAAAATTACTACTATTGCCATATAACTTTATTGGTACTTATTAGTAGCTTTTATTCGGTAGGTACTGAAATAGATTATTAAAAAATGGCAGCCCTTGTGGGCACAGCGAATCAATCACTTATGTCAGAGACATTGTTTCCTGCATTTCGCTCTGTGGAATAATGTATTCTACGACCTTGCGATTGCGTCTCAACTTTGATTGGCAATCCTAAGTGCACATAGGCCTTCCAATTGATGCCACTGTCCCAGTTGGGCGTCCCAAATAAAGTTCGTAACGGCAACGATGTTGAATGAACGAGGCGTTAATAGTCTGGGCATGGGGTCTGACGTGACGGGGCACATGTAATACTCTTTTTATAGTATACAGGAAATCGGCTACTTAAATATTGAGTAACTATCTATAAAGACATAGCTAAACAAAGGATTGGTGCTAATTTTAAAGTTTACAAGGATCAACCTTAAGCCCTGCTCAGTATTTCTGTTTTGGAATTTAAAAAGTCGCCATTTTGTAAACGATTAACCATAGACAAGGAATGCCATTCACAAAGCTCCTTTGTGGTCATGTCAATTGGTAAAATGGCTTTGCCACCGGGCAATCATTTATGTAAGCGCTCGTACCAAAAAGCAACTATGTGTAAAGCAACGGAATACGCAATTTGAGGCTAATGGCCGAGGAATAAATAATGCATTATTTAGACTCGAACATAATACGGTACTTTGTTCCAGATTTCAAATTCGGAATAGTGGGCTCGATTAAGACCACAGTCAAAAGAATTGAAGGCAGAGGGGGCGAGTTTTCTCGGCTTTACAAAAGTTTTCTTTTTTTTTTTCAAGTAGTATTAAAGCTTTTTTATAATTTTTTTTCGTTATTGCATAAAGATCATCATCATCATCACTTCTTTGTTGAAGACATTTTTCTTATGTTACTGAGCTGGCAAATAAGCATGCTGCTTGCCTGAGGGAAAGCGGCCGTCGCAGCCCATAATAAACGGTAGCAATACGGGGCAATACCAAAGGAGTAACGCGCGCGTTGCTGACCCTCTTACTTATTGTTTGTCCGACTGTATTTAAGAATGTAAAGACTATTTTCATTTATATATTATATCAAATACACACCACAGCTTCTTCAAGCACATATTTATATACTGTGGTAAATAAAACTGTTAAAACTATTCGGTACACGTACGACACCGCCACCGGCAGTTACAAGTTTAAATACATAAACATTAGTACGAGTAGAACCAATAATCTATATTCTGTTCGCTATATGCCGTACGTTGGTATATTGTGACATCTATGACATATATAAACGTTCGTATAACTCTAAAAAGAATAAACAATAAATCACAAACAGGTGACTCCTTGCATTCATAATTCTACATTATTTTTAATTACTTACTTTACAAGGTCAGAGAGCGTCTCAATTTGGCAATTTCAAAAGTGTGATAGGCCTGGGATTTTATTGCTACAGTGCTGTACTTACGCAAAGGTTAACTCACTAACGACCGACGCTTCGGAGAATCAAGTAAGGTCTAAGCTTTTTAGCTAAAATCGTAAATCTACCGATATTCTGGTCATCGTTTCCTATTTGCAAATCACGTCCAGAAAAAAGTAAACGTGAGGCGGTATTTGAAAAAATGTAGATTTTTTTTTAATAGGCGCCCTTCTCTTTTAATACTGTGTTGGATCCAACACCATAAAACAACAATAAATTGTTTCCCTTATGATGACGTTGCATTTATTAAAAACAAACAGAAAACAACAGGTACGGTACTTGCCAATTTTACAACTTAAATACGATAATTGTGGTGAACGGTGTCGTGCGGAATGGCCAGTCAAGTTTCCTTGACATTTTGCTTTTTAATAATCGAACGTGCACGCACCGAGAGTCGAGAAGTCTATTGAAACTTCTTTCGTATTATCAACATTGGGCCGCCCGCCAGTATCATGTATTTGGTCTCTTTGGTTGGAGGAAAAGTAAATTCCCTTGACATTTGGTTTTAAAAATCGAACCGTATTACAAGAAAATATTGTCGATGCCTGTTGAAACCTTTTTGTTACTGGCAACATCAAGGGCACAATGTTTTTTTTAATCATTTGTAAGTTAAGCACTTCCTGGCGGGAAGTGTAGTTAGTCATAATGGCAGTATAGTTTTACTTTCAAAAAATATGTGGTGCCGAATATAAATAGAAAATAATGTATTTTATAATTATTTCTAAGGTAACAATGTAGATATCTGACCCGACTCAAGGGGTTAATCCTCGAAGGTGTGCTAAAGTCCTGCTATGCTACAGTGCCTATACCATAGTCCTTCTATGCCACAGGCCCAATATGCCACGATGAATTATTATCCACAAAAACTAAGTAAAAACTGGGGTAAATACAGATTTAGGGAGTTTAACGTTAAACTTTACAGGTGTCACAACAAAATAACGAATTGCCATTCTAAATAAACAATAATACCATTACAATTGGGAACAAGAGCCAAACGTATTTAACAATTTCTAGTTATAGCACATAGTGATTTATTTATGTAACTGTGCGAATAGGCGAAGCTGCGGTTGCCATTCTGTGGACAGTTTCGCAACTGCATTTAGGTTTTGTATTCAGGCTACCTAAGCCTAGTGTACAAAATAAATGTGGAGTGTAGTTTATAAAGTGATCATATTGTTATATGAGCTGTTAAACTTCCTATAATAACTAATGAATAAAATAAGGACAATGGTAAGGTAAGCTTCATACAAACGCGCTCGAGCAACGCACACATAGACAATCTTTCACGGACACGGAATCTCAAAAATAGTTATATTCTTTTTACTTAGGGGAAACTCGATTCTGCGGGTCTGGCCGGACCTAGCTGGACTAGGTCCACTCGCCGGGGTTATACCCGGTGAAACCCTGGGGATTGCCTTTAGCCTGAATGGCTGCGAAGGCTAACGCAACGGTCGCCTCCCGAGGTGGGAGGCGACGTTGGCGTTACTCATAGAGAGTGCACGAGTAAATTCCTAGTGGGGCGCGCTCAATCTGCAGTGATGCTGCCTATGTCGGCTGACTTAACTAAGCGACGAAGTGCCCTGTGCTGCAAGTAAGCAATCCAGGTTACGTGATAACTGATTAGAGGGACCCGATAAAGCGTGTTTGGGTCTACGGAAATGGGGTATGGTCGAAAACAGTCCGATCGCAGCGGTTGCGAGCTTCTGAGAATCTATGTCCGTGAGAGTGGTTTTTTTTTTAAATATATTTACGGGTATGCACAGTGCCTTGATCTCACCTGATGTTAAGTGATGATAAAACCAATTGGTGGAAGCGCATTTCACCCGGGATCCTCAACTAGTGAGGCACTGGCTATCTTATCTCTAGCTGCCGGAACACAACAATGCTACAAACATTGATGTTATGGCGACATATTTAGATAAGACGGTGGTAGCTAGCCAGGCGGACAAACAAGTCCTACCACCAACCAAACCGAGTACACAAAGATGTACATGCCGCTGGGAATCGAACCCGGGACCTCTGGGTCTAAACCGGTGGTACAGAGGCGGTGTGTGGTCTATGTGTGCGTTGCTCGAGCGCGGTATGTATGTATGAAGCTAACCTTATGCAGTCTCCTTACTTGTGCCTAATGCGAGTATCATTTGGCATTCGATCACAAACGGGAAGTCGCATCCAATCCGATCCGAACCCTTCGGAGAACGATCCGATCGATCCGAACCCACGGGGACACGCACTAGTGCGCGATGCCGTACCCTCTAGAAAACCTCCGGAGGTGATTCGTTTCACATGGCTTGAGGAACCCTTTAAGTTTCTCGCCGCCCCCAAACAAGCCCGGTGAAGCTGAAAATGCCGTCTGAGGCAATCAGCAAACTCTCCAAAAAAAATGCCTGCACATCAGACTACCACAAACTGTCAAATTTTCTCAATTGACTTTGAACTTTATGTTTATGGAATATGGTTGAAAAAGAATGTCAGTTTTGGATAGGCTGATGCGTCTGTGCATTCCATAATTATTAACAACTAGTTCCAAGATAAAATTTTACTAGAAAAAAATCTACCGGTCTCTCGAAGCTCGATTGGGAATCGAACCCACGACTCTTGCATCACTGGTCCAATACTGACCGCTGAGCTGAAAGGTCTCGGTAGCTCAGCAGTCCGAGCATTGGACCGGTAATCCAAGGGTCGTGGGTTCGATTTCCACTCGAGCTTCGTGAGACATCTTATAACAAGCTTTTCAACTGCAATAGTTTCTTAACAATCAAACTTCAGTCGTATTACATGAAGTTAGAGTCATATTTACTTTAAGACCGACCGACGGAAGACAAGAAGATTTCTTCAAACAGGTCTGATCGGAAAAGGAAGCTGTTTGTTAATGGCATAGAGCAGTAATAACTCCGTTACTTAACTGTGGGTGCGTGCGATAAATAACAGCTGGCTGGACATAGTCTAACCAGTACAGTCACGAGCTTAAATACCTACGGACCGACACGTACGGACAAATCGACAACATGAACAATATGCAACAGAAACATGTTCAACAATATTTTACAGTAAATTAACATAAAATACATACATACATACATTTTGCTGATTGCCTGAGACGGCATTTTCAGCTTCAGCGGGCTTGTTTGGGGGCGGCGAGGAACGTAAAGGGTCCCTCAAGCCGTGTGACACGAATCACCTTCGGAGGTTTTCTAAAGGGAACGGCATTACGCACTAGTGCGCGTCCCCGTGCCCTACTAGATTCTCCGAGGGGTTCGGATCGGATCGGGACATACATACATTTTCTCTCGACCGTCTCCCAAAAAAAAGAGAGCATCAAAACCACCGATGTTAAGTAAATTCGCCGTTCCCGTTAGTGACTTCGAACCACATTTAGCATGATCAAAAACTAAATTAACAAAAAACTTTAAAAAACGAGAAAACCTTTAATAGCGCGATTCACGAAAGTACAACGCAGCGCTGTCTATTGGTGAGAGTACGAACTAAATAATCTTAAATCAAGCGTTTGTTTGATATAATATGATTCCGGTAAAACTACATCAATACTACTCAAGACCATTAAGGCAAGCAATAGCTTCATTATAATTATTTGTAGGAGCATTAGGTATTTGAGGAGCTCGATGGTGTGAGGTTAAGCAACTTTCGCAAAGGCCGGTCATCGGATGGGTAACCAAAAATTTATCATCTCGAGCCGAGCCGAGTTAAGCCGTTGGTCCCGGCTGCATTAGCAGTCGTTAACAACCAATCCGCATTGCGCCCGCGTGGTGGATTATGGCCCGTTCTCCCTATCCATCCATAGGGAAGCCTCGTGCCCCAGCAGTAGGGACATAAATGAGCTGATGACGATAAACCCTTCAGAGAAACTAGTAGGGCACGGGAACACAGGGCTTTAAGTTTCTCGCCGCCCCCAAACAAGCCCGGTGAAGCTGAAAATGCCTTCTGAGGCAATCAGCAAACTCTCCAAAAAAAACGCCTGCACATCAGACTACCACAAACTGTCAAATTTCCTCATTGACTTTGAACTTTATGTTTATGGAATATGGTTGAAAAAGAATGTCAGTTTTGGATAGGCTGATGCGTCTGTGCATTCCATAATTATTTACATTAAGCGAGATTTGGCAAAGGTCTTAATACAAGTTCAGAATGAGGTCAACCAACGAATAATCACGTCGACCCATCACAAAAGCTAACTGACTCATTCGAGAGAAAACCAGTTTGCCCAAAAAGAGCAAAGACCCAGAGATAAACGAACAAGTTACTAAAATTATTTAAAAAAAATACTGAAAGGATACACTACACGTCAACAAACGTCAATGACAAAATAATAATTTATTTTATATTCTACAAAAAATATTTTTTTATGTAATATTTTAATGACAATAATTAGTATTTTAAAGAGATTTTGGTAAACATCCTACTATTTGGTGAACCGGATTAAATAAAATTATGTAGCAAACGCCATGTAACCATTGAGAGGTTATCCCTTCAAGAACTTAAGCGATTTGACTATTTCACGCTATGCAAATAAAATGCAATCCTTTTCAAAATTTCTAAAACAAAATAAAATCAATTTAAACGTTTTTTTCCTATTTAAATAAGCATAATACTGCATAATACATGGATTTTTTTTTACTGTGAACTTACAGTTTTCGCTTCTGTTTGTTTTTAAGTGTACATAGATTATAAATAAATAAATAACACTGACTTCATAATAACTTGCCTAATTCTTAACTTATCTTTAAATCTTAAATATTTATCTATATTATCTTTAAATATTTGTAAAAATATTAAGATCGGATGTTGATGACGTAGTTGTCGACATTAAATAGGGCTCTTTTGGCTTATAAAGTAAAAGTAGATAGTGTTGATTAATTTGGGCGAGTTGGAATGAGCCACGATAGCATAGTTGGCAGTGCACCTGACCCGGCATGTGATGGGGTGCGGGTTGGATTCCCGCTCGTGGATTATTTCAACACTTTGTCTTTTTTCAAATTCATAATAACTTTTATTTTTATAGAGGTATATTTTTTTAAATTACTCCTGTCTCATTAATTTGTCGCTACAAAGTACCGCGCTATGTAAACTCTAACATGTGGTAAGATGGTATCTATTCTCGAGATGCAGAGACGAATTCATGTATTGTCGTCTCGCTCTGATTGCTTGTAACTGCTCGCCGCAGCCCACATCGGTTTACACAGTTACCTGTGCCAATTACCTTACGTAACACTCATTAACTGTCTGAACGATTAAAAACAGCTGAACCCTGGTTCACGGCTCCGATTTTTTTTTAAATATTGTTACGGTGAATTAAATATTTAATAAAAAAAATATTATAAAATATTTAATTCAGTTTAACACCCTAACCGCCATTTGACCGACAAACAACTGAATTCCTATTAGGGCCCAGCCCCCCGACCGCCTAACTCTAACGCCATCGCTCTCGCTATCGCGCTCTATAATTTATGGCGTCATCTTGTAATTTCGAAAGCGATATAAAAGCAATATCGAAAGCTATAGGCTATAGCTTTTGATATTGCTATCATATTGCTTTCATATCGCTTTCGAAATTACAAGATGACGCCATAAATTATAGAGCGCGATAGCGAGAGCGATGGCGATAGAGTTAGGCGGTAGGCCCCCGGGGCGGCGGTCAACCTGTTAAGGGCCTGTTTCACGATCTACAAGTAAGTTCCCATTAGCGTTTACTTGACAGATAGTCCATACAAAACTGTCACTTTATCTGCCAAGTATCTCCTAATCAGACATTGTGAAACAGGCCCTAAGTGTAGCAACTAGCACTTAAAAATAAAAAATAAAAAATAATTTTTTGATCCATAACGTTGTGTTATCAAATGTGTGGTATTTCATCTGTAAATATGAATCTGCATAGCCGATCGGTTGCAATAACCGTTGGGTAGATGGCACTGCTGTCGCTAAAAAGCAGTCAGAATCAAAGCAGTGAAAAAATTCAGTGCTTACGTCAGCCTTCCCGGTAGCATAATGGTCAGTGCAGCCGCCCGGATTGCGGAAGACCCGGGTTCGATTCCTGGCTGGGTCGGGCACTTAATTTTTTCACTATATTTTTATAAATATTTAATTCAGCTTAAGTGTAGCAATTAGCACTTAAAAATAAAAATAAAATATTATTATGGGTAAGCACTTGGCTTTCATCTCACCTGATGTTGAGTGATGATAATGCCGAAGCTGGAAGCGCACTTCACCCAGAAAACTCAACTAAGGCACTGGCTATCTTATCTCTAGCTGCCGGAAAACAACAATGCTACAAACATTGATGTTATGGCGACATATTTAGATAAGAGGCGGGCAAACAAACAAGCTCTACCACCAACCAAACCGAGTCCACAAACATGTTGCCATGGAACATGGAACGGCTTGAGGTACCATTTAAGTTTCTCGCCGCCCCCAAAAAAGCCCGGTGAAGCTGAGGCAATCTGCAAACTCTTAAAAAAATTATAAATAAACAAATAAGCATCGAGGTGTACTTATACTTCGTAACTGTTTACAATTTATATTATCATCAGCCGTGAACATAATAGTCGCAACCACATCTTTCACATTTTCGAGAGAAAAAAACTCTTTCTTTTCTGTCTCTTCATCGGAATTTCTGTTTTTTTTATGTTAACATTTGAACTCATTTTTTTCTGTCTCTTTTATCGGATTTTTTTTTTATGTTAACTTTTGACAATATTTTTTTTGTCTCTTTAACGGATTTTCAGTTTTTTTTTATGTTAACATTTGACGATAATAACTAGTGTTAGCTATAACCCTTATTAGAGAAGAGCTATTTTTAAGAGCTATTTTTATTTTTATTTTTATTTTTTTTAAGAGAATTTATTCAAATCTGACCTGAATTATCCAAGTGGTAAAAAAAACTTTCTCAAACTTTTAATTTGACCCTTAAAGGCAGGTGTGAGTGAGGTATTTGTTCTGCCAATATTTGCGAAAAAGATTAACATTACTTTAAACGCAATATTTGTCAGTTTTAAATTGGCCAACACAAGGATTACCCTTTTTAACAAAAACAAATTAAAGTTTTTACGCTAACTTTAATTTACTAATGCAGTTTACATTTAGACAAAGTTCGTAGTATTTTATTATAACTATATAATATTTGTATATGTATATTGTTATATGTATATTGGAACTGTAAAGAATAAATAGAATTGTCTCGAATTCTCGGTTTGATGGATGAGCTGTTATAAGACCACCTGGCTATCTAAACCTATAACAACAGCAAAAGTTGTCTTCGCGTCTGGACTCCATTTCCACTTGACATCAGGTGGTATGGAGTCATTTGCCGTGCTAAGTATAAAAAACAAAAAAAAACAAACAAAAACAATGCTAATAGCATGATTATGTTCCTTCCTTAAAAATAAAAAATAAAAAATTTCTTATATAGTTATAGGTAAGACAGTCATAGCCAGTTTTTCAGTGGTTGAGAATTGCGGGTGAAGTGTGCTTCCACCTCCAGCCCTAACATCCTTACCAAAATTCAAAATCATATATTCAGTTTAGTTTTTTTTTTTATATAAGTAGCTCTTATGAACGTCACTATGCCATCGGTTTGTGATTCTACACAGGGCGAGAGACCTTGTACTGAGTAGAACCAGCAAGAAACTCGGCAAGGGCGTTTCTTTTCTACCTTACAGCATTAAAATTCAGTGAGATAAACTCCAAGCAATCCCCCGTTATGGAATGTACAAACATTTTCCATACGAAATTTGTTGAAAAATCTGCAAGATTTCTATCTAGCTAGCTTACTCTTGTAGTGCATATCAGTTACCATCTTTGTCCAATATCTTCTTCTTCTCAGCCGTTTCCAATCCTATGGGGAATAAAGCCTCCTTAAAATTTTGCCATTCCCGTTTTATGCTTTCTCTATCCACTTGAAGCCGGCCACCTTCTACAGGTCATCATACCAGCGCATCTGAGGTCTGCCTGGAGGGCGTTTTCTCTCCAGGGTTTCCACTCAACGAGCCTTTTCCACCATGAACCATGTTTGCGGGTGACATAACCAGCCCATTTGGAACTTAACTTTGGGCTTTCGCTTTGTTATATCCAATATACCTGATACAATCCTTTGGCTTAAGAAGCTTGTGAAAAATCTGCAAGATTTCTATCTAGCCACATACTTATATGGCAAATCAACTACATCTTTGTCCAAGATAGCAAGACGACGATAAGTGGTATTGCAATTGGCATTGCCAAGTAAACACTGTAACGACCAGCAATCATGAGCCGCATACGAATTGTACAATACTAGTATTCGTTGTAATAGCTTGTTAAAGGATAGTAATTTTATAGCCCAACGATTTTTAATACCTACCATAGTTGTGTATTCGACTTGTGTAAATTTAGTCAAGATTCATTCAGCCCCAGATAATCTTACTTATTTTTTAAGATTTTTCAATCATCAGATAAGAGCCTTTTGCAGTATCAACAACGTCAGTGTTTATTTTTATTTTTTGTTGTTGTGTTTTTGAGTTTAATTCATAGTAAAAGAAACAGCGTCGTTACATTTTAACTTTCAACCCTTCCTGAATAAAAGTTTGCCTATTTTGCTATGTTATTATATAAATAAATAACCGGATCCATTATTCCATCTCATCTCATCTATGCGCAGTTAATATAAGTTTTTTTTCCTTTAAAAGGAACTGTTGCGTTGCAACTTGCATGCGAGGAAGGTAATTGACCAACTATTAAATGTTACAGTTACAGGGAATGCAATGCCGTCTCCGTTCTTCAATTTCAAAGTTAATAAAATTGTTTAAACAGATATAAAAATATTTTATTTTGAAGAAGGCATTTTTATATAGTGCCTGACTTTTTATGAATCTAATAATAAATATATCGCTAAGATATTGAGTCAAAAACTCAGGAACTTTTTTTTCTAATGTTATATCAATTTATATACATTACATATAATAGAATTAGAGCCCTCAACTCTTTACCTGAAAATCTGAACCACTCTTGCTTAAAGTCGTAGCGTTAACTTTTGGATATCAATCAAGAAAACACACATTTTATTTTTAGAATTTCAAATTTCTTAATTGATGATGAATTTCAAATTTTATAAGTTTCTTGATAACTGTAAAACAGTATTCGAGAGGAACCAGTGATCGACACTTGTTTTTCAACGCCAAAATATAACATACAATTACAATGAAGCTTTACTGGATGAGAACTGGAAGCCGATGGCACTATTTTGTGCAGATGGTCTGTGTTTTAATGGTTGCCAAGGCCAAAAACCAGTTGCTGTCCCCTACTTTAGATAATTAAGAGAAAAGTGCCGATCAGTGGTTCCCGTCGAACACTGCCGCAACTTGTATTATGTCTAACTGCATTACGACAGTTTTCTAAAGTTAAAAGCGACAGGGCTTCTATTAGCACGGTCGCGTAGACATGACAATTATCACTCCTCACGACCTCACTCACATTCGAGAGTGAAAACCTCCATTTTGTAAACAATAGTTCGTAGTTGCATTGCGCTGTGCAAACCGCAAATCTGCCTTGAGGTCAAAATACAATCTGGAATGTAAATCTAAATGGGCGAGTCAGTGAAAACAATGTTAAGACGCAGCGACATTCAATTAAGGTAGTTACTTTGGATTGCAAGTGAAAGTTTATTGCGGACGCTAGACAATTCGTCGGGCATTTTGTAGTGATTGTTACAAACAAAAAACTATTCTTATGCTAAATAAAGACTTCTTTCAAGAATTGGAGCTACATTTTAAAAATAGAACACGAATCCCAAATTGTCTTTGATCACTTTAAAAACATAAGACGACTTCACGACATCACGAATACGCAATAAAACAGTAATAATAATTAGTATTAATAGAAAATGTTGTGTCTCAAATATTTAAATCATTAATTTCATTTCATTTTAATTTTATATACAGTAGCTTTGTCTAAATGATTGGAGTAAACGTATGTAGAGTTAGCACAGTCACATTGCTTTTATAGTGGTATTATCTTGTACTGTAACGGTATCAAGGACAAGGTCGTTGCCCGAACGTGGTTTGCGCCACTCGTTACTAGATGGCGCCGCTGTACCCAATACACGCCTTTCCTGAATCGCGCTATCAAGATGTTCGCTCCGTTTGTACATATGCGTGAACAAACTTACGTCAAGTTGCCATCAGGAGGGTCTTAACTGACTCGACTGAACAGCGAGTGATGATCTCGGATATGAATCTCTGTGATTCCACTCCGCTCGCTATCAGGTCAACTATCGCAGACCTGTTAGTGATTAACTGACGCTGTTTTTGGCCCCTTATAAATACAAAAAAACTAATATTACCGTTATGTTAGCCTACCTTTCATCACATAAAGTTCTACCTAAGTGTCAGAAATTCAGTACGACCGGATCGGAGTTCTGTACCGGAGTATCAAAATGTCCAGTTGCACAAAATTACCGGAGTATAATAATGTCCAGTTGTACAAAATGACCGAAGTGTCAAAATGTCCAATTCTGGAAATGGAAAAGTTCAAAAAATATTTCAGTCGCCAGTGGTATTCTATGTTAACAGAAATAGTTTCTAGTGCCTATGACGAACATCGCACAACTAATAGTTTGAAAGGGTGGCATAGAAGGGTAAATTAAATTCTAGAATCTGTACCATGAAATGTGTATGTGTATCATTATGATTATAAAACAATGATTACATTTATTTTGACAAAAAATTCTGAAAGTATTTATGTAAGCTTGAAAACAAAGAATTATCACCTCTTCAGTTTTTAAAGAAAATTGTGTACCTATTTAGCTTTTTATAATTGTCGTTAAGTATAGGGACACTTCTTTTTGTGCACAAACAATTTTTTTATCAATAAGTTATACTGAGAGAGCGTCTTTTTAATATACATTGTTCCATTCATTCATTCTATTAAAGCCTTAAGTTATAAAATATTATTTTATTTAAAAACTACTTTTATGATACTCTTGTCTTGTCATTTTATGAAACTGGACATTTTGATACTCTGGACCTGGACATTTTGATACTCCGGTCATTCTGACACTTAGGACCTTATGGGCCGAAAGGTGTTACAGTATATTAATCATAACAAAAAAAGTAACAATCGTACATACATGTATTTACATACGTAAAAGAATGAAGTAAGCGTTATTGATAGATCATTCTTGTCCGATTGCAAGCAAGCAAAAGCAATTAAAATTATAATTCATTCATTCATTGTAATTTAATGAATGAACTACCTATTGTCCAATGTCTATTGCTAATAATGAGTGAGTAATGATAACGAAGATTGGACTTATACGATTTGTAATTTACATAAACTGTTAAGTTTGTACTACACTTCTGGTCAAATTAATATTGTTTGTCATATTAATATTAGTAGTTCATTAATTCAATGTATAAATTATACTTTGGAGGTATATAACTAGAACAAAAGTGTATCTATGACAAAAAAAATACAACTTTATGTTTAGCATAATGATAATATATTTGTTTCATTTTATTAGTTACCCGTTTATAGCTGTTTTCGTCTTGAAAAATTTAGCTTTTTAATCTGTTTAAGTCTGTAATGTTGTTTCAGAAGATCTGCTTTCTATATTACCTGGAAAAAGAAATTTTTATGTTAGAATTATTATTTTAATGCAGTTGACTGAGTTGATTGAGATTCATCTAAGTGAAAGTCGGATCATGCTTTTAACATCAACATATATTTACATAGTTCTATTTATAATGATATCTATAATTAGTTATTTTTTAACATAAATATAGTTTACCTCTATAATTGTCTGTACATAAGAAGAGTTTACTTGTATGTTTAGCTGTATGTATCTTCTATTTACCTAACAAAATCAGGTTTAACAACAGGTATTGTTTTTGAAAGTAAAATTAATATACCTAATTAATAATAAACTAAAAACCTTACACATTATTTGTTTTTAGCTGCAGGAGTTCTTTATAGATAATATATTTATTATGTACAGTTAATAATAATAAAATGCAAAATCTATAGTACCTATTATGATCATATATTTTTTTATGGATGGCTTTATAATATAAGTATAAAATACATAACGTTTCTACATAATGTGCACTTCACAGTTTCTTGTATAAATTTTAGTTTTAAGAGGAAATACTAAGGTCGACTGAATTGAAAAATATGTATGAAAAGTAGACAAAATCAGCGTTTCGTAGTCCCCTGATCCCTCCTTCAAAACTGGACCGATTTAATTACTTTTTTCATTAAAAATTAAAGAAAAGCTTTGGCAGTGTCCCTATGTTTTGCTATTCCAGTCCAGCAATCTACGAAATAATAAAATAATAAAATATTTGAATTAAACCACAATCTTTTGTTTTCCAGGAAACAGGGGAGAGAGCGCGGTCGCGCTTCGCATCATGGGCCAGGAGCAGTCATACGCGCACGCTAGCGCGCCCCCCGCTGCCCGCTACAAGGGCAGGCCCGGGCCCACTCCGTACATGGGCCCCGTCGGGTACGGACCCTCCGATTACGACGCAGACTTCAAGCAGCACAAGCACCGACGCAGCGCGGACAGCTTCAAAAGCGCCAAGTCCACAGAGAGCAGCGGCTACAGAAGCAGCTCCAGCACTTACGAGTGCCACTCCAACCGTTCTTCAAAAAGCGATTATTACTGTACTTCTCTATACAAGAACGACCACTACAAAGACGTTAACAAAGAGCTATACAAGCCGGTGAAGATAAAAGACAAGCGGTACAAACTACAATTGATCGACATCGAGAAGGATGAGCTGAAGAGTGCGAGATTAAAAAGTTACCTTAGCGAAGCTGAGATAGCTCAGAAGACGTTGACCACGCAGAAGAAAGCGGGCATAAGAAATTACACGCCCAAGATTCTGTCTGACGAGGAGCAGAGGAAGAAGGTCGATAGCTGGATGTGAGAGAGCCAAGACTGTAGCATAGCTTGTAAATATTAGAATAGCAATAGTTGTGGGACCTTTTCGAGAATGGAGGCGGCAGGCGCGCTCGCCAGCTTGGCGCCGTCGCCCATCACCGTGCTGGGTCTGATACCACTCCTGGCATTAGGAATCACGTACTTCAGATACCAGCAATACGATCCTGAGTCTTACATATCGGAAGTCAATGCTGTAAGTATTTATTGCGCCATAAACTTTCTATTACACACTTGTCTTGTCTAATAAAGTCTGTTAATGCGTGATGTGAATTTAAGAGGCGTTTGATGGTCTGTCTGTCACTTATTATTTATTCAATAGGTCAACGATGGACTATTACATATCAATCGATATTCAAGACTGCATCTATGATAAATGTTGCTGATGCAACTTTGTAGCATGAATGTAATGTACATATTTTTTTTCAGTTAAACATTTTAGAAGTGTCGTGAATACTAACAGAAGTAAGAGTAGTCTTATCTTGAACAATGAATCATAAATCTTTCTGGATTCTATTGCACTATTATAAAATAAAGTATTAAATTTTTTTGTTTGCCACTAGATTAAATCAAAATAGCACATAGCGCTATCTATCATCCCCACGCTGTCTTAATGGTTTATTAAAATTTTAACGTTGTTATTTCCAGATACTGCCGATCTACGACTTCATCGTGGTCGGCGGAGGGTCGGCCGGCGCGGTGGTAGCCTCTCGCCTTTCCGAAGTCGGCAACTGGACGGTGTTACTCTTAGAGGCAGGCCAGGACGAGAACGAGATCTCGGACATCCCCGCGCTGGCCGGCTACACGCAACTCTCCGAGATGGATTGGCAGTACCAGACGACGCCCTCCCACAACCGCTCCTACTGCCTCGCGATGAACGGCGACCGCTGCAACTGGCCCAGAGGCAAGGTACTCGGCGGCTGCAGCGTCCTCAACGCCATGGTCTACGTCCGCGGCAATCGCAACGACTACGACTTGTGGGAAGCTTTGGGCAACCCCGGCTGGTCGTACGACCACGTCTTACCCTACTTCTTGAAGTCCGAAGACAATAGAAACCCATATTTGGTTAACACGCCGTATCACTCGGCTGGAGGGTATCTGACTGTCCAAGAGGCACCTTGGCGGACACCTTTATCGGTGGCGTTCATCAAAGCCGGCATGGAACTCGGCTACGACAACCGCGATATTAATGGAGCGAAACAAACCGGTTTCATGCTGACCCAGGCGACCATGCGACGCGGCAGCCGATGCAGCACGGCCAAGGCGTTCCTGCGACCAGTCCGGCAACGAAGCAACCTGCACATCGCTTTAGGCGCCCAAGTCACCAGAATATTGATCAATCCAGTCAAGAAACAAGCGTACGGCGTCGAGTTTATACAAAACGGGCAGAGGCATAAGGTGCGAATAAAAAGAGAAGTCATCATGTCAGCCGGTGCATTGTCTACACCAAAGCTGATGATGTTGAGCGGGGTCGGTCCAGCTGAGCACTTGAAAGAGCACGGCATCCCCGTGATAGCCGATCTGAAAGTGGGCCACAACTTGCAGGACCACGTCGGCTTGGGCGGTCTTACTTTCGTCGTTAACAAACCGGTCACGTTCAAAAAGGACCGCTTTCAAACGTTCGCGGTCGCTATGAACTACATACTGTACGAGAAAGGTCCCATGACGACGCAGGGGGTCGAAGGCCTGGCTTTCGTCAACACTAAGTACGCACCACCGTCAGGACAATGGCCAGACATACAGTTCCACTTCGCGCCAAGCTCGGTGAACTCGGACGGTGGGGAGCAGATCCGGAAAATATTGAACTTAAGAGATCGCGTTTACAACACGGTATACAAGCCGATGGAGAGCGCTGAAACGTGGACCATTTTACCGCTCCTCCTCCGTCCAAAGAGTTCCGGATGGGTGAAGCTGAAGAGTCGCAACCCGTTCCATCCACCTTCTATAGAGCCCAACTACTTTGCTTACAAGGAAGACATCAAAGTCCTAACCGAAGGTATTAGGATTGCAATGGCTATATCCAACACCACCGCCTTCCAGAGATATGGTTCGAGGCCCCACAACATCCCTTTGCCTGGTTGCCAGCACCTGCCATTGTTCAGCGACGAATACTGGGAATGTAGCCTTAAGCAATTCACTTTTACCATTTACCATCCAACTGGTACTTGCAAGATGGGTCCGAAAAGTGATCCAGAAGCTGTCGTGGACCCAAGACTTCGCGTTCACGGCATCGCGAACTTACGAGTAGTGGACGCGAGTATCATGCCCACGATTATAAGTGGTAACCCTAATGCTCCAGTCATAATGATAGGTGAAAAGGCTTCGGACATGATCAAAGAGGATTGGCTCGTATTATGACAGTGTTTTGTTTTGATTACCGTTCTTAATTTGAAGAGAAATATTGTTTAATAAAGCCTTGGTTTATTCCGACGTGTGGAAAATTTTCAAGGAGTCTATATTGCGATGCAGACTTATGATATTACGAAGTGATATTAGAAAGTGATAGTGTGTTCCCTATATGTGATTGATCGCACGACTAATGTTAAGGAATTTGGACCGAATTGTGTCTAAAAGAACAATAAAATTGCGAGCAACAATCGTTCTCCATTTTTGTATGTCATTAAGGCATACTGACTGTAAATTTAAGTTTAACAAAGTACTCATATAGATTTGTATAAAGTGTGAACAACATAAATAAAACATTTTAGCGTTTTAAAGTGTTCAGTCGTAGTCTATATTTGTATGCATAGCTTAAAGTTAAGAGCTTAGATAAATGCAATATTACCTACAACTATTTTGTTTTACTGATTTAATTACACCTGAGAGAGACAAATAAAATGCCCGTTTATCCAGTGTAAGTACTATAATATAATGACATGGGGAAGTGGCACCAGTGTCCGACAGGAACCTGTGATCGTTTTTTTTTCCCTTTAATCATTAAAAATTTATATCATTATTATCATCATCATCATCTCAGCCAAAAGACGTCCACTGCTGGACAAAGGCCTCCCCAAGGATCTCCACAACAACCGGTTTTGTGCTGCGAGCACAAAAAAAATAGGCACAAAAATTTAAATATACATAAATATAATAAATAATATAAATTGTTCAACAAAAAACCATCAGCATGCTAAGATGTCATCCAGTAAAATTTCAATGAAATTCTACATTATTTTTTGGCGACGAAAACTAGTGTCGAAAACTGGATTATTGAGTCAAACACTTGGGCCACAACGATAAGTAAACTAACTATGTACAAATGATCAAATTCAAAAAAAGAATGCGTCAAAAATGAAAAGAAATCAAAAACGCTGATGTGGAATTATATGGCTGCTTAGAAAATGGTAATATCTAAATATGTCGTCATAACATCAATGTTTGTAGCATTGTTGTGTTCCGGCAGCTAGAGATAAGACAGTCAGTGCCTCAGTAGTTGGAGGTTCCCGGGTGAAGTGCGCTTCCTTCATTGGCCTTATCATCACTTAACATCAGATGAGATCAAGGCACTAAGCTTACGTAAAATATTCTTTTTTTTTTAAATTTTTAGTTACTACGTAGGATGATCACTGGATCTACTAAACCGATTATGATGATTCTTTCGCATGGTTATTTAAAATGAAAAAGAAAACCCGCCTGCGTAATAAATAATAAATAAATAGAAAATCAACTGAAAAAGCCGGAACATGATAAAAATTCAATAACTACATAAAGCCAGCGAAATAAATCGAAACAATATCAAACATAGTACTGTTTACAATTAAAATATCAATACGGTAGTCCTTCGAAATTTTATGCAACATTATAATAACGCACAAAGTGAGAATGATTTGACTTATCAATGCATAAAATTTCGATTTTTCAATTGAACAAACCTTTTTTTTTTCATCTTTTCTTTATACTGTCAACATAACTGTATTTCCCTTACGAATAAAAAAAAAATCATAAGAATCGGCTCATTAGTTTGCAAGAATTAGTGCCATGAAGTTTATATGGATATATCGAAATGTAAAATGGCTATGGTCCAACGGAAAACTAAAACTACTGACATCCGTTTATGTCAACCAATTCAGATACAATATACCTATAATATTAGTGCCTTCACTTATATAAAAGTGCCCTTACTGACTTTAAACGAGCCAGTCAATTGTTTTGGCTTTGCGTGGTGTTACTTCGTAATTTCATATTTGGAATCTCGAAAGCGGATTACGAAGTGTGATTATAGAAACGGTTTGGACTATGTAGTGGCGGTTACTTTATTTGCTTTGGTTACGATAACACTACATGACAGTGATGAAATAAAAAAATAAGGCCTATGTGATCAGGTATCTTAGTTATTTGCGTTTACATTGAGTAACACTGCTACCACCAATAAACTAATAGGTATAAGAGTTACTCCCGCTCCCAAATGGTATGACTTTCGACATCAGGCAGGTAAGTAAATAATAAATGCATATAAATAATATTAGTAATGCGCATTGGGGCAACGTTAAGATTGCACAAAGCATCGACGCCATTTATAAATACCAAAAATAAGTAGTTACTCCATCAAAGTGCAAAAATTAATAATTATTGATTTAAAACTATAATGGAAAATTCTTAGCTCGTCTTCTTAGTAGTGCCATCTAGTGGCTGGCGGTAAAAGTATTATGCTACGTAAACATTAACTACCGGCCTAATTGTCAGATAGCATACTTTTACTGTAGCAGCAGTGCTACGCTTGCAGTTAATTTGCAAAGTAGTTACACTACTCGCTGGTAGGTAGCGCTTAATGAAGTATGTTATGGTTTTACTAAGTATAACTTTTTTTTTAACTTACATATTTTTATTTAAAAAGTTAACATTATAAATAAACCGGTTTAAGTTTGTATATCATTTCTTGAAGTTCGAATTAGGTTTGGATGCCTAGGACCTGGACACCCGGAGGAGGTAATAAATGAGAAATATATAGGTAATTACCTATAACATATTTTTAAGTAAAAAAAGAAACTGCGCTGAAATACCTATAAAAATATAAAAGCAGGTAGATATTACGAAATCACTTATTCCTAAAGATTGTGTAATGCTGTCGGTCGCTTAATATATTAATAATTATGTTATAATGCTACGCAATTTAATACGAGTTTCAGGTGCGCTCAACTATGATGCGGCTGTTTGCTAGTTCTTATATAAGGCGGCTAGTACTTTATAAGATTCGCGGTTTAAACTTGCGTCAAAAACTGTTTTCTACCCATCAGTACAGAAAATGGACTAAATATTAAAAGTTTTGATATTGGTTCGAATCGACTTCAACAAGGGTCCTTGTGCAATTCATACTGTGGTCCGAACATTTTAAAGGTCTAAAGATTTTAATACATTTTAATAGCAACATTATTACATAAGGTTGATTTTAATTTATTTATTTATGAATTTCTTTTTAAGAAGTTTAATTAGGGCAACTAAGTAAGCTTATTTGATTAGTTTCAAATGTGGTTTTCAAGCATTCTTTTGATAGTCATCATTGCTTTGAACTTCTTAATATCTTTAGGTAATCTATAAACCTAAACAAAATCTAGGTATACCTTTAATTGTCCTTTACCATCCATGGCCTACATTATAAACAGTCGTATTACCAACCAAAAATACATTTTTTTAATCATTTGTGTGAGCAACAAAGTATCTATTATCCAAACCAAGGAAATTATGTATCACATCTATGTCTGTCTTCCTCGTCTAGTCCTCTATGGTAGGATCAACGGCCGTACCATTACACCACAGAGGCAGTTAAAGCCCGATGTAAAAGTTGAGAAGGCGGGACACGTCGTTATTAGTTGATAGATAGTTGATAGATAGAAACAAAATTATACCAATTTTATAGATTTTCAAACTTTAACGGTGAGGACGGCTAATGAGCCATAATCCTACTCCACTCGCCGTCCTCGCATAAACGTGATGTGTAAGAGCAACTTGCTGGCCGGTAAGTAAGGCACAATCCTGCTGCACTAACTATGCTCGCATAGTAAAGTAATTTTCCGACCTTACTAATGAAAAAAAAAACATATCTCATCTCCGCCCATATTCTTTCTTCTCCGCTCTCCGCCCAACAATATATTAGCGGAGAGATGGTAATACAGATGTTATTGAATATTTCGATACACATCTCCTCTCTTCTCCGTCTAACTAGTTGGCTAATAATAAACGGAGAGATGGTAAAACAAAATATTAATGACTGTTGACAACACGTTTTCTCTAACTTCTGCGCCCTGCCCCGACCCGATCCGAACCCCTCGGAGAATCTAGGCTAGATGCCAATCCCTCTAGAATACCTCTGACGGTGTTTCGATCACACGGCTTAGGAAACCCTTAAGGTTTCTCGCCACCCCCAATAAAGTCAAATGACGGCAGTAAATGCCGTCTGAAGCAATCAAAAAACACAAAAATAGCTCTCTGCACATAACCAATAGATTCTATCCGCCAGAGAAACCCCAAGCAACGCTCGCTACATCGCAAACATTGTTAGAGGATACCGCGCGGACCTCAAAACGGCGTTTTCAAAGCGTCCAAATGATACTTTAACAGATAGCAAATCGTATATGCGGTGCGGCAACCGTAAGATTGATTGTGATAGATATTCCCCGCACATAATATCAGAATACAAAAGTGTTATATATATAATAAGCGCTGGGTTATGATCACGCAATACTATTAATAGTAGTGTTACTGGCAAGAATGGTTGTTCTTACATCTGTTACTTCTTTTTTTTTATATACGTATCTCGACAAATGACTCCACTCCACCTGATGTTAAGTGAAAATGGAGTCCAGACGCAAGGACAACTGGTGCAGCGTAAAAACAACGCAGCATCAGTCACCCTCACCCTGCCGGCCCACAAGGTGCCTCTTCACGCCTCGTTTGAAGGACCCCATGTCATAAGAAGGAGGGAAAACGTGTGCTGGTAGACTATTGTGGTTTTCTGAGGCTTTCTTCCATTTCCTTGTATTTAATTTATTACGTTTTCGTTGTTAGAGTTAGTTACGTGCGCACGCGATTATGATCCTTATGGCAGGCATAAGACAAGTCAAGTATGACAGTCAGACATTTTTTTATGTACAGGAGAGAATGCGTTCGGCACAGAGACGCAGATGGTAATGTCGGCCTGGAAGAAAAAAGAAGGGACATACCCACAAAAACCTCTTGCACTTGACTTTATGTTAAAAATGTTATTACAAAAACACAAATGTTGAAAAAATTTCCACGAGCAGGATTTCAACCTGCACCCTTCTGACATACCGGGTCAGGTGGTCTCTCAATTGAGCTATCGTGGTTCTATCGTGGTGGTGCATGTTCAAATCCTGCTCGTTAAAATTTTTTCAACATTTGTGTTTTTGTAATTTGTTTCGCAACAAAAGTTGCGTTAAAATTATAAACAAAACAAAAACATTTTATTTAAAAATCAAATGTAACGTAGATTAAAGGGTTGAATTTATATTAGATCGACAACCATTTATTATCATTAAGTCCTTTCCGCGCACTGATTTTCTATTATCAAGTCACATTCTTGGTCCGTTAAATCGTCCGACTTGATTAATCACAGCTATGGACTGAACTAAACTAAATAAAAACATAGTAAACGCAAAGCGACGTCCTGTTGCGTACTGTAACATATTACAACATATTGTAACAAAGCGCCTGATATATTGAACATTGATTACGTTCATTAGACAAAAATATTCCGTAAATAACTCGTTTAGATGAATTGCAGCAAGAGAAAATGTACTCAAAATTTAAAGTGTTAAGGTGAAACGATGCATGGGACATGGGAGTAATAGTTTTCGTCATGTCAAACATTTTGAGAATTGAACTACCGATGAAAGTAATAATTTATGAGTTTCGTTTGGTTTGGCGTAGTGAACCCCGAAAAAAATATACTAATTTTCTATATTAATTTGATTTTGATACAAAGTGATTTCATAAATGTTCAATCTCCTTTGACAGCGTGTGTACTACCTCTTTGGTGGTATAAGTAAATGCAATTCGCAGTCTGATCACCACCTAACGCCACCTTTACCAGTTGAATAAAGGCGCTAACATCTGTGAAATGCGCTACACTTATACCTGGTTTATATAAAAAGTATCCAACATACAAAGCCAACAAAAGTATATGATATGTTTGCAACGATGTTATTGTTTCCAAAATGCAGAATCATGAAATCAGAAAACAAAGTCCAAAGTCACCTGTAAAGTATCTATTTACATGACTACCTTTATCAATTAAAGTACGTTGACGAAATTAAGTATACTTATTCAACGCTATCGTTAAATTGAAATCAATGGTGGTGAAATCATTGGTACCCGCACTATTTGAGTCAAATGCAGATCGACAGTGAGCGCTGCTGTTTCATGGTTATCAGCGCCTTAACAAAAGCGTAACGCTACATAAAGACATCAATAAATTGTCAGGTGCAGATTCGGTGGCTTTCAGTGTACATAATGTTTATTAGTATGCGTGCGAGTTGCGTGGGCGACTGTGTGCCGGCGATCACGTACGCGCCTTTTCGTTATGCAACGCGTTATACTCAACGGAGGTTTTGTATTAGTTCAATAGTGGACAGTATGTCAACTGAAACCTCCTTACAGTTTAAAACTTTTTTTTTCATGGTAGTACACACGCCTGCACATAAACCTACCCAAAACTGTCAAATTTAATTTATAAAGTAAGTCTATTGAGGAAATTTGACAGTTTGTGGTAGGTTATGTGCAGGCGTCTGTACAACAGACCTTTCTCTAAACAACCATTTTTAAGAAAGATTTTCTTAGCTTTCATCTATTATCTCTTCTGCGGCGAAAGTGGAAGCGCACCTCAACCGGGATTCTCAACTATTTAGGCTATCATATCTCTCGTCGGACTACAACTGTCGGAAATTCGGAGCTCAAAAATGCTGCTAACATATAAATTATGGCGACATATTTAGATAAGGTAGTAGTAACTAAGCGGACTTAAAACAACTAAACCGAGTAGTGCCGTCATGTACCTCCCCTAGGAGTCAAATCCGGGACCTCTGGGTCTGAGGCCGGTTGTGTAACCACTATACTATACAGTTTATTTATTTATTTTATTCTATTGGTTTAAGGGAAACAAACAGCTTATTATAACACTACTAAATATAAAGCATTAAGTTTGTAGATAAGCTAACAAAGTTTCCACTGCAAAAGAAATACAAACAGATTAGACATTGAACCAGAAAAAACCCCTAGCTTGTCAGTTAGGGGTTTTTTCTGGTGCAATTACCCTACCCATTTTGTCGAATATCGGTAGGGAATCGGTAGGGTAATTGCACTAGTGCTCGACAGCTTAAGAAGCCGGCGTAGAGCCGCTCGAGTGCAATTCGAGGCGAGTGTAATACCGAAAATGACGACTGAAACTTGATTTTATTTTCATTTTCTTTAAAGAAAGAAAGAAAGAAATTATTTATTGACGATCACACAGACATAACAGAAAAAAAACAACGAATAAGAAAACATTACAAAAAAATAATATTAAAACTAATAAAAAAATAATAATTATATAACTATGAGTGTGTGTGAAGGCCAACTAGGACACTGCTTCAGCTTTGTGCCGTTGCGGTGCTGAGAAACAAACACCACCACAACGACGCTGGTATTCTGACAGGGCCTATGGTGAGTGATTGTGGTATTATGGTATTGTGTTGTTTGTGTTTAAGACATTGTGTAACTTGACAATATAAACTGTGTTTCTATTGTAATTACCTTATTAATGATTTAGTTTTTAATACAAAACAAATAGGTGGCAAATACGTCATCCTAAAAATGTACGAAATGTAATCGAATACATTTTTAAGTAGGTGAATATTTTGAAAAAAAAAATGATTGAACAAGACTCTAGGTAAATATTGTTTTAAGCCGAATAACAGCATATACATAATTATATATGTTGAAACATTATCGAATTGAAAATTATTTTGGTATTAAGTTTGTATAGGAAATTGGTGGAACTGGTGCCACTATACTACCCTACTTCAAAATGATAATGATTGCGTTAAAAAACATACCATACTGTTTGCATGTTGACTGTCAGTAGGTAACTTAACAGCACTTGCTCATTAATTGTTGTATCACCTGGACAATGCAGGGCATAGCGACACTGCCAAGAAAGTGGTGCATGGGTTTTTTGTTTCAACATTGCATGGACATTGCCCATTTTGGTATGTGAACACCATAAAATGATATTATGACACAATTTTGAACCGCAATTTTATTGAGAGCAAGAAAACGCGACAAGATAGTTCCCAATCCGATGGCAAATACAACTTTGGTATTTTACTCCATCAGCGTCATCATTATCATCACCAGCAGGCGACATGTGCAATATGGAAAGATCAAAACTGACCTTACTAGCCGTATGATTCTTACTTAGTTTTTTCGACAATCATCTTATAACACTAAGCGAGAACAGCGGTTTAACATGCCGGTCATTAATCCTGTGACCCGCCTTGCAAAAGTTGCTTCACTTACAAGATCGCTACCCGCTAACGCACGCGCTAACTGGTGTTGTTTTTAATGTTTATTGTTTTTTTTATTACTGTGATAATTTAATAAACATATTAAAATATTTCTATTGTAAACAGTATTTTTCTGTTGACTGTACTTACCTACCATGCCTGGAATGCTAAGGGATCGGATCGGACAAGCTAAATGTTCAATGGATTCGATCGGATTTTATTAATAATAATTGTTGCAAATGGATCCGTTTTAATGGTCAGATTGGAATAACTCAACTGTTGCGCCATAGAGCTCGATTACTTTAAAGTAAAGTAAGTAAAAAGTAAATTCCCACCGCTGGGAAGAGGTCTTCATAATTAAAATCAACGCTACAATTGACGGGTAATGGCTTAATCACCACGCTTGGAAACGCGGGTGGTGATCACAAACCCGCTATGCATAAAAAAATCCGAACTTTACCCTACTTGAGCGTTGAACCTGGGACCTTCAAGTGTCATGCCAAGTGCTTTTTAACTCAGTTACCGAGGCGTGCCATTACTTTAAGATAAATAAAATAAAAATAATCACGTTGAAAAAACCATAAAGTCGAGAATTCCACCAAACATATTTGCAAGTTTTTAGTCCGAGTAAAGTTACATATAATTTTAATTGAACAACGTTTCTGTCTCCTCATCTGTAATGAAGTTACTAAACAAATACGTCGTATACATTATTCCACATAGTATGGTCTATATCACATTGTTTGTACTGTGTCCATTTTAGTGTATGATACGCGGACGCTATTTTTTAAATACAATTTTAATAAAAAAATATATGTATTTGAAGTTTTAACTGAGGAGCTTGATGGCACAGTAGTTAACGCGCCCGGCCTGCGATTGCTACGGTTAAGCAACTTCCTCAAAATGCCGGTCCTCGGATGGGTGACCAAAAATGTATCATCTCAAGCTCCTCCGTGCTTCGGAAGCCACGTAAAGCCGTTGGTCCCGGCTGCGTTAGCAGTCGTTAACAACCACCAATCCGCACTGGGCCCGCGTGATGGTTTATGGCCCGTTCTCCCTATCCATCCATAGGGCAGGCTCGTGCCCCAGCAGTGAGTATATAAAAATGAGCTGTTGCTGATGATGATGAGGCTATAATTGGAGCGCTCAGTTGTGAAGGTTTCCATATGAAGTGCACTACTATTTTCGGCCTAAATATTATAGATAAAAATATACGCTTAGAAAATTACAACTTTTGTGATTTGGTGACGATTTGGAAGTTGGTAAGTAAGAGTTTAATTTATTTACACTGATTTTTTTAAATTAAAATAAATTCTTATCACAAAAAGAAATTTTTTCCTTAATGAATAGGTAATAAACCTAGCAGAAGTTGCTAGAAATACTGCATTCGTTTCATTTTGCCTATTGTATTGTCTCTCTAAAAAGGCCACATTGCTATTTCTACAAAAACATTTTTCTTTGTAGCAATTTGCTATATTCTATCCATTTTAGCCCGTATAACCATTTTAGATAGAGCCTCACAAATAAACAAGAAATAAGCTTGGAATAGATGTTCCGTATTTTGATGTAAACTTCATTTCAGAAGATAGTAAAAGAGGTAAAACACGGAATTATTCGAAGCTTATACTTTATTTATCCGTAAGGCCTCTAGAATTTCTTTCAAGATCATTATGGTCACCCTACTCCTAAGTTACGCAAGTCTATGTATTTGTGGATGGCTCTGTTCTGTTTCCTTTGTTTAACGACATACTTTCTATACTAAGCCACACTAAGCACACATCCTTTATATATAATTTCATTCCTCTTTGTTACATTATATAAAGCATTTTTTAATTTAATTTTTATGTAAATTATAGCTGTAAATGCTGAATAAATAAAATCTAAATACCGGAAGTTACTAATTACGAGATGTTAATGAAATGTGTTTTATTTCCGTTTCAGTAAAAAAAAACATGGTAAGAATTTCACGAAAACAATTGTTGAATGAAACTATGTAAGAACTGCCTCTAAGGTGTAGAAGTTAGACCATCGGTCGGTCTCTGAAACCCGAGTTCGACGTTCGTTTACGAAGTCGTTCGGACATCAAGCACAATAGCTCGACCTTGAGACCTCCCTGATTGGTACAGTCAGCATCAAATTTATTGACACACAAAAGCATGTCACCATAAAATGGAATGCTATCCCAACACACGTATTCCCACCTTCCTACAACATGAGGCACTTCAAGCGAGGTATGAAGAAGCAACTTGCGGGTCGGCAACGTGAGGCCAGCTGGTGAGGCACAATCCTGCTTCACTATCTGTCTTCGCAACTGGACTATGCTTCTGCTTAACATCAGGTAGGAGTCATTTGCTAACCTATCCATAAAAATAATGTAGTCTTTACAAATATTTATAAAATTTATAAAATACAGTGAAAAAATTAAACGCCCACCCGACCCAGCCAGGAATCGAACCTGGGTCTTCCGCAATCCGGGCGGCTGCACTGACCGCTATGCTACCGGGAAGGCTGACGTAAGCGCTGAATTTGGTCACTGCTTTTTAATTTTTTAAGTGCTAATAGCGGCACAGTGCGCCATCTATCCAACGGTCATTGCAACCGATGGCCATGCAGATGTATGGATGTAGTCTTTACAGTCAAGTAGATTTTTGATGTGTAACATCTTTCCGCTCGCTTTCTATATATACAATTTGTGGGAGTGATTTCGTGAAATGTGACGGAAGTAGGTGTGTAACATTGTGACAGGAAGTCGAGGAAGAGCGCAAGCGCGCGCCATTTTGTAAATTTAAAATCGATATTATGAACATCACATATTATTATTGTGACATATTGTGTCATTTGACTATCAAAGGTCATTTTGATATGTCAAATGTCTTCTAATGAGTATTTACTGCATTTATTTTAAAGTTATAAAATGATGTAATGATACCTGACCCATTTTTTTTCAGAATATAATGTTAAAATTGCGTATTACTAAGGTGAGATGTCAAATGTTACACATCATATGCGACTACTGTAAGGCTCGCTAGTTTTTAATTTTTTTTATTTATAGAAAACGCTTTTCACCATCAATCCTCCAATAACAACAGTGTGAGTTTCATTCGCCATTCGATCACGTTAACGGAAACGAAAACTAATATGGCATCGTATCACTGCCTCCTGGTAGAAAACTAGGAGAGTTAAGATTTTGCCATACAAATTGTCGTATTCGTAACTGAATCGAAAAGCGAAGTTCTTCCCAGTTGTAGCATATGATTAATGTACGTTGTATATACAAAATGACGTCATCGTTACGTCACAGTATGCCTACGCGACATTGCTAATTACGCCAAGGTGGTATTGGATCCTGGGTCACGTACGAGGAAGGATGATGACACGCCGGGTATTGATTGTGGATCTTTCGTAAACGGATTTAGGTCGATCGATTGAATAATAGATTTAATTAGACGCGGGCGTGACAATGTGAAGTTAATATGGATTGTGGTAATGAAAAATTACTTCATAAAGTTATTTAGTATTTATGTATTTTATTTTACATTACTTACGCCTCGGTGGCCGAATGGTAAGGCGCTCGGCTCGATACCCGAAGATCTCGGGTTCAATTCCCAGGTCGGGCAAACGTGTTTCGGATTTTTCGATGCATATCCCATATATATGGTTTGTGATCGCTACTGATCAGCAACTCGCATTTGGAAAGCGTGGTGATGAAGCCAATACCCATTAATTGCAGTGATGACTTGATTTCAATGATGGATGCCTTTGCCCAGCAGTGGGACAGTATATAGGTTATTTAATTTTTTTATACTTAGCACGGCAAATTACTCCACACCACCTGATGTTAAGTGGAAATGGAGTCCAGACGCGAAGACAACTGGTGCAGCGTGAAAACAACGCAGCATCAGTCAACTTCACTCTGCCGGCCCACAAGGTGCTTCTTCACGCCTCCTTTGAAGGACCCCATATCATAGGAAAGAGGGAAAACATGTGCTGGTAGACTATTCCATCTTTTGGAGGTGCGACAAAGAAACGAGTCACCAAATTTCTTTGTGCGCGATGGGATATGTGAGACAGTGAAGCGATGACACCGGAGAGCAGCACGTGTACTCCTATGGAGGAAGGGAGAAGGTGGTATAAGGTAAGGGTTCTTCAGAGCACTCGCCGTGATATAAGCGATAGAATTTTACATTACGCCTCAATGTCGGTGTGGTAAAACGCCCGTTCCATGTACTCGTGCTGGGTTCGATTTCTAGGTCGGGCAACGTGTTATTCGGAATTTCAATGCTTAACCGGGGTTTGTGATCACCAAAACGCATTCTTCAAGCGTTGTGATTATGCCAATACCCATTAAGGCCTTTACCCAGTATAAGCAACCCAAAATCATTTTATAATGGCTTTAAATAAAAATGGAAATTAAAAAAAAAATTACAACAGTGTTATTGTAAAATCTTTTATACATTGAGTTGAAGTTAGAGTTTAAGTAAAAATCTTGATAGCGCGATTCACAAGCTGCACAAACAAGTACAGCGCCATCTAGGAACAGTTGTGCGCACTAACTGTTTTTTCCTTTCAATGCTACTGAGACGGCAAAAGAGCATTGAAGCTTGCAACGCGCACGCTGTCGATTCTATCGCTCCCTATCCGATCCGAACCCCTCGGAGAATCTAGTAAGGGACAGGGACACGCACTAGTGCGTGATGCCATTCCCTCTAGAAAACCTATGACGGTGTTTCGATCGCACAGCTTGAAGAAAGAACCCTTTAAGTTTCTCGCCGCCCCCAAAAAGGCCCGGTGACGATGAAAATGCCGTATGAGGCCATCACCAAACTCTCTCTAAAAAAAATGGATCTTGTATTTATCTATTCAATGCGAAACAATACTTCAGCAATCAATCATTCAAACAATCCTTGAAGGATCCTGACGGATCTGACAGATCTGACGAATCCAGGATTTCTATCTATGTAACGTGAGGGCTGAGTACATTGCGAAACACAAGAGAAAGAATAAATAATTTTACTTTTATTTTTTTTAAAGACAATGACCATTATGTATATAAAAAAAAGGCATTTTTTTTTCGCGGCCAGTAATTAGTTGCTGAATTTCGATTAGGATTTGTTATATCTTGTAAAAATTGTTATGCACACATTCTTCTACACTCAGTCTGTACCGAGATACAGAGGCCTAAACTTTTAAAAACTGAAATGTGCTTAGGACTTTTGTACTTGCTCTAATACTACTTGTTGCTCATATAAATTGACATCTCATCTCTTCAACTTCATCTCACCTTAGTAATAGGCAATTTTAACATTATATTCAGAAAAAAAATGGGTCAGTTATTATTTGAAATGATTTTCCATAACAAAGAATAATTCTTTTTATTGAAAATTGTATTTTATTTAATTGACACTAAGAGTAATGCAATACCGCGCACTCATTCGTCAAATCAAATGAACGACCATAAAATAGTAAAATACACTTATTTAAGTTACAATAAACCTACATGAAAATATAATATAAAAATTATGTTACCAATTATACAAAATAAGTAACCTCAGTTCTTATCTCAGTTCAGACCGAGTTTAGGGAAAAGTACCCATAACAAGTTTTATTCAATTAATTATATCCTAATCGAAATGTTTTAAAAGTGGCCGCGAAAAAAATTAAATCAATGAATTTTTTTTGACCATTGCAAATAACGTACTAAAATCACCGATGACCAAATTAAAAAAAAAATTACTTTACATAATAATTTTCGTCAATTAATTAATTAAGGCAAGTCCACCATTCTATGCATTTTTACAGATAACATTATCAGAAACATTCCAAAGAAACAGTACGAATATCGTCTTGTTCAACGCTTGCAGCTAAAAGACATCAACGCGACATAATCTGATATTAACTTTTTTTAATAATTTTGTTAATTGCTACTAGTCTCTCCCAAAAAAAAACGAGTATTCCCTATGAATGAAAACACACTACAGGGACAACGGGCCACGCAAGTCCAGTGCGGGTTGGTGGGTGTTAACGACTGCTAATGCTGCCGGGACCAACGGCTTTACGTGCCTTCCGAAGCACGGAGTACACCTTTATGAATTATTGAAATTTTCAAAGTTTTTTTACGTTAATTTTGTGGCTGTGAAGACTTGAATTTGTCTATGACTTTGAAAGTGTCATGCATGCCTTAGGTGGGGCATAAACTCACAACAATTCACAATTTAGGTAGCTGCTATGAATATCTAAGACGTTTGTAGCTTTGTCTAACTTCTATTTTTCGTATTACTACACTGTCAAATAGCAGCGTTGTTCTAACAATGTTTAAGTTTTAAGTTGGCTTGAAGTACAGAACTAAACAGGTCCTGTAAAAAACATCAAATACTGATAAAATTGAATATGTTCAAGGGCAGGAAGATGACTATATTACCACATCGTGTTGGCATTATGTAAAACTATGTCATAATTTCATTTTAGTAATAATTTCTATGTAAAACGCCAGTAATTGGTCAACATTTAGATGTTGTCCGACGACATTGAATATGGACAAGGGCAGAAAGATGACGTTATCCCAAATCGTCTCTGTTATGTAAAACCATGTCATATTTATTTCACTTCAGCAATAAATTCCATTTAAGACGCCAATTATTGATCAACACATGGATGTTGTCAGACGACCGCCGGCGCCGCGCCATGCGCACTCAAAAGAGTTCGAAACAACGTCGCCGGCGATGCAACCGCGTTTCAACATCCATGGAACAGTATGGAAATGGTCCACCAAAATGTCGACCCACAACTCCACATAAGTCGCTTCGTAACATGAATAACCGATTTTGCCGTAATCCCGCGCAATCGAAGCGTGGGGCGACGGCGGCGAGCGCGCACGCGCACTACCAGTACACCACGCGAACGCGCGTCGCGCAGTTGCCGACTGACGCGAGACCCAACCTAAAGAACCTAACTGTCAGTTTGAAAACTTTTTCACGATTCCATTTTCGAAACAGCGCGGAGGTTCAATCCGACCTCTTTTGAATTTACGCGCGACTTGTGCCTTCTATTACTTTTGTTGTTTTACTTTTTTTTTTTTGATGAGTCGAGTGCATTAGATTAAGGAATTACCTAAAGTTATGGTGCCTGAAGTTTCAGCGATTATATCAAAATCTAGTTATTGAAAACCAGTCGGATGGTGTAATAGGACCTTATCTAACCTAACGTAACTGGATAGGCCAGTTGCAGTTACATAAATTCAGGTGCACCCTTGTACATTATGCAGTTACAACACGACTATGTTGATGAAGACTGCTATTGACATAATGCGCTTAAATTAAATTCAATTATGATGTCATTATCAAATGCATAATGTAAATTTGATCATTAACTTGCCTATAAAAATAAGAAATTATACAAAAAAAAGTGTATTTTAATAGAATATAAATATGTCATCAGAATAATAAGACATTGTTTATGTATAAAAACGAAACGCAAAAGCGAGAGTGCTCGGCGCTCTCCGAGAACCGAGTTATGGGCACTTTAGCACCAACAGGTAGGTATACAACGTGCTAGCAAATTCAAAATATATAAATGCACATATATAAATATAAATAGTACAGTAAAGTATGGATGGCCCTGCGTTTACATAAAATATATATTCGTAAAACATGAATTATTATTTTGCACATATTTTTAATAACTGTAACCACATACAGTCTACCTAAGACTACGTCCTGTGAACGTCCGTCCCATATATGACGTGATGTCAGGGGATTAATTAGCTGTCTACACCGTACCAGAACCCTTTTCGATTATTTTAAGTTTTGTAGGCTTCTAGTCGAAAAGTTTTGAATCACTAAAAACTATACTTATTCCAAAGATTTTGTGATTATTCATTCAATCAGTGTTTCGCTTTAATATAATAATTCTGTTAGTTATATCATCATAAGTATCTATATTTTTCTTTTGCATCTTTCTTTTCTCTCTCTCTCTCATATTTTCTATCTGTTGCAAATCTTTTAGTATCCTTATACCTTCTCAAACCAAGGTAAACCAATCAAAATAAAAGGTATTTTTTAATGTCAAGGAAACCACTCAAGCACTTACCGTTACTTAGTCGTTCCATCAGGTTTCAAAAATTTTCCGTCATATTTTTTTGCTCTTTAATAATAGGATAGGATTGTATCATTGCTTCAATTAATACTTGATTTTATTGTTGTTTTATTCTACACTTGAAAGGCCAAGCACTTTAAAGCATCAAGCATCTCACCTTATGTTAAGAGACGATAAGGCCGAAGGTGGGTCCATACTCTATTCGGAATTATTGACTCAAAAGCTGGCTATCTTAACCCTCGATAGAGTTTTATACAATTTAAATCGGTTTCTTATATCCAGTATTCTAATAAAAACCTTAAGTTTTGATTGACGGGACACAATAATGCTATCAACCTTGTTGCGATAAATTTAAAAATACTATATAGGCGTATTTAAAACAAGCCGCCGCCAACTAAAACACCAAATCAACAGTCATCGAATTTTATTGTAAACTATTCTCTATTATATACCCGTCAATAGTATCTATATACATACCATTATGTAAACAAGGTGCCTAGACAAATACCAACTGTCTAATATTGCTCTTTAATATTTTTAATAGTCATTATGTATAATCGGTACAGACACGACCATTAACACGTAAACAATGTATATCTTAATACAATGGAATAAGAGTCAAAACTAGTCAAAAATGTATACATGTTAATGCTCGTTACTGTACCGTAACCTCTCACACGATACGATATTAGAATCACGCGATTAACAAGTGAACTATTGAGCTTAATCTCAACATAATCGCTTCCCGATTTCCTTTGAGGCTCACATACACTTTATCGGATGTAAACGCGTCAAGTCGCAGCGACTATAAGATGATTTAAAAAAAATTGAATATTAAGGGCTCTTTAAATTCTCGGTTACAACATTGCTTTGTAAACAAGGAACACGAAAATAACCGTAATCCTATCTAATTCTTTTGTGAATTTACTGAAGATGGATTAAAATGCGAGCGAAACCACGGGCGGGCTTTCTTTGTTTTTCATGAAAAAGTCTGTGGTGTTTGGAGATTGGAGGAGACACTGGGTGTCTATCCCATAAACAAAAAAATTTATCACTAACCTAGATAATAAGACACTAGTAAAATTTAACATAGATCTCGATATGCAAAAGCAATTTAACATTGAAATCAAACACTTTTAATTATTACGAGTATTAAAGGTATTTTGTTTGTTATAATTAGTTGGGATTTTGGGATATGAGATTTTGTCATAAGATTTAATAAGATGCCATGTCAATTTGGAAACATTATATATGTTTATCATTTTATATGTTTATCGCGTTTGTGTGAATAAAGCCTAAAGACATTACCTAGCCCGGATGGTCAAACATTACCGTTCATAAAAAGATTTTCGTCTTTTTTTTATGTATCAGCTGACTTGACCGTGCGCAATGCCAAAAAGTTGCCACTGCTTTATAACACATTAATAAATAACACATAATTAATGAGTAATGTATTAGGTATTAAGTATTAGGCGGTAATAATAATTATAATATTATTATTATTATTGTCCCGATAGTCGTTTCAGCGAACGGTCTGATAGCGAAGAGCCTCTCGACCAACATCTTAAGAGGCTCTCGCTTGATGGTTGGATCAAGGGTCAGATTCAGAAAGCAGTATTGATTGACACGGCACGTATTGTCAGGAGGTTACTCACTCTGCAGCCCTGACCACCGGTAGCTTGGGTCCTGCCCCGCTGCTGGTGGTACTCTAGAATTAGGTTTTTATAATGTTTTATTGTTTTTATATTAAAATATTGTAAAAATCTAGTTTTAAGAAAGAAAATAAAAAAAGAGTATAATAATAATAATACAAACTTTATTTGCACACAAAAAAGACAGATACATACAAATTGACAAAGAGATATACCTAGTACAAAACATGCGGCCTTATTGCTAACAAGCAATCTGTTCCAGGCAACCTTAGGTTAAAAATCACTATAATGATTTAAACAATTGCACACGTGCTATATTGCGCGGTGCGGTGCGACGCGTTGCGACTGCTTGCGTACAAGTGTTTCTGTTTAGGCAGTCTCATTAAACACGATTAGTTGAGTCACCGTGTACGGTAAGTCACACGGTTGCGTAACCTCTGGTGGATCTGACGTTCAAACTTCAATGAGACGATATCATTATTCATGATGCAATTTAAAAGGTTCCAGTTAAAGACTTGTAAATGCTAAGCTGTTTTTTTTCAAATTATTATAATAACTTTATTATTATAATTTATTATAAAAACTATTTTTCTTATAAAGCATACAAAATATTTAAAGCCATAAATAAGGCCCAAAGTACCTATTTCATTAAATACGTAATGTGGAACTTAATTCTTCCGCTCGTGGAAGTTTTACTACATACGCGCAGCAAACAAGTCGCACCGACCCTTATTATTCGTACGTATAAGAAGAGTCGAGCTACTAAAGAAAAACTAAAAAAAAAAGATTAGTTATCTTTCTCGCTCCAAAATTTTCCAAATGACCCCAAGCTAGTTCAATTTAGATTTGCTTAGACTCCACTGTTACTTAGTAACCATACAGCAAAATGAAAGTCTAGCACCAAAAGTACTCATATAAAAAATACAACCTCTATCAGTACGCTAAATATATGTATATCAATAAACGTAATACGTTGACTATAATTTCAAGCATTGTTCTTAGCAGCGTCACATTGAAAAACTAGTGCAAAAGTTTACGATGCAACGCGATCTTTAGTGACTTGATGCGATGCCTTAAGTAATGGCTGCTAATCATAATCATTTCCAATAAGCCACTCGTTAGATAACCGATTACGCTGGCCAAAGTAAAATAGTAATTGCCTCGGTTTCGCGCCAAAAGATTTGTTCTGTTGAACGACATCGAGCGTGAATAAAATATATGTAGCCGTAATTAAAATGTTTAACTGGCAAAAGAAAAAATGTTCCATCCTTTTTTATTTGATATCTATACAAAGCTTAACTTCTTCAGTACAAACTTTTTAAAAATGAACACGTAAAGAAAAACTACTGTCAATATTTGAATTTTGAATTCCTTTTAAAATTTTCTCTGTATAATACTGTAATTAAGTGAAGTCGCCATCTTGATTACGACTCCATAATTAAATACTTTTTATTGTCTTTTAAGGCATAGCAATTGTACTCAAGGTCGCGAGGGCATCGCCACACGGGTGAGAAGTGACGTGGGAGATTTCAAAACAATGCTAGTGTCACGACAGGTTAATTACTAATGCATTTGACATCACTTTCCATTTTCAAACTTCCAGTGTCTATGGATAACGACAATGTCTAACGCGTAAACAAATTTGTGACTGTGTCTCACCAGAAAGTATTTGTTGGTGTATTTTTTTAACATTAAGTGAGTGTTAAGTGCTGGCTGGATACAGCCATTAAGGAGACTCGTTTTGGGATTGAAGTACATCGGAACTGTCAGCAATGAAAGTAAGTAATCATAAAAGCTTGTTCATTATCTAGTACGTAAAATAAAACCAATGCTTAAAGTGTTCAAGATTAAAAAGAATGCTCTTTTATCTGAGCCTAGGGGTCGTAGCTTCAGCTATAAATTGAACTAGTAAACTATGGAAGGAAAACAGCATTTTCAAAATCGTATCCTCAGCTCACTGAATGGATATTCATTATCAAACCGGCCAGAAATACTAGGCGGCAACAAAATTGTGCCGTGAATAATTAGTCTACGGACCTCAGCAGTCGAACATCCATAGACTAATGATGTTAATTAAAAACGCAACTTCAGTTACAAAATTGACATTCCAAAAAGTTTATACCTACGAATGAGTCATTATGATGATACATCAGATAAAATAATCGTCCATCAACAGATTGCGGATCAATGGCCGACTAAACTCTCAAATTATAAAGTTACGCCATTAATTTTCGCTTCTATGTCAGTAATATCAAATGTATTGGCTACAAAAAGTTGCGTGCCAAGGCCAGTAGCGTGTGTTAGTAACAAATGTTGATTATAATTTGAAGTTGTGTTTTGTTATTTTATTGCTCAATCAAGACAAACTGTCAAGAGATAATTTATTAATGAGAATGGTTCTGCAACTTTGTTTTTGATGAAAGTGTTTATTGCGAATTGGAACTTGTTTTTATTGTAGTTTGATTAGAAAAGCGTGAAAAACAAAAGACAGTCAGTTCCGCGTGGAGGTACTGATGATCGAATAGTTTTTGGGCGTATATAATAGGCTTGGTTTTTTTTGTGTCGGTCGGTGGCCTGATTTTGACAATTTTTAGTCCTAATAGTCAAATCGAAATACTATTGAGATTTTATTGAATTCGTATTTTATGAATTCTTAGTGTACCTAAGTCGAAAAGCAATATCAATATTTTTAGGGCGCATTAAACTATGCCGAAATACCGGATACTAAAACAATCGATGTAGCAATAATCCCGTTAGTAAGTATTTTAATGTAAGTAAATATAAGTGAGTAAACTATTACAAACTCATCACTATTACATTTACACTACACTATTTATTTAATTATAAGCAAATTTGTTTTGATCAAAATAAAGTCGATTACAGCTATTTACATAACTTTAATCAACAACAGATGTAGTAATTTTAACTTTACTTAAAGTTCGATTTGAAGACCACCTCCATCTCCATCATTATTATAAGATCGGCCTTGATTTGAAAATAAAAATATTGTCTATGATCGCTACAACATACAGGTTGGTACTCTCTTGATACTGTGCACCAAAGGCGCCAGGCGCCAGGCGGTCGACAGACGATTGTGCAAAATCCAAGTCGATACGAACGCATTGCGTCAACGCACGAAAGCAACACTGGTCGATGTTGGTTTGCAAACCAAATGTATGAACTTTTACAAGTTTAAGACGAAATCGTGGTATGATTGGGTTGGTTTGGCAGTACAGCACGTCTGCGCATCAGACTACCACAAACTGTCAAATGTCCTCAATAGACATACATAGATCTATATGTCTATTGCATAGGGTTAAACATTGTTTGAAGAAATTGGCCAGTTTTGCATAGTCTGATGTGCAGACGTCTGTTAGTACTACGCCCAAGATCATGGCTCCTGCACTTTTAAACTGCAGCATATAAAGTTGTTTGTCTTAGGTAAGTTAGGTTGGGCGTCAAGAAGACTTCTCGCATTCGCACCCACATTCTTTTAATCCAAAGTATTTAAACTCTATGTCAAAAGAAAGATAAGAATGTTTTTGTTGTATAGGTCATGGAGCAAGGTTAGTAAACTCATTAAGATAAGTCTAGTGATTAAAACTACTCCTTAAATGTGTTTAGTGATAACGAGTGCACTTTGGTGGCCATTAACATTTTTCCTTTAAATGAAAACTGATCGCACGACACGTTATTTTAAATAGTGGTAGTAAAAAAGTTTTGGCACATGAATAAAGGTTTAAAACAAATAGTTTAAATGCAAAAATATTCATGTGGTGCGAGAAACACGATCGAATAACGCCACAGACTTATTTAGGGATGTAATTAAACGCTAATAAGCTATTTTTTAAAAATAATCAGGTTTTTTGTTTGTTTATTATGACTTCGTGCAGTTTGCCCAAAGCCAATACATAATTTGTTAATTTTATATAGTTTTAAACATTTAAGTTAGGTAAAAGGATTTAGCTTCTACTGCCTATAGTCTCCAGTATTTTTTTATTAGTTTGATGGTGGTACTCGTATATGATAAATAAATTAAAACCTTTTAGTTTCGATAACGTACAATACCTAGCTCGCGCGGAAACCTTGTGAGGATTTTAAACTTATGCATGAACACGAACACCATGCAAGCAAAGCCTTTCTTTTTTTTAATGCATTTTTAATCTTAACGGTCCGTACATTTAGCCGAAATCTGTAAAAGTAACTCAATTCATTTAATTAAATAATATATATTTAAAAGAAGAAATCATAATGGTTATTTACTTTAGTACATCTTCTACAATAATTTGTCATTACAAAAACAATCGCAAAAAAATAGCATCAGCTCCCAAAATTATGAAGTTGGAAGCTATTTTTACATTTCATTTGAGTGTTCGAGCTATTCCGAGCAAATTCTTGGAGCTCATAGTAACAACCCAACATAAAAATCTGTAATTAATGGAATCGGGCGTTACTTTGCGCTTTTTAAAAAAAAAAGTTATTATTTTAATTTTATATTTTCATAAAAATATTTTAAAATGAAAATGTTTTACCTACTGAGGGTTTAGTTAATATGTGGTATTATTACCTAGTTCCACAGACGCAATTGCACAATGCGCAACTCCCAAAGCCACATTTTTGATGGATCGAGTCGAGAATGTCATTTGTTAAACAAAAGATCCGCTTGTAAATGACTCCGCTCGAGTTTAAGGTTATGAAACGTCTTGCACTCGTTTTTACAACATTAAAATATGACGACCGCTCTAACAATTTTAAAAGAATTAATACGCTTTTTTAGGAACTCAGCGAGAAGCAAGATGGCGTACAATTGCGATTAAGTATACCATGGTAGTGAACCAGTGTTCTACACTTTAAAGCCCTATTTTCTACAGTTTTTGTCGCCTAAATTTTTTTTAACATAGGTTTTCATTGAAATTTTACAGCATGACAGCTAGGAAGGTGGTGGTACTGGTCTGTATTATATTGATGCTAAAGACTAAAATCAGTTGCTGACCCATTAATGATTTAAGGAAAAAAAAAACAATTTCTGGTTCCTGTCGAACACTGTGTCATAATCTCCATTTATCCAGTCGTCTGATCGCGTATACTAATAAATCTCGCAATGTGATGAGTTTTGATAGTTTGATTACTAACTTCCCCCGCGTGATGTATGATCGATTTGACTTGATTGCTAAACCTATCTGGGAGTATAGTAAACCGGGATAAAAATGTAGCAATTAGCACTTGAAGATATCCTCCAACTATCTCTATGCGAAGTATTCCGTATTAACTTTAAGGAAGGAAGGACGAACCAACAAACACAAATAAACTTTGAACTTGAATTTAGTAGGTACTATAAGCAGGTTTTATATTGAGTAACAACAATCTGTTGCGTCTGTCAGGAACAACGTTAGAAATGGAAATAATCATTGCTCAATTCTCAACATTTCAATAACATCTATCGAACCGAGAATGGAGAGTACAAAATAATTTTTTGTACAGTCTCCAAAAACATAAAAGTACACTTATCCCGTACAGCGAAAGCATAAAATGCAACAGTGCCAATTCTCCATATAGAATATTGTCAGCTGGCCCCATTGTGTCTCTTAAATTTCTATAGAGTTTAACCGCAGTGGCTTTTGTGCGACTATAACCATTTTCACGCACTGTTAACCGGCCAAGAAAAGAATGCGATACAGTAATTATAATAAGGAAGAAGTGCCAACGTAATGCTCTAACAATTAGTTGATGTCAAGATTTGGTTTCCTGTTCCACAGAATCCTAAGCGAGTGTTGGGTTCATACGTAATTTGTAATTACTGAAGCTGCGGCGATGGCACAAAATGAGGAGACCCCAGAAAGTAAGCTTAACGGATTACTAATGTTTAGCCATTTCCCAAAATATCACATCGCAAACTATTTTACGCAAATTTTCATTTGGCAAAAAAGTATTTGTCAAAACAACTTACTGCAAATTTTTAAGCTAGCAAATCTATTTTTTGGCATATTATTGTTTAACAAATAATTGTTTGGTCATGTTTCATTTAACCAAATATTATTTAATCAAATGTTTAATTTAGCACAACTTACTCTTCCCAAAATATTGCATGGCATTATCCTTTTTATCGAAATTTCCAAATGAATCATTAACAATAGAGGCGATCTAGCGCTCGGCGGCACGCTCGCTCCGTTCGCTCGCTCTCGTGCGTTAATGGTCACTGTTCTAACCTAACCTAACCATTTTTTCGAATATAATATTTTCCAAATTAAAACATTTGCTATATTATCATTTAATTTTGTCGTAATAAAACTTGACTAAGTAAAATTTTGCCAAATGATAATTGGACCACATTAATTATGTGCGAAATGTTTCTACAGTTGCTTAAGGTTCATTTGGAAAATAAAACTCATGCGATAAGTTTTTTGGGAAGTGAAATTTGACGAAAAATAGTTTAGCCAAAGGGATACCAAGCTTAATGACGCACACATAGACTCACGGACACAGGATCTCGAACCATCTTGAACCAGTCCAAGCGCAGTTGTTGCGGGATTCCGTGTCCGTGATAGGTTGTCTATGTGAGTGTTGCTCAAGCGCGTTTGTATGAAGCGTACCTTCTGCTGTCTGCTTATTTTGTTGCGATGGGCTCTGCGACGTAAGTCCAAATCACCATAGATCACAGATCGAAGTGAGGTTTTAAAGAAAATAAATTGCTGCTAGCGGTCGATGCTCTTTGGTTGAAAATATGGAAAAGAAATTGAAAAGAATAAAAAAAGCCTTCAGTGTTTCTTGCCAGCTCTGTCAAAGGCTCTCCCAAAATACGAATTGGAGGTACATTCAATAGCTTGATTTAAACTAAATTATAGATTACTAGCGGCCCGCCCAGGCTTCCCACAAGTGTACTTTTTTTTAATATAGCTTATTTACTCAGCGTTAATGTAACATTTTAATTTAAAAAGTCAACTCTCGAAGTGGCTCATAGGTAAGTGTTTCTACGAAGTTGAAGAGTTCTTAGGCTAGATATTTATTGATATTGCTATTGGAAAATTACTAATTCACATTATTTTTGTTGACATAGTAATCTAATTGTTTTATCTATTTAATTCGAATGTGTTTTAATTTTTTTTGTTAATTTTTATTTTGAATTGTTAAATGTAAAATGTTTTTTGTTTTGTTTATAAAAAAAAAAATCCACGAGCAGGATTTGAACAAATTTTCACGAGCAGGATTTGAACCTAATTAGGGTGCAGGTTGAAATCCTGCTCGTGGAAAAAATTTTTTTCAACATATGTGTTTTTGTAATTTGTTTCGCAACAAAATTTGCGTTAAAATTATATAAACAAAACAAAAAACATTTTATAAATAGCTTGCCTACTTCTTAACTGATCTTTAGTATTTGTAAAAATATTATGATCAAATGTTAATGACGGTAGTTGTTGACATTGAATTGGCGCCTTTGGCTTTCAAAGTAAAAAAGTAAATAGTGTTGAATAATTTCGGCGGGCTGGTTTGAACCACGAAGAGCACCTGACCCGGTATGTCAGAAGGGTGCAGGTTCAAATCCTGCCCGTGGAAATTTTTTCAACATTTCTGTTTTTGTATTAAATGTAATTTATCGATTTATTAATTATTTTAATATAATTGTCGACAAATTTTTGCATGCTGAATATTCAGCGAAACATGTGGATCAAATTATCGTTTATCATCTTTAATGTACCATGTTTCCTGCACAATAAATTTCTATTTCTATAATGGTGCAAGAATTTTTAAATTGGTCCAGTGGTTTTTAAGTTTATTCGTTGCAAACATACATACATACAAAAATACAAAGCTTTCCTCTTTATAATATTAGTAGATTACTATTTGGATTTTCCATAGTTTTTGACGTCATGTCATGTCATGTCAAAGGACATGTCTGAAGAAGTTTTATGAATGTAAACAAATCAGACAAGAAGATCAGGAATAAGAAAGATATACACGTGCAAAAGGCAATAGTCGTTTGTTTAAGATAACTATTGACTATGGTCTGGTCTTTAAACGTTACTAGGTAACGAAACTTATTTTCAAGTTTCAATTGTGTTACACATAACAAACGAACTGCGATTTCATAACATTTCATATTAACTATCCGGACTTTTGAATTTTAAAACGTTGAAACGGCTTTAACAATGAATGAAGATAAGCGAACTTATTTTCAGATTTATTTTTAACATCGCAACTTTTTTTTGTGCCATACAATGTAACGATAGGTACACAATCTACAACAATGTTTTGTTGCCAATACAATAAGATGACAGATATAAGTGTATAATATACATTGCGCAAACCATGACTGTTCAAAATAGGAGGAAGGAAAGATAGGCGGCGATTCTGATACCTATTCTCACACATAATAGTCATTAATCTCGTGAATAAATTAGTTTAAAAAAGAGGTCAAATTCCAACGATAATGCATTGACTAAACTATCGTTAGGATGGTTGATTTAGCATCAATAACGTGTAGATAACTAATGTGCATGGATGGAGCCGGCCTGCCGGTATCACGTCGGTGCGTTTGGTATTTACAGCCTTTGAACCATGTGTTATAGTTAAGTCAACTAAACTGTAGTAAGGATAGCTGATTCGAAGATAATATCGCATAGGATAATATTATACAATCCGTTGTCGCCTCTGGGAACAAAAACTACATACATAACATTGAGCGTGAGCTTACGAGTGCACAATTTTTTTTGGGAACTTTTGTTTAATAAACACTTCTTGAAAAGATACTTTGATAACTGAATTAATGAAACCATAGCTGATCCCCACTGATTTTATCAGAAAATAACTTTTAGATCGAATACTAGAAAAAGGAAATTCAAATGTGGAACAATAATAATACCAGATTTTTTTTTATTTTAAATGGCCTACCAACAGTTTTTGTACTAATACATTCACTATAATACATAAAATAAAAGTAACAACAGGTAAATACAAAAAAACTAATTAAAGGTAGATGCCACATGACAAATAAAAGAATAGTAATTTATCTACTAACTAATTAATAAAATGAAACTATACTTATCTCTAGATTTTTTTTTTCTTTAACTTAACATTTTTTTCTTGGCCACATAAAAAGTACGCTTAATGCTCCGTATGGAGTCATTAAATATGTATATACAGTTACTGTGATTGTTTACTAATCTGCAAAGCAGAGTTAATCCCAAGAACGGAACGACGAAGTGGGGGGCAGAGAGGTGATATATATTTTATAGGAATACAGCGTGGAGCTCTAAAATTTATTTTGCTTAGTAAATCAGGACAATCTATTTTGATGTATATTATAAATCAGTTTGATCGCAGCTATAGGTTCTTAAGTAGCTGTTAATATGGGTATCCCTTGCGTTCTAAGTGTCTCTAGTCTGATTACCTACAGAATCATACCGTAGAACCACATGCAGTAGACCACTTTAGAGAAAAGAATCTGTGATCAATATTTCACCTGATTCAAAAGTAACACCATTCTACCGTACCGAGGGGAATAAAAGATAGCCTACATCAGAGACGGAGTAGCTTAGCTTCCTATTAGAAAATTTATGTTGAAAATCAGTTCCGTAGTTTCAAAAATTACCCTCGACATACAAATCAACTTTACCTCTTATTTAGTACTTACGGGTAAGCACTTGGTTTTCGTCTCACCTGATGTTAAGTGATGATAAGGCCGAAGGTGGAAGCGCACTTGACCCGGAATCGTCAACTACTGAGGCACTATAATAGCTGTCTTATATCTAGCTGCCGAAACACAAAAATGTGATATTATGGCGACAAATTGTTAAGATAGTTATAGCTAGCCAAGCGGACAAACACACCGTGCCACCAACCAAACCTAGTACAGACATGTACGCTGGAAATTGAACCCGGGACCTCTGGGCCTGAGACCTAGACATGGTTTTGACCAGATAAACACAGCGGTGGTTAAAATATTAACTTCTTATAATGTTAATTTAAAAGACTGGCTAGCGGTGCCGTGAAATAGTGAAGAATGGCGGGAATGGGAGATGCCTTTGTCCAACAATGGGATGATATAGACCAACTGTAACTGTACCAGTATAATATTAATTTATGTTTGGTTTGATTATAGCTAAAAGGCAACGACATCCGATATGGTAATATTTCTACCCAAATAAGCGGTGTTGCGCAAGAAATTGACTTAAAATAAAAATAGTCAATTCATGTTTAGTAACGGAGTAGGCCTTTCGGCAAATAAAAAACGAGTGCAAATGAAAAGTCATTCTTATAGCCATTATACTATATTTCGTAATAACTCTGTAAACAAAAGCTGAGCTGCTTCCAAGTGAACGGAGCAGGGTGACTTGTTGAACAGACTTCAAAACAGCAATAAGTACAACATTCGCCATGTTTTTATACAACAATTATTATTACCTTTTCTATTTAGTTAAAAATGTTTAGCATTCCTGACCGTGCATAAAAACTTATGCACAAATAAGGAAGATCTCCGAGCCTGAAAAAAGTCGTAGCTGCGGAACATTTGGATGATAGCGAGTGCCACTGAACTATTTCGCCTTGTCGAGGACAGGGCCAAATATGCAGCGCTGACTGCCTACTCTAACGTAGGTGATCCAATTCTACACAGACGAAAGGACCAAATATAAGATTGATTAAATTTTCTTGAGTACGAGGCTCGCACAGGACCGGATAAGTTTGACGTGTAAAAGGGGAGGCCTATACCCAGCAGTGGGTACTTACAGGCTGGAATGATGATGATGATGATTATACATAAAGCTCAAATATCAGGGTGAATAAAATTATATTATTATTTATCTTTAGCCTCAAAATTGCAGATTTGCGGAGAGTGCGTTTAAAGCATAATTTTTACGTAATTCAATTTAATTACATTTTAAAACTGCATAAACGTTAATGCGCATGATATTAATCGGCCTCCGTAAAATCATCAGAATGCACCATGCGATCCCCTGACACCGATGGGAAAGCGTAGCCGATGTTGTGACGCAACGCAATCGGTAAGTTACAGCGGAGCAGACGAATTGAGGGTTAGCTTTACCGGGCTATGAAAAATTTACGCGCTAGTTTTTACGGTATTGCACTTTACTTAGATGAAGCGAATGCCGATTCCATCCGAACTGCCTGCGGAGAATTTTGTAGGGCAAAGGGACACGCTGCGTGATGCCATTTCCTTCCAGAAACTTCTGATGGTGTTTCGATTACACGGCTTGGCTTTGGGGGCCGCCCCAAAAAAGTTTTTAAATTCCACCGCCCCCAAAAAAGTCCGGTGACGCTAAATAGGCCGCCTGAGTCAATCGGCAAATTCTCTTAAAAAAACTCAAGGTAATATCACTAGGGCTCCAATCGCGCTATTTACCAACGTCTCTAACGTTCCAACGACACAATATAGGTTATGGCTCAGGTTTGGTTCAAACGATGTCAAAAATGGTATCGCGCTACTTTTTCTTAACGTTTAAGTCGTTGACGTATTGTTCACGTTACCGAAATTTCCTATAATTTAGGTTAGAGTAGTAGTAACTCAGATAAAATTATATGTTGTTTTGTTTTATATGATTTTTTAACTTTATTGGGCTGGAAGACTGCTTCATACTGCATCTAAGCTGTAAATCGAATAATTGGCAGAATTGATTGGCTCTATTAATACGGTTAAAAAAACGCAAATGGACGGTTATACTTATTGTATTATCCATTTGATTCGGTAGTTTTATTTTAATTTCGAAAATTTTATTTCGCATTCAGATTGCCATTAATATCGTAATAGAAAATAAACAGCACCAATTTTATACAAAAAAAAAACAAATATGTCTGTTCCCGCTTACGCAGTGCACAAATCTCCATTCGATCCAATCTTACATAATAACATTTGCCGGCCAAACCCACAAAAAAAAATCACACATCATTCAACAACATCGAAGTCAATGTAAAAAGTTGCAACCAATTAAAAGTATTGGCGATAAAATTTTATTCAGCCTTTTTAATTATTACCAAATGTCATGTGAAACAACTCATCCAAATAGTATTTATAAACAAGTTACAAAACGAGGTAAACGGTCAACACTACTATTTAGCCAGCCTTTTGTAACAGACACTTACTTCATTTTGAAAGTCATCCAACACGCAATTCAGGGCTGTCAGTAGAACCAACTCATTGCCCAGGAACTATACAAAATCAAATCCTATTAAACAAACAAACCAACAAAACTGTTGAGAAATAGTATTTACAATTATAATCGATTCAGAAAACTTTAAATAAGTCGCCCAGAATTTCTCGCGAATATCATTTGAATTCATAATAATGGTTCTACAATATACAATATTTTACGCAAACTTTTTTGCGAACATTTGGAAAACTATAGATTTTTTTCCATCGAGCCACAATGGCAAATTTCAAATTACATTTGAATTCTTATTATTGTATCAAATTTTTGCATCTATATAATAAAACAGTGCAGATTCTGACGCCTCCCTTACACACAGCTAAAAGACGCCTTGAATGGTTGGTAAGTAAAATATTTTGAGACGGTTCAAAAGCGCTTAATTAGTAAGTTTACTTGAATAAAGATTAATTTTAGTTATACAAGACAATACAAACAGGATACATAAGACAACCATATTACACACATTTTGTATTTAATAACACGTTCTGACAGCCTTGCAATCGGCGCATAAAACAGCCAACAACGTACAGTCATTTGCTTTGGAAAGTCATAGGCGAAATAATGGCGGAAGTAGGGAAATGGGTAAAGCTACAAGCACAGAATATTCATGGGAATGCAAGCAAACAACACAACATAATATAATAGGATTGTGTGTTCCGCAATGGATTCCGGAGATTGAAGTGAGCCAACCGTTTGTGTGTAATGTAACAAAATTGTTTTGACGTAAATATTGTTATGGCAAGGAAACGCGCACGGGCAGTGAAAGACATCACCGTCCTGCAATAAGAGACCAATGGTAGGTATACGTCAATAATACGTTTTGGTATAGTCTCGTTTCGCCATAGGGTGTGATGAAGGTTTGAGTACTGTCCTAGATTACCTATTGACAATCTATAATTAATAATATATATGGATCGTTCTCCCTAACCATCGGGAAGGCTCGTGCCCCAGCAGTAGGGACGTAAAGAAAAAGATTTTTACCCCTTTTTAAGCACATTGCGAGCACGGACTTTTTTTTTTATATCTTTATTTTTAAGTGACTTTTGCCTTTTGGCATGTCAGTCCCATTATACCCAAACTATTGGCTTAACTCTATTAATATTAGAAGGGAAAGGGAATCACTGTCTGCAAAACTTTATTAAATCACGCAAAGATATAGTAACCTCGGAATTTGGGTTATTTAAAATGCTTTGAATAATGCCAACATCTAGACGGTTAATGTTAAATTTGTTTATGACCGATTCCCTTTGAGAGCACGGACTTTTGGCATATCAAACTATGCCAAATCTCCGTGCGGTCATACGGAGGAGTACAAAAAGATAAAATGTATGAACATATGTGTTATTTTGCATTGTATAAACATTGTACATATTAAGAGTTACGGTCTCATTTCGACAAAGATTTATTTCGAATACATATTAGAAAAAGATATGTTCTCTGATATTTATGCTCTTTATACAAAGATGTAGGGACATCGAGTAAAAATATTCTAAAGCCCCGGTCATTTAGTTTGCACCAGAACGCTTTCTGTAACCAGCAACAGTCAAGACAAACATCAAGGCAGACAATGCTATCATCAATTACATCTAATGCTTTGCAAAACACAGCGAACAAAATTGAGTCATTCGGTAAAGAAACATTGGATTACGAAAGCGGAGCGATTTGTCTGTGGCAAATTTAAAGATGGGAACTTTAACCCCTCCACTGTCGAACGACCCGGCTACCGCGACCGGTCGCTAACAATTGATTTAACCATTGTTATACGTTATTGACAGTGGAGTGCTTAAAGTACAAATAAGTTTATATTTGCAAACTGTTAGTAAATTAAAAACTACAAAATTAAATGAAACAATTCACGAATTCACTAGCGTTTGTTTTTACATAGTTATTTTATCGTGACGTTTCAGACTCTTTAGAGGGTCTGTGGTCACAGAGTCTCACGTCTCAGTACAAAATATATATGTGTAATAGAGGATAAAATTTTTGTACTATGAAATTCTTTCAAATATGGTCAAAACGCTTCAAAAACCGTCCCGAAAAATTATACTAAAATATTCTTTTGTGGTTTTCAAATAAGGAAGGTCGATTAGGGTTATTGTACATTTACACTTTTAAACTTTCGCATTTGTTCATTTGCCACAAAGTAAATTCGTCACAGAAAAAAGTATGCACCTACAGTAAAATTAAGTGAGCAAACGCGGCCATTTTCGTGAAACATCTTTGTTCTGGATAAGGATCCAGACTATCCGACTATCAGACTAATTTAGCACTGTTTTGATCGAAGGTAAAAACAGATCAATTATAATTGAGATCTTTCGTGTTATAACGAGAACAACTAAATAAATAGCCATACTATAGAAAAATCCTTGAAAAAAGGGAACTCTTAAAATTATAATTAAGCTTTAAAAAAACGAATGCCGCAGGTCCTCGATGCTGCTACTTTTCGCAATCCGTGTGATCCAATTGTCTCGGTAGCGAAGAACAGTCGCACGGACTGCTAAAGGTCGTAAATTCAAATCCAACCTGTGAACGTAGTATTTTTCTTATTCAAAGCGTTTCAGTGAGTTTTTCAATCAGTTTTTATTTAAATGCAACATAACAATTTAAATACTTCATAACTATCGTGTCCCAATAGTTCCCAATTGCTTCCTATTGCTTGCAATCCTGACACCACATTCCAAAACATCATTAATATTTTATTAAAATAAGTAGTCATACATTTTAGTAAGTAAAAGTAATAATATTCGTATGTAAAGTCATTGTTTTTATTTTTAATGGCAATCCAAAACGGCACCTCTAAGGAGGACACATTGCAAGAGCAAATGTGCTTAATCACGAATCAATAAAGAGGAAAGTAGTATGGAGGTAAAATGCCAAAACAACACGAGCTTGCTACACACCAGCCTTATTCCGTTTGCAATAAAGTCGAGAATGACGTAGTAATAAGTGTCTCATGTGCGTTTCGTTGCACCACACGGCTGGCGACGGCCTCGCTGCGGCAACTGTCGGTTACTAGGTTAAATGATGTCAGCTGTGTTTTCGATTTCGTTTACTTTTGATTTCATTGAGTCGAGAGGCAGACTAGTCTGAGTGGGTTAGGCGCCTTCGGTCAATTGTGTAGATTGGTCATGGTTTCAACGTCTAAATATAGTGGAGTGTAGTTTGGTCATTGGTAAAGGGAAATATTAAGACATGGTATAAAGGAAGATGGATGTGAGCAGCACAAAATCGGTCGTTGTGGAGATTCTTGGGGGAGGCCTTTGTCCAGCAGTAGACGTCTTTTGGCTGAGTTGATGATGATGATGATGATAGAGGCTATTTAGGCTGGTCGGAGACAGAGATCGAAAGAGATGGAAGAAAATGGGATAGACATTTGCCAGCAATGAAACGTAATGATTGTTTGTTTATTGCTACGGTTGTTTTCGAGAATTCGTGGGTCAATCCCCATCCCCATAGCTCCGTTAGATTACCTACTGACCGTGAAGGTATGCCTAACGTTTGGGTTAGGCATAGGTTCACATCAGTAGGTCACTATATAATATATATATAGATATAAGCTGTAAATTATAGCTAGTTTCAAAACAGATAAAAGTATTACAAATTATTGTTTTCTAAAGTTTACGCGAACACTACACATTGAAATGAAACAACTTTTACGACCACGTTTGTCTGTGACCACGGACCCTGCAAAGGGTTCGAAACGTCAGGATAAACATTAATTAAAACTAATGTGTAAAATAAACACGAGTAGATCCGTAAAAGTTGTTTTATGTCAATATTACAAATTAATTTAAAACCAAGTCTTTTCTAGATTTTTTTGTATCATGACAGGCTGTAGGCAACAATTTCAATTTCAATAGAGCTATAAATTATAACTTTTTGTCCTAACCAATATTATAAACGTAAAAATGAGTTTTTTGTTAGTTAGAATGATGTAATAGTTGCACTTTTTATTTTAGTCAAATAGAACGCGATACTTCCTTTTGTGATAAAAAGGGATTTTAAAACAATGCTTCTGTATTTGAATTTGAACAAATTTTAGCACTTTTTAATACTATGATAGATAGACAATACTTTTATTGCAATTTGCAACACATTACTAAAATAAAATTAAGAAAAATTTTGTCCGATCTTATCGCTTAACAACTAGACTAATGGCTAAACTTAAGACTATTATAGCAAGCGAGATGATGCATACATACATGCTCCACATTTCGAACTCCTAATTCTAAACTTGAAATACCAGCGCGCCAACAATCCTCGCAAGGCAACATTGCAACAGCATTTGATTATATAACGTTCCGTTGCACAGAATGCACCACTAGCGATGTGACTAAGACTATGCATCCATGAACATCTAATTCTAAATTTGAAAAAAAAAGAAAACTACCATTCCCCGCGAGACATCATTGCAACAACATTGGATTATGTAACGTTCCGTTGCACAGAATGCATCGCCACCGATGTGTCTAAAAATAACTATACATCCATGCTCGACATTTGAAACATCTAATTCTAAACTTGAAATACGAGCGCGCCAACAATCCTCCTTGTTAGGAAACATTGCAACAGTAATCGGTTATGTCACGTAACACGTTCCGTTGCATAGAATGCACCGCTAGCGATGTGAGTAAGACTAAAAATAGGAATTAATCATCAATTTAAAAAAAATATATATTTTCTTTATCCTGTCCTGCAAACTCATAAATCAAATCAAATCGAACCAATTTATTCGCATAAAAAGTTAATTACTTAATAGAAAGTGAAAATAATGCTATTTGAAAGCGCGAAGGAATCCTCAGCATCAGCATGTCCCCACTGCTGACGAGCCTTCCCTATGGATGGATGGGGAGAATCAACGGCTTTACTTGCCCTCTGAAGCACAAAATCCTCAACCACTGAGAAACTGGCTATTTTATCCCTTAAATGTTGGAACACAACAATCAACACAACTAATATTGTTGTCATGGCGGTAGACTTGGAAAATAATAATGTAGTCGTTGCTAGTCATTCGTGAATTCCGTCTATAAACGAATGTTATTTATCTACCTGCTGACCTTTATCAATCTAACTAAGTACAATAAATAATATGTACTACCCGTTGGTAATCGAACCCAGTACTAGAACCAGACTACAGACGAGGTTCAAACTTGGAACACGAACATGCAACGTTGTAAGCATTCGCTTGTAACGTTCCATTGCACGGAATGCAACACCAGCGATTGACCTGGGAATTGCATTATAGATAATACATCAGCGCTAAGGTAATTCTGCATTTCCTTATACAGTTGGTATGTTTAAAGTAGTTTAAACTAATCATTAGTTATCCGTTCACAAACTAGAACGCACGCTTTATTAATGAAACCATTAAATCAATTGTAAATTATGAATATTACGTTTCCGCATTAAGTACGTACATACGTACGAAAATGAAAGGAAATGAAATGAAATTCCTTTATTCAATTTAGGCATATAAATTGCACTTATGAACCTCGAGTAGTTACATTAAAAGAAACAAAAATATATTAAAAAATATATAAGTACACACAATAATACTTAAAATATATTCAATTCAAAATTCAAAATCATTTATTTAGTTTAGGCTACAGGTAGCTCTTGTGAATGTCACTATGCCATCGGTTCGTAAGTCTACTCTGGGCGGGAGATCTTGTACTGAGAACTGGCAAGAAACTCAGCAAGTGTCCCAGCTCTTTTTTCCCTTACAGCGTCAAAAATATTGGAAAATGCCCTATCGTAGTAGGCCACTATCCATTACAAATAAACACAAAAAATATAGAAGACAACCAAAAAATGTAAAAAAAAAAAACAAAATAAAAAATCTATGTTAACAAATTTACATCAGGTAATTTCAATTTCCACAATGTCATACAGTACCACTACAGTACTCTAGTAAAAGTAAAAAAATTGTTTAAGAAAAACAAAATCAAACTATAGTGAATAACACTAAAAATAAGATAAGTATGCAAGAGCAGACCAGCCTCCACAGGCGGCACCCGTTCACGAGTATGACATATGAATCAGCCATCGCTTCGCTCAACCATATTTTAGGGAACGTAACGACCTGACGCACACGCCACCACCGCAGAGACAATAAAGAGAGCATGACACACTCAAGATACTCTAAATAAAAACTGAATAATCTATTTAACGCAACGCTGTTTGTTATCTGTAGGACACTGCTGATAAAGGCTATCATATCAGTATAAAAATTATATAAATTAATTTTATTATATTGAGTCAGTCAAATAGAGTACAATGTTTTTTTTATTACTTATAACCAGGTTGTTTTATCATCTAAATATTTTTTGACTGTTATGAACCTTTTTTTAAGTAACTAGCGGACCCGGCGAACTTCGTACCGTTTTGACAGTTTCCATGACTACAAAACAAACAAATAATTTTGTATTGGAAAATTAAATTGTCGTTTTCGTTTTTGTAATAGTGTACCTTGCCCCAAGAAAGAACCAATAACCTTCTGTAACCTGAACAGTGGCATTACAAGTTTTGTCTTATTTCTAGTATTGAAATTGTGTAAACGCGAAAGTGTGTAAGTATGGATGGATGTTTGTTACTCTTTCACGTAAAAACTACTGAATGGATTTTAATGAAACTTTTCTCATATACAGACCATGACCCAGACCAGCATATAGGATACTTTTTTTTTTACTGTAATCTTCGCGAACGAAGTCGCGGGCAACAACTAGTAATTTAATAAACAATACATAATAATTGTAATGCGATTCTACTGCTGGTTCGGAAGGTTGATTCTGCTAAGTAGACTCCACCAAGAAACTTAGCAGCTACTCTACTCTATTTTAAACTAAGAGTTGTATACAAAAGTGCAAGTACTTAATACAATGTGAAATAACATGTGTAGGCGAGCAGACTAAGATGACCACACGTTCTTATCATTAAAATGATCATCAGTTTTATAGTAACCTTTATTTGTTACACCTTGTTTTATTTCTGTCTTAAACTTGTGTAGTGGCAATTCCGTTAGAGTGAAAGGCACTTTATTGTATATTTTTATACATTTCCCAACAAATGAATTACCGACCTTATTGAGTCTAAATTTTGGAACGGCAAATAAAGCTACAACCAAATTTATTAGTTGTTATCTGAGTTTACGCGAATCCAAACACATAGCCAAGATCTATGTGGATTTACATTGTTTCACAACAGCGCGCCATTATTCTAGGTAAATTATGTGACGTAAATCAATGAGGTCACGCCGGGGCGCGTAATCGCACTATTCATTCTCTGCAAATTCGTGAATTAGTGTGATCTACTTCGAAAGTTGCTTGCGACAGGCGATTGGCCAAAAAGACTGGGAGCCGCTTAGCCGGCCCAAAAGTTTAAACATTAGCATAGAAGAGTTTCAACATGGCGTCTAGTGCTGAGTCGCAGATTAACCTAATCATATTTCTGTTAAATACTAGACGTGTGTGTCAAGGACAGTGTTCTTGAGCATTAAAGTGTTAAACTGTCGGGAAGAGAGACTTTTTTTAAATTTTCCAATTATCAATTCCCTCTGATTTTAGCGAGTAGATTATGTGTGTTTTCTTAATATTTATGTACATAAAAGGTAAAAGAAAAAGATATACAGTTAATTTAACGAAATATAAATAAATCTTTGTTATTTCATAAATCATCTAATAACGAAAAAAATTATAAATAAATAAATCCATATAAATAAAATAGAATCGTCAAATGCTAATCGCAAAACTCGAGAACGGCTGAACTGATTTGGCTGATTTCTTTTTTGTTGTGTTTGATGAAGTCTGAGGAAGATGATTCTTATGGAGAGAAAAAACGTAAAAAATACGAGGAAAATAGTAAAAACAACAATTTTCATTTCCCAAACAAACCACTCTCTTCTGGACCGAATTAAAAAAATTTTTCACCATTAGAATTCTACATTAGCGCTGAGTAACATAGGCTATATAAAAAAATGTCCACCCGTGCGAAGCAGGGACGGGCCGCTAGTTTATTATAAAAACTAACCGAATAACTATAGCAAGCTACTGTGACATCTTTTGTACCTACAATTTGCTGAAATATAAACCACTAAATTTGTTTATTGAGAAGGCTGGAGGAAGGAAGCTCAACTGCATTCGCAATCGCTAGAAATAAATTAGAAACTCAATAAAGGATAAGGACTTAAGCAATATTAACAAATTTTTGTTGAAAGAATTCATGTCCTATCCTTTTTTAACAAAAATAATAGGGAACAAGAAAATTTCGAGTTGGATAATCTCAGTCCAACTATATAATATGTAGAAAACATAACCTACCAAGGCGCATTGGGCCAGCTTGAATTGTGTGTCTTTAATCCTGTAAGATAAGATAACGACGTACTTTAGATTGCATTTAGTATTTCTTTTTGTTTCACATCATCGGCCTATCTTAGTCCACTGCTGGACATAGGCCTCCCCTAATGAGCGCCATAGCGCCCTGTCCTCGGCTTGACGCATCCAGCGTCTGCTTGCAGTCTTTCGCAGGTCATCATCCCACCTGGCCGGAGGGCGTCCTACACTACGTTTACCGTGTCGTGGTCTCCACTCAAGGACACGTTTACACCAGCGGTTGTCGGTTCTTCGCCAGTTTGTTTATTTCTTTTTGTTATTTTTCTTTCTTTTATTTGTTTAGTTCGTTTCTTTTTGTTTACATTAAGGTAATTTTTGTTTATAAGGTTTGACTTTAATTCCAATGTTTTAATTTTGTAATAATTTTTAAATTTCAACATAAATTTTGTTTAAATGAATGCTTCGATTGCCCATAATTATTGTACGAGCAGTCAGCTACAAAATGTTTTAAATACTGTGTCTTATATCGATAATCTAATAAATAAATAAACACGTAAGTAAAGATGACAGCCATGCATGGCCTATTTCACTATTGCTAGAATAAAAGCGCGTTGAACTCTTTCGCTTTGACTACTACAAGTATTCGCTCATTCCATTCGATCGAAACAGCAATCAACTATTCTTAAAAATAAGGTTTCATTTCATTTCTGGTTTTCGTAACTGTTTTTAGGTTTTCTAATACTTGTTTTGACATATAAAATAATAAAATTTATCTACGAATGTAGTTCCGTTTCGATCTGAATATTTGCCTACACACGAAGACGTACAGCCTACATTAAGCAAGTTGTACGGAAACTACTTGCAGTTGCGAAACAAACTAGAAGAAACCATGCAACGCGAAGTCACATAAGAAAACATAATAAGGAAAATACTAAAACAGTTGATATTTTACAACTCAATCAATATAGGATAGAAAATGCAGCGCTCAGTATGTCAGTAAATGAGTAGCGACACGTAATGTTTGCACGTAAGTTTATGTGAATGGATGGCTGTTTACAATGTTAAGGAAGAATCAGGGTACAACAGTCCCTTTTTACATGTTCAAATTCCCAAATAAAACGGAGAAAATAGACAATGGAAAAGATGAATCCTATAATAATGAAAAAAACACTTATAAAGCGGAATGTGGGTTTAATATCATCATTTACAACATAAATTCTACCACCTCAAAAGACAAGCAAAACAATAAAACATAAAAAAACATCAAAGTCAATTGTGAAAAATTAAAAAGAATAATATTTAAAACTATACAAAATATCATAAAAAGGGCGGCTCAAAATGAGTCTGCAACAACCGTCTCGTCGGGGTTGTTGCTTGGACCCGGGAGGTGTGTGGGGTTGGGAGATGGTCTGCCCGACCATCTTAAACCACACGGTTTCGTTAGGGCGGATCCACAATTTCTCCTCTGGCGGTGGCGGGGGGGGGGGGGGGGGGGGGGATCACGGTAAGATATTGGGCCCTGTCTTTAGAATGGATGGCATCATGCATCATCAGCATCATGCTCCGAGGCGTTTGGATTGGTGATGATGATCGATAACTGAACAGCATGCTTGAACGTAGAGATATTGGCTGAGGCTCAGTTAGATAGTCTCTGTATAGCCTGAATCTTGCTTAACGCTTTTCCTAGGGCGCGGGACTAGTAAACGACGCATTTCTCCGTTTGCGTCGAGTGACGTAACTAACGCAATACTTTACGTCATCGGGTAAGCAGTATACAGCGAGTAGGGTTATCAACTGCCCTTGATACTGTACCACGACAACATGTAAAAAAGTCTGTAATTAAAAAAGTAAAAAAATTTAAAACAAAAGTGTACAAATTATAAATAAGATTATTGCACAGAAAATTACACAGGCTTTTCAACATAGGGCATAAGACCCTTACTTAAAGACACTATGTTTATGTTAAATTCTTTTTGTTGTTCTTTTTGTTTAATTTTTTTTTGTAATTCTGTTGTTGTTTTATATTTTGTCTTGTGTGTTGTATTCAATTAAACTTTCATTCAATCATTAATTTATTCGTTCATTCATTCATTCGTTTATTCATTAATTCATACTTGTCACATCTTACAACATCAATTGGGACTAAAGCCTTCAAGTGCCTCCAAAATTTTGTTATTTTAAAATATTATCACGGAGGAGTCCTCGAAATATTGTGTTTGCATAACAGAAAACATTGTTTATTGTTTTCTAAAGTTAACGTGTAAAAACGTGTAAATACTATAGAGCGTTTTGTGAAAAGATATTGATTATATTGTTAATTACTTAAGATCACAATTTAATAAAAGATGTCACTTCAAAAACACCCAATATAATTTAATTAAACATCTATAACAAAGTACAGCCCTAAACGCGTTTGCATTTCACGCCTGCTAGATTTGTAGGCTTTACTCACACGCACAACGTAAAATTATCACGGTTTTCGTAGATTCCGACGGCCTTTAAATGGGTTACTATGTCTCATATGTCCAAACTAGTAAACACAGCTACACTACACTAGCTTAACCGAGGAGCTCGATGGCGCAGTGGTTAACGCGCCCAGTGTGCGAGTGCTGAGGTTAAGCAACTTTTGCAACGGCCGGTCATCGGATAGGTGACCGAAAATGTTTCATCGGAAGGCACGTAAATCCGTCGGTCCTGGTTGCATTACCAGTCGTTAACAACCACCAATCCGCACTGAGCCCGCGTGGTGGCCCGTTCGCCCTATCCATCCATAGGGAAGGCTCGTGCCCCAGCAGTGGGGACATAAAATGAGCTGATGTTGATGATGATGACTAGCTTATAACATCGTGCTCTGCGTTCATAAACTATAAATGTTAAGGCCTTACTACATTTTCCCGATTTTTTGCAGTACGACTGAGCTAGACCTTTTGGATTAAGTATATGAATGCGGTATTAGTTACGAATACAAAAAGGGCTCTTCTCAATGTTAATCTGTCGTCTGCTGTAAACATAGACACAATAAAATTTTAATTGTTTGTAAAACGGATCTGGCACTAAGCACACGAAAGGTTAAAACAAAAAAATCTAATAGAAACAACACAGATAGTGAAAGTTTTTATTTGCAAAGCGGAAAACCGAATAAATGAGTCTCCCCGACAAAGAGACAATCTTACAATAGTTCGTTAAGGCTCGTAACAAGCCCAACACAATGACGCCATTAAGAAAACCGTTAATGAACAAATAAATGATAACAAACCTACCATAGAGCATGCTACAACTACAACTGAACATAGGAGCCAAAATTATTGCTTGTAGTAGTTAGTTTTAGTCTAATTGTTTAGGATGGAAACGTCACCTCGCACAGGCCCTGCCAGAATACCAGCGCCGTTGCGATGTGACTTTCTCCCACCGTAGCGACGTATGCAGTGGTGGGGTCCTGTTTGGCTCGTCACACTTGTATTCTTTTTATTTGTTATTTGTTAGTTATTTTTTGTCTTTGCATTTCATGTCTTTGTGTCTAGTATCATATTATGTGGGAGTCAATAAATGTTTTTTTTTTCTTTCTTTTTTTCTTTCTAGTAACTATTAAAATCATTATCGTCAGCCCATTCTGGTCTGGGAAGTGAAAAGAATGTATCAGTTGCTTAACTTCCCATGCATATTTCAAAAAACCGATTAAGGGACGGAGAAGGGGTTTCAACACTCGCACAACAGGCGATTGGCTAGCAACGACATCACTGGTGGTATCTATTATTTCCACCACGGAACCCTACTTTGTTTATACTAAATGTGGCGTCGTGTCAATAATGGCGAGTATCTACCGCTTTTTGGGAGCAGGACGTGAGGTATCATCCAGCCTATATAGTAGTGTGGCTTGTTTGTCTGTCTGGCCAACTACCACCATCAAAATATTATTTAGGTACCTCCACTGGAAATCGAACCTGGAACCTCTGGGTTAGAGACCCGTGGTCTAACAACTACACAACGAAGCCGATAGTTATTATAAATAGACATTGTATAAAATGACAAAGTTAATATCATCCAACTTTCCCATTGATCGTCGTAACTTCTAGAACGTTGAGAGGGCTTCCAGAAGTGTCATCAGCATCATCATAAACAACATCAAACAGCCAATTAATGATATCGATAATGACCCTTCCAATTCGGGCACCGGCTCTAGGTCGCGCCGGTGGACCCGTGCTCTTGCGCAACCCGCTAGTACCTTCTAGAAGGTTCAGAGGAGCTTCCAGAAATGACATCGTAAATAACATCAAACAGCTTAGTGATGACATCGATAATGACCCGCCCAATTCGGGCACCGGCCCAAGGTCGCGCCGGTGGACCTGTGCGCTTGCGCAACCGGTGAAAGCGGCGGCCTTCAACATGTAATAGTGGACGATGTTTCGATAGTTGACGTCTCATTAATTGCATACGAACGTGTTGTCGGCATGGCAAGAGAAAAGATGATGCGAACAAACAATATAGTGGCATAAATCGTTAAAAAAAAAAAAGAAAAAAAAAGACGGTTAATGAAAGTTCTGTATTTCGAGATGAATTATGGGTAAAAACAAAAGACGTCCAGTTTTGTCAAAGTTTTGTATTTTAAGATACTGACCTCAATTAGGGGTAAAACTAAAGACGTCCAATCAAAGCTCGGTATGCTCTCTTAAAATTATTAGTATCATTCAACGTCAAGTGAGGTCCCCACCCCACCCACAAGCAATTTTTATTAAAGATACCCAGGTACACACGCCTGCACATCAACCTACCACAAACTGTCAAATTTCTTCAATAGACTTTGAACTTTATGCCTTAAGTATTAGGTCCTTACATATGAAATTGGCGTCTTGTCGTACTGGCCACTTTGATCTCAAATATCTCTTCTTTGGTTAGGGATTCCAATTTCAAATTTATACAGCTATTTATTCATACATTTGTATTTCGAAAACCGTAATTCATTTGTTTTGTCCTCGTTTGGTTTTTTCTTTGCGTCACGCAGTTTACAAAATGGAAAACTTGAAATATCGCGATATTTACGAGTACGAGTTCCACCGTGGTACCAGTGCTGCAGAAACGGCTCGAAGGATTAATGATGTGTATGGCGGCGGTGTCGCAAAAGAAAACACAGTGCGTTTTTGGTTCCAACGTTTTCGTTCTGGAAATTTCGACCTGCAGAACAAGCCCCGTGGACGGCCGGAGACTAAAGTTGCTAATGAAGAATTGAAAGCTATTGTGGAAGCAGATCCATCGCAAACCACGTCCGAGTTAGCTGCAGGCTGCGGTGTTAGTGATAAAACTGTTTTAATCCACTTGAAGCAAATTGGAAAGGTGAAAAAGCTTGAAAGGTGGGTACCTCATGAATTGAGTGCAGCAAACCGACAAACGCGCGTCAACTGCTGCGTTACATTACTCAACCGGCACAATAATGAAGGGATTTTAAATCGGATCATTACCTGTGATGAAAAGTGGATCCTGTACGATAATCGGAAACGCTCATCGCAATGGCTGAATCCTGGCGAACCAGCCAAATCCTGCCCCAAGCGAAAATTGACTCAAAAAAAGTTACTTGTGAGCGTTTGGTGGACTAGTGCCGGTGTCGTTCACTACAGCTTTCTTAAATCTGGCCAGACGATTACAGCAGATATCTATTGTCAGCAACTGCAAACCATGATGGAAAAGCTAGCTGCTAAACAACCGAGGTTGGTCATTCGCTCTAGGCCACTGCTGCTTCAGGACAACGCTAGACCACACACTGCACAACAGACGGCTGCCAAATTAGAGGAGCTTCAATTGGAATGTCTAAGACATCCACCATACTCCCCGGACCTGGCTCCAACAGATTACCATTTTTTTTCGAAATTTGGATAACTTCTTGAAAGGGAAAAAATTCAACTCCGATGGGGCAGTCCAAAGCGCCTTCAAAGATTTCATTGATTCTCGTCCTAATGGTTTTTTTAGTAAAGGGATCAATGAACTACCTATGAGATGGCAAAAGTGCATAGATAGCAATGGTACATACTTTGATTAAATAAATATAAGTAAAATTTTAAACACTGAAAAAAAGACGACAACCTCAGGCGGGAATCGAACCACGCACCTTCCGCATTCCGGGCGGCTGCCTTAACCACTTGGCTACCGAGGTCTGGCTTTCACCCGTCGAAATTTTTCAGTGCTTGATGCTTATGTTTTTTAGTCAACATTGCTTCATCAATCTTAGAAGTTTTCACCTCTGAAACGCTAAAATATATAAAAAAAAAAAAAAAAAAACACTTAAATAAATATATTATTATATAAAAAAAAGACTTTATGTTCCTCCCTTACAAAACGCCAATTTCATATGTAATGACCTAATATATGGTTGAAAGTGTATTGAAGAAATTTGACAGTTTTGGATAGGTTGATGTGCCAGCGTCTGTACATCATTCTAATCACGATTCTTATCAGTAGTTTACGTTACACGGTCTTTGCTTTTGCAGAGCCAAAAGATATGTCATTCCGAGGTGATTCCCGTGTTATAAGAGCCCTCAAAGATGGAACGCGTAAACCTCTCTCTTGTTGCTGCAAATGTCCAATGGGCGGCGATGACCACTTCCTATCAGGTGACTCGTCTGACCTTTCTCACATAAGAAAAAACTAAAAATGGTAGTTAAAACAAATAAGATTACCTATTGCTGCAATCGGTAAATATTGATATATTCATAAATAATTTTATTACACCTATAAGAACGTGTCTGTGTGTGTCAAGCCTCTTGTGTTGCTCATCGTACGATGAAAGTTTGGAGGTTGGCCTTCACCCAAAACTAGTGGTTTCTTTATTGAGACTGGTTCTCGTTACATAACGTTTGTTTATTAATTTGGCGTACAACGAAATACATGTTCCGTTGCGAGTTGCGACGCAAAAAAACATATAAGTTTCTTTACTTTGTTATGTGATTGTAACTGCATTGTCATGGCCTGTTTGAAGCTAATTATAATGGACATGCTGAGTTGGTTTGTTACTTACATGTATATTATATTGTTTTGTGATAATATATAACATATACACAAAGCGTAATATAAATAATAATAAATATGTTATATTGTTTTCTAACGTTTATTAATAGAGCATTGTTTATTGGCATAACAAGTCGTGTATTCAGGTTCATCACTAACTTATATAGCCCACTGCTGCACATAGTGTGTAGTGTTCTTAAGTGCACGACACAGAGCACGATCTGCGGCAACTGTCTTCAGCTCTTGCCAACCACCTTGCGAAGCTCTTCACTCCAGCTAGTCCGAGGGCCCTTTACACTTCTTCAGGTTATGTGTTAACATTACAGTAGTCCACATCTTACTAGACAGAGGTCTACATATATCGTAATGTATATACTCTAAAGAGAGCCTAAAAGTTTAAAAATATACACAAGCATTGTGCTCGCGACTTCGCTCGCGTGGATGTGAGATTTAAAAAGAAAACTCTTTTAAATTAAATAAAGCCTAACCGCAAGGAAATTATTCATTTATTTATTTAATCTTTATTGCAGAATAAAAAAAATAAGTACAAAAGTCGGATTTAATACCAAATGGCCATTCTCTACCAGCCCTTAGGTCGAAGGGCTAAGCAGAAAAATCGGTGCGGTGCAGAAGTTTTAGACATTACTCTCCTCAAACAAACAAAAGTCACAAACTTGACATCTTTATTCATCATCACTCATTTTGTCCCCACGCTGAGGCACGAGCATTCCCTATGGGTGGATAGGGAGAACGGGCCATAAACCACCACGCGGGCCCAGTGCGGATTGGTGGTTATTAACGACTGCTAATGCCGCCGGGACCAACGGCTTTGCATGCCTTCCGAAGCACGGAGGAGCTCGAGATGATAAATTTTTGGTCACCCATCCGATGATCGGCCTTTGCGAAAGTTGCTTAACCTCAGCACTCGCAGACCGGGCGCGTTAACCACAACGCCATCTAACGCGCCATCAAGCTCCTCTTTATTAATCGTATAGATTTATTAATAGTATAGTAGATGTAGATATAAAATAATCAGCAATGTATGGTGTTTGTGCCGCAAACGTTCATAAGTAACTGTTACAGCTTGCCTTCAGACGAGCCATAAGATTTTTATCATAGTGGTATAAAAAAAACATATATGTGAGTGAGGATGTGTACGGCATCGAACGTATATATATGCTAATTACAGGCATTTGCCTTGGCAATGAAACACGCATAACAACGTGGCCAGTAAAGGTGAATTATGTCATATGACGGATTATACAAGTTCAATATACTATGGAACTGGCAACCTATACATAATAAGTGTTTGCGTTTTGATGTAAGGATGCCTTATAGAATTGTATAGATAAAGTTAAGCGAAAAGGATAAATGCGACCTATTCCTTTCTAATACCAAAAACGAATACCAATGGTATTTGTTTATTGACTTAATAAATATTCTATTCTTAACGAATACCAAATTTTAAATATTTAAATGAAGTACCAAATCTATTCCCAACGAATATTAACATATAACTTCTGGTACAGTCACAGAAACAATTTATTTTACTTTCTAATAATTTAATATTATTTATTTATTTATTTGGAAGACCGACAGCACATGACACATAACAAAAAAATCGTTGCACACTGATTTGATAATATAAGACTGATTTTGATTAAATAAATATTACTTTAAAACACATTTAAAAGCATTTTTATTACTGACTATATCTCATTACCATTTGATTGGTTTTGGGATTCGTTTATGAGTGGTATTCGCTAGGAATATAAAAATAATAACGATAATAAACAAATACCATTGGTATTAGTTTGTGGTATTATAAGGAATAGGTCATAAATGCGAGTCTGTCTACCTGTTTGTTTTTGTTGTTTTTGTTTCTCGTTTGTCATTACTATATTTTACTAATAGAATTATTTACTTTACTGTTGATAAATGTCTTCGCTCTGGCTGAAGTTAAACAGAAGCACAGTCCAGATGCGAGGACAGCTGCTACTGGAGCAGAAGTGTACCTCACTATCACTAGCTGTCCTCACCTTACCGAGACACAAGTTGCTCTTGCGCACCTCGTCTAAAGGATGTTTTAGAAAGGAGGAAAGCATTCATGTCGCGACAAAGAAATGATTGGATACGTTGTAGTTAGAAAAAAATATATATACTTACAAGTTTTTCAAAAAACCTTTCTCAGGCAAAAGACTCTTACAAAATAAAAAAATCATATGTTGATCGTAATCATACTTCTTATAATATAAGAAAATATAATATTCGGTATTCGTATTATGCAAGCAATGTTCCAAATAACTAACTACATGGTCTGATTATCGCAGCATCTCCATATTGTCTACACTCCGAACTGTATCATAACAATTGGTAGTTTGCGGTGTTCACTCCAAACATAATCATACGTTATTTATTCTTTGACGACCTCCTTGGTCGAGTGGTTTGTACACCGGTTTTCATGGTGTCGCCATCTCTGAGGTCCCGGTTTCGATTCCCGGTCGGGCCAATTTAGAAATTATTGTTTTTCTAAATTGTCTCGGGTCTGGGAGTTTTCTATGTATAGGTAATAAGTATGTATTTAAGTATTTTAAGTATGTTTATCCGTTGTCTAGTAAACATTTAACGAGTTTTATAACGATGCTTCTCTTGGGCTAGATAATTGGTGTGAGTGTAGGAAAGTTTATTTATTTATGTGTCATTTTCAAAATTAAAATCCAAACTTCTTACTAATTTGATCAATACAAAAATGTGTTTGTTTGTTCGTCACGTCAAAACAAAACTACGGATCGACGTGCCTTCACATAGAGATGGTTGGAGGTCTTGGGCACTCTCATATAACTTCTTTAACAGTTTTCAACCCAGAAAAAGTCTCGTATCTTCGAGAATGTACGACAAACAGACTATAACCGGTAACTATAAATTAGGTAATATTCCAAAGGTGCCGATCTTTTACAAGTTTTTAATTAAATATAGTTAATATTGGCTAGAATAATATATTTATTTATCATTTATTTATAGTCACTTGCCGCGCTAACTATAATATATAAAAGAAGATTTAAGCTACTCGGTACCCGTTGTTCGTGGTTCAAGCCACCTCCGAAAAATAATGGTACTGCGCTTTAGTGGGTATGCCACCCAGCGTCCCGTCATACTCCTCGGAGTTGGGTGGGGAGCAAGGGGGAGAGCCTCACATAACACGCGGATTGCCCCAGACTCACGAGTATGCGATACAAAGCATTTTTCTCGCAGTTAAAAAAGGGTGATTCAGGCCAGACTCTTGTCCAAGTCATCAAATCTTACTAGACAATGTTCGAAGCCACCAACAACACTTTCATACTTGGAGTACATTATCTTTAAGCACATAACAATACTAATAAAACAAGTCTTCCGCATATTAACAGTTCCGTATTAACAACGGGAACTTTCTAAAAAGTATTTATTTAGATGTCTAAACGTGCGAACGATTACAAACACCATATAACAAGTAATACAACCATAGGCTATTAAATAATGATTGTTAATGCAACCTTTGTAATGTAGGAAGTAACAATGTAACATGGGACATTATGGCCGATGGATGAGCCTCAGATCAATATTATGGTGTAGTCGGTCGTGTCGCTGAATCAGATATACGAGTAGGCGCTCGTTGCATACTACAAGATGAATAAGAATGCTAATCGAGACTTTACAAACAAAAAAAATAACGAGCCTTACAGTAGTCGCATATGATGTGTAACATTTGACATGTCACTTTTTTAAATCAATATTACAAAAATGACGTACTTATATTTTTAGCAAACTCGCAAACGAACTACTAACTGAGATATATATATGTATATATGTTAATGACGGTAGTTGTTGACATTGAATTGGCGCCTTTGGCTTTCAAAGTAAAAAAGTAAATAGTGTTGAATAATTTCGGCGGGCTGGTTAGAACCACGATAGCTCAATTGGAAGAGCACCTGACCCGGTATGTAGGAAGGGTGCAGGTTCAGATCCTGCTCGTGGAAATTTTTTCAACATTTGTGTTTTTGTAATTTTTTCGCAACATAATTTGCGTTAAAATTATATAAACAGAACAAAAACATATTATATATATATATATATATATATATATATATATATATATATATATATATTTCATGCACTGTCTTATTTCAAAAATAAGGAGACGGAAACAGAGGAGGCAAGCTTCCATGTCACTATTGCTGTAACTGTTACTTATTCTACGAAATCACTCCCACAAATTGTAATATGGAGACTGCTGAAGGTAATCTTCATACAAATGCATGTTACTGTTACTTTCACATATTATCGTATATATTGAAGGCGAGCGGATCTAGATGTTACGGTACTTCCGTCCCATTTCCACGAAAACACTCCCACAAATTGTATATACAGAAGGCGAGCGGAAAGATATTACACATCAATAACAATATGAGAAATATATTGGCGTTACCATCACTAGTTAATATCTTTTATCGCTAGTTAATAACAACATACAGCTATAAAACAATACAGTAATGAAACACTTCTTACTGAATGACGGTCAAAGAGTTTTACGAGAATAGGAATGGAAAAGGAGGAAATTATGGGACGACCAACACCTGTCTCCCTGTGGCCTGCGAGGGACCTGGACCCTGTTAAGGACTCGTTACGTCAAGACAAAATGAATTTAAAAAGTGTTTAATTTCGATGTAAAGTGTTCGCGTAAACTTTTAAAAACCATACACGATAAAGTAAATTTATACCGAGAGACTTGAATATAAAGCGGTTTTTTTAAATGGAGATTCGAGGTAAATTCGCATTAATTTAATTAATTAATTAATTTTACATAGCATTTTAGCTTCGTTTGCTAACCTAGCGCACGGAATAGAACTTTTCACTACAACTTTTCACACGATAAGCCCGCGGAACTCCACTGCGCAGGCGCCGCGCCGTTTATTAGGTTACGCAACCGAAAGAAAATACTATGGTAATTTACCAACGCCTTTGTTTATTGTTGTAACTGTTATTACACTTCTGGCGCAGCATATTCAATTAAACAACCTTGTGGTCTAATAGTTGGTGAGTCTGGAACGTCGTCTTTAGTTTGGAACTACTGAATCGAATAAAAAAATCTTTCCCTACGATAAACCAGGGTTACTTTCGAATCTATGGCAACATTGGTAACATTTTAACCCTCTCTGTGGTCTAGTGGTTAAGACCACCGGTTTGGATCCAGAGGTCCATGTTTGTGTCCTCGGTTTGGTTGGTGGTAGGGCTTGTTTGCCTGCCTGGCTAGCTACCACCATCTTATCTAAATATGTTGCCATAACATTAATGTTTGAAGCATTGTTGTATTTCGGCAGCTAGAGATAAGATAGCTAGTGCATCAGTAGTTGAGGATTCTGGGTGAAGTGCACTTCTACCTTTGGCCTTATCATCACTTAACATGAAAAGCCAAGTGCTTACCCGCAAGATATTAAAAGAAAGGGTTTTTCTTTTCAATTTAAGCGTCTTTTACACGTAATGATCTCGGCGCTCACTAGTCAGGACGTCTAGCACGCTAGGGACACCGTTATTAGCAGCTACTTAAGAATCTGGAGCTGCTGTCAATGTTGTCCTTGATACTAAAATGCCCCGATTTATGGTATATTTTAGACTTAATCCCGGAAAAACATCTCAATTTATCAAGAATTCACGATAGAAAGGAAGTTTACAGGCAATTACAGGTAATGATGTTAAAATTGAACTTTACGTTGAAAAGAATAGTGATTTGCGTGAGCGGATATTAGCGGATGTTTGCAGTAAACAATATAGGTATTTACATAAATACATATGTACAATTGTACCTGTATGAATTACTTCATTACTTATTCAAATTCAAACAGATATAAATTAACTTACCCAAAAAGAAAACATGTTTTTTCAAGGTTAAAAACCTACAACGGGCAAGTGCTTGGCCTTTGACCCACCTGATGTTAAGTGCGGATAAAGCTAATGATGAAAAAAATTGTGAGCTGTAACGGGACGCCTGGCAGATATGAAACATCGAAATTATTTTGTACAAGTAATATGCGAACAGGTTACGACAGGAACTAAATATGGCACAATGAAAAAATAAAATATTACAATTTTTTAATTTTTTATTTAGATATCTTATAAATACAGCATCTATACCATACACACTACTACATAGAGACTGTATATATATACAAAATCGCATAGCGTGGCGCTGGCGACGCGTCGCCACGGCATGCGACGCCATGCCAACAATCGGTGTTACCCACGGCTATAGATATTTCACATCAACACAGATCACCTGTAATCCTCCACAAATGAGGAACAGGTTATCTTGTCTCAACTGTCGGAACATAACAGAGTCACTGTCATTAATGTTATGGCGACAAGACTTAGATAAGAAGAGGTACAACGATTGGAGCAAACTAGCATGCATGAGTAATCGCAGTTGTCAATGAGAATGCTAAGGTCAGCATTATCCTTAAATTCTTTACAGACGGTAAATAAAACGAAAAATACGTAGACAAAAAAATCGCTTTTTAAAATGCAAAGGCGATGTAAAATTTAAATAAAGAACGCTGCACGCTTTTCTGCCGCCGGACCTTACAAATAAAACCTTCTTTTCCACCGTCCGCCGTGGCACCATAAAGTGTTATAAAATACGCAAGCTTTACGTAATTCCCTATAGAGCGGAGGGTACGAGCAGTTCATTTCCTACCAAGCGCGCGGAAGATATGATCTGATTTCTAGGCATTACCCGCAGCCCATGTGAAAGTATCGATTGGTATCAGTAACACTGTATTTCGTTTCGTTGTTCGGTAATAGGGCGAAATGCTCTCTTTCCTGTCATGACACTGTAATCATTCATCAGCACTGTATGACACGTTTAAATTGAAGCAAGTGAGCGATGTGAATTTGCAAAGTTAGATACCTACTGCTAAGTTTTATTAGTTTTTAAGGTATGCTGATTAGTCGTTGAATATGTTCTTTTATGTTATTAAGTCCTTCTACATTAACAGGACATTTTTTTGTAATTTTATTTAACCCTTATTTGGTCCATGCACATGTGTATGTACACACGCCTGCACATCAACCTACCACAAACTGTCAAATTTTCTCAATAAACTTTGAAATTTATATCTAAGTGTTATGGTTGAAAATGCATTGAAGAAATTTGACAGTTTTGGATAGGTTGATGTACAGGCGTCTGTACCTACAACTGCTGACAAAAAATTCTCAGATAAGCTTTAAAACGTATTACCATTTCAAAATAAAAATGCCGTTTCCGCTTGCAGGTATAAAATAATTTTATAGAGCGAGCGTGAATCAAAAGAAAATATTAAGTACGTAAACTCTCTAAGTAAATTTGTTTGAGACGATAATCTAAATTATTTATAAGAAACTATAATCGTAACAAAACCTAGACTTATGACCTTTTTACCTTATTAACTAATACAACCTTCTTTGTTCAAAGTTCGGTTCATCCCAGTGGTGCTCGAAATGAATGGCCGATGTCAGAATCTTACCTGAAAATAAAGAATTAAATAATTAGCAAAGCAACATTGAAAGAAAATACATATTTTGAAAATTATTAAGTTGTGATTTCTACCTTACAACGGGAAATCGCTTGGCCTTTATTGCATCTGCTGATAAACGATAAAAACTTTTAAAAAATATTTTTAAAAAAAAATCTTTTTACTTAGTCGTTAGGTATACTATAATATCTTGTGTTGTTTATAGTTGCTATTATATTGTATTGTATGGTACTTTTGTGGTTTTAACAACGTTTCTGTAATAATTGTGATTTGGTATGTTCTTGATATAAATATCTAATTTTGTTAATCTTTCTTTTCCAGAATCGAGCATCAAAAGAAACAGTTGTCACCGGCGATTCTGATGCGGCATAACATGTCGCCGGCTCGGCATCCACCACCGAACACCAACGAGCCGATGCGCAGAAGCAAACCGCCTGACAAACAAACACACAAACAATCCCAAAACTAGTCCACACAAACCAAAGGCAGTTCAATTATAATAATGTGATAGCCAAACAAGTACCTTAATAAAAAGAAACAATTGACAAAAACTGTGATAAAGAAAACAAATAAGAATTCAAATTTAGAAAAAGATTACATTCGACATTTGAAAAATGGGCGTTCACGTCCTTCTAGCGTCGACAGCGCTAAAAACTATAAGCGTTACTGGGCTGTGGCTAATACCGCTGCTGCTTGGAGCGCTTACCTATCACAATTACAATTCCTATGATCCAGAGGCAAAAGTTCTGGATAAAGAGCCGAGACGGGAGTACGATTTCGTAGTCGTCGGAGGGGGCTCGGCGGGGGCAGTCGTAGCGAGTCGGTTATCGGAGGTCAAAAACTGGAATGTTCTTCTATTAGAAACAGGTACGTACTTTAGTTTTTTAGATTCAGATTTTAGATTCCGGATTTAAGCACACATTTTCTTCTTTCTGCTTAAGAAGCACTATTAAGTGATATCATCCAATACCGCACACAATAACAGACTTTGTAAGAAATTCACAAATAACGTATTATGTTTTGCAATTCCAGGTCCAGATGAGAATGAAATAACTGACGTCCCTTCGTTAGCGGGCTACCTGCAGCTAACGAAGCTGGACTGGCAGTACAAGACCGAGCCGACCACGTACGCATGCTTGGGCTTCAAGAAGAGGAGGTGCAGTTGGCCTAGAGGAAAGGTACTATCTAGGTTTTATTAGGAACATCTGACTATAAACCGACTTCCGTCCGACTTCTGGATAGGTCTTCCCATATGAACAATAACGCAAGACAAACTGGTGGGTTTTAATTACTACCATCTAACGGCATCAACTGAGCTTAACATGCTTTCCGAAACGAGGAAGATATTACGTTAATCATATTTCTCAGTATGTAATACATTATTAGTATATAGCATGCCCATGATTGATTCACATGTCGTCAAATTAGTTTTAGATACTAATGTAGTAAAAACCATTTCATTATCACACATGACGGTGTAACGGATTTATGTATATTTTTATTAATCGTTAACCATAATGTTCCAGGTCCTCGGAGGCTCAAGCGTCCTTAACTACATGATCTACGTACGTGGGAACCGCTACGACTTCGACCAGTGGGAGTCGTTCGGAAACCCCGGCTGGGGCTACCGAGACGCCCTCAGATACTTCATCAAGTCGGAAGACAACAGGAACCCTTACTTGGCCAAGAGCAAGTACCACGGCCGTGGGGGATATCTTACAGTTCAAGAAGCGCCTTGGAGGACTCCTCTAGTGGCAGCTTTTGTGGAAGCAGGAGTAGAAATAGGTTACGAGAACAGAGATATCAATGGTGCTACACAAACGGGGTTCATGGTAGCGCAAGGGACAATAAGACGTGGATCTAGGTGCAGCACAGCTAAAGCTTTTCTAAGACCAGTTCGGACTCGAAAAAACCTTGACGTGTCCTTACATTCACAAGTGACAAAAGTGCTTATCAATCCTATGACAATGAAAGCGTATGGAGTAGAGTATGTGAAACACGGTGTTAAACGAGTGGTTTATGCAAGAAAAGAAGTAATATTATCAGCAGGAGCTATCAACAGTCCACAATTACTGATGTTATCCGGAATCGGACCTAAAGATCACTTGAGAGATGTTGGTATTCGGGTACTAAAAGACTTACCAGTAGGTGAGAACTTGCAAGATCACGTTGGTGTTGGAGGTTTGACCTTTTTAGTAGACAAACCTGTAGCGATTGTTCAAAACCGTTTCCAAGCGTTTCCGGTGACCATGAACTACGTGGTGAATGAACGAGGACCAATGACGACCTTAGGCGGTTTGGAAGGAGTCGCTTTCGTAAATACAAAGTACGCCAACAACACTGGCTTATGGCCCGACGTACAATTCCATATGGCACCAGCTTCCTTCTCCTCAGACAATGGTCAGGTCGTTAGGAAGATTCTTGGCCTGACTGATGAAATTTACGACCAAGTGTACAAACCCATAGCGAACAAAGACGCTTGGACTATAATGCCTTTACTATTGCGTCCAAACACGAGAGGTTACGTCAGACTGAGGAGTTCAAATCCGTTTCACTATCCGATAATGAATCCTCGTTACCACGAAGACCCTTTAGACGTCGCTAGATTAGTGGAGGGTATAAAAATAGCGTTGCAAGTGGCAAACGCGTCGCCATTCAAGCAATTCGGGTCCAGGTTGTATATGAAACCTTTGCCTAACTGCAGACAATACAAATTCATGTCGGACGAGTATATAGAGTGTCAAGTGCGGACTATATCTATGACGATATACCATCAATGTGGAACGGCTAAGATGGGTCCTGAATGGGATAAAGAAGCCGTTGTGGATCCGAGATTGAAAGTTTACGGTGTTGAAGGACTGAGAGTGATAGACGCCAGTATTATGCCTAATATAGTTAGTGGTAATACTAATGCTGCGGTGATAATGATAGGCGAGAAAGGTGCGGACTTGATTAAGGAAGACTGGCTAGGTGGGATGCGGTGACATTAGTGCTGTTAGCTCGTTAGGAAAGTAAAAGTTTGGAGCAATAATGCTCTTCAAATAATGTTACCATATTGCCAATTCTTCATGTAAGACTATTGTTTGATAACAAATGCATTTTGAAACGTGGATCATCAAAGTTATGCATGACGTGTTCTACAAAAAGTTGTAAATAACGTGATTTACTTTAAAATTACTACCACTACGTACTCCCGACATTTGACTTATGAATTTTGTCTCATTTAAAGTAAAGCTGTATTCGTTGTGTGTTCAGCGATTATAGGTATCGATTTAGATATTCACATCAGATAGGGGTATAAAAACCCAGGAAAATAACAAATGTTTGCTATCATTATCTTCAGTGCGGAAGTTAAAACTTCCATGACATATAAATTGCAATATAATTTTCTCATCGACTTCCGATATGTGCACTGTTCTATTTAATATCTTCCATATTCAAAGCTTGAGATGTAAAATTATAGTCAAACATAGAAAATCACAGTCTACGTGTTTAGGAATGTCTTTGTAAATAATTAGTTGTATAAGCTTTGTAAATATTGTAATATAATTATGTAAATACTATTTACAAACAATGTGAAGCATAGGTTAAGGAAATATTACATTTCAATTGATAATTAACTAGTAGGTACAGAGTAAAAACGATAAAATATGCTCACTCGATTTTTCAGTTTTTGAAAGTTATTTAAAGAGATCGTTTTTATCAATTCAATTATTTGCAATATATAGGGTAGTTGTGTATAAATATAATAATTACTTTAGTAAAACCTACTTAATCGTATATAAAAACATACAAACCTTAAAACAATGCATCGTATAAATAATCGATGTATCGTCACTACTCGCTTACTAAACTTATACTGGTAGTTGTTTTATGTCTCTTTAATTGAAATATAAAATAACTTCGTTAATATTATTTTGAAATCAACTACTGCAGTGTCAATACTAAGTTTACCAACATCTTTATCATTGCACATGCGTTTCTTGAAACAAATGGCCATTTTATTTAACATGACCCAATTTTGTTAAAAATAGAGACAACAAGTTTATTCCTAGGTTTCAATATCAGTTTTTTTATGTATACTACGTCCCACTGGTGGGGAAAAGGCCTCCCTTGTCTCTATCCTGGGCCACCTCATCTCCGCTTTGGCCTAAATTCAATAAATACACAAAATAATAAACATGATAAGAATCCCGTTAATAATTAATCTAATGCAAATGACGATGACAATGAAAAGTTACAAATAAATGCAGTAAATACCGATAATATCGAGTAAGACTATTTTATCGCTGTTATTCTGTTTTGTTTAAATACAAAAATGTTACCGATTGCTTATCCAACAAGAAATTTGTATGAAAACAGACGTTTCTATGAGCAACAATGAATAAGTTCTTTATTTTCTTTTTAGGAAGGCAAATATAATATTTGCTCAAATATACGTCAAAACACACGTTAATAATAATATAAGGAAATAAATGAAAATTAGCAGCAATGCCCATCCATCACAATGTTTGCCATTTTTGTTAACGTCTGTTATAATCGTGTACGTAATGTTAATTAATTTTATTATACAAATGTTATAATTGTGTTATTTTTTAAACAGTTATATCAGTTACTTTATACATAGTGTTGGGAAAAGTATCTAACTCGACTCGGAACAGAAACAGTTGAAATAAAGAAAAATTTCCGAACGAAATTGTAGCAAATATATTTTACACTTAAATAGACATCATTTTTATCCAAAAAAATTTTTTTTGTATCATGTCACGATGCTAATAGATAAAGATATAACGCTATAGTCTATTCTTGAGACTGTTATAATGGCATTGTCGGTTTTTTTTATCTAGCATCCCATATTATAAGAACTGAACGCCTAGTTAGTTAGTAGTTATTTTTGACATTCCATCTCGATAAGGAAAACGAGAATTTGTAAGTATAGCAAAATGTTAACTCTTCTCATATGTCGCCAGGAGTGCTACAATGCCATACTAATTTTCGTTTTCGGAAACGTAATCGAATGTCAAATGAAACTCACACTAGGCACCCTGTTAATAAATAGTGTATAATGCATGTAGAGGCTATTGGTTTTGGCGCAGTCAAAAAAAAAACATAATGGATTAACGGCAAAAAAATGTAAAAATGTATTTGTGCCATAATAATGTTTAAATTGACGCTTGTTAATCTGTATAGGTGCAATAACCTAATTTAAGAAAAACTATCGGACTTAAAACGGTAGTGAATTTTAAATAATGTTTGAACTATTTAAAAAATAATGCCTTGAAGTTGTTTTTATTGCGAACAAATTTTTATTTCAAGTGTTGAAAAAATCTCTGTTATACTACCACCCTTGTGACACATAGTTCTGTTAATCACGCTATCTGGTAATACGGGTCTTGTATTTTTAAAATAAGCATGCTTATTAATAACTATTAGACCTAGGCGGACGTTTAGAGACCAAATCAGGGACGTCTTGAAAAAAGGCCAGGTCAAGAGTACACCCTAAACCGAAGAGCATGCATGAAGGGAACAATGAAAGTGGACGAAGCGAAACAAGTATGTAAGGATCGTAGCAAGTGGAAAGAAGTGGTCTCTGCCTACCCCTACGGGAAAGAGGCGTGATTATATGTATGTGTGTATTAATAACTGATCCCTGATATTCGAGAAACACACAAGAATAGATGACAACGACGTAATTGTTGGCATATTAATTGATAACATTGATTGAATAAATTCGCAAGGGCTGAATCCAACCACAATAGCTTAATAAAAGGGCATCTGACACAGATATCCAGAAGGCACCTTCTGGCACTGTTATTCACTATTATTGCTATTCTGTTATTCAAAGTGCTGAAATTAGCACTAATTTCAGCACTTTGAATAACTCAATTTACACCTCAACTATCAATCAATTATATGGGGTCTTTACCTATGAAATTGACGTTTTTTTCTCACTCATTAACAAGTATTACTTCTAAAACTCAATACCGGATTTTTAGAAGTAATGAAAATCAAGTATTACTTCTAAAACTCAATACCGGATGATAATATTTTTATACACATTTCTTTAAGAGTTTGTTACAAAATTTTTAATTATGTGTCTTTAGAGCCTTAATTTTTTTTTAAATTGACTCCTTTTTTTGTTGGCGGAATTGACCTTTTGTTTTATTGTAGCTTTGAAGGGACTTGTTTTTGTTTCTTTTTAATGTCTGCTATATTTAGCTAGTGAAACAAATACACTGCCCTACAATTTTTATACTGTTAACATAAATATGTGCTAAGGACCTAAAAAACGTTAATATGATTTTTTTTTATATTCTTACTA